>CM066031.1:1203259509-1203600020 GCA_033557465.1 Ichthyophis bannanicus
GCTTTGGGCGGTGTGGTGGGGGGGGTAGTGCCCGGCCGGCAGCCTCCGCGTGGTCATTCAGAGCGGAGGCTGCTCAGGGGTGCCGGCTTCCCTCCTGCCCACCCTTGCCTTTTGCGGGGGGTCTGTGCATGGGGTGTTGCAGCTTGGGGGGGTGTCGGGATCCCAGAGGTGTCCCGGGTCCGGAGCCTCAGGCTACACTTGGGCGCGGGCGGGGTGCCCCTGACCCGGTCAAACCCTGGCCGACTTTTGCTAAGGGCATGGCAAAGTCGGGGAGAGGGGTAGGCAACTTGCCGGGAGGCAAGTTATGGCATTAGCGGTGGCAAGGCACTTTGCTAAGGTAAGGCTGGTGCGGACGGGCTCCGCTAATTGATTGGGAAGGTTTTGATGTTGGCTTATTGTTAATTGTAAAAGGTTAATAAAGCTGCGACCAGTTGTCTCCCACGAATATTTGGTCTGGTGTCTTATTGAGGTGGGGGACCAGGGGAGCTTGGGGTGGGGGGGGGAGGGGGCGAGGGGGCGAGGGGGCCCGAGGCACCGGGTCCGCCTGCCTCGGTTAATGTTTATTTTGGCAGACATAGATCTTTGGAATATTATTTGGTAAGTAATCCCCTTCCTAAGGCTTATCTCTGTTGTATCTAGTACTCAAATTTGAAACAGCAGACAGCATGCTACTCCTACGTAACAATTCATCCCCTATTGAAGTGCTAAGATTCATTCCCACATCTCTTCTACTCCAATATTATGAGCTGTCCTTTAATTGTTTTTTCTACTTTATCACTATCACCTGCAGACTCCTTTCTCACACAGTAGTCTCTTAACTCTCCAGCAAACTTTCAAATCATAGTTAATTTCTACCCTCACTTCTCTTAAACCAGAATAAATTTCCATCTTCACTTTGATTGAACCAGAAGATTCGCTTCAAAGGACATACAGTAATCACGATTCACTAGCTCAGTTTGTTATTGCACCACAGACATCTTCAAAAGACGCACAGTGACAAATCCTCTTCAAAAGACAAACAGCTTTCTTCAGTTCACATACTCATATTTCATAACAAAAATATCCTCTTCAAAAGATAATGGCAAACACCATTTTCACCATGCCTCCCTAAACAACATATCTAAGGGCATTCAAAAGTGCTGGGAACTTCCTCCCACCCTTTTTCTAGAAGACCCTTCCCAAAAGCCATGACAACATCACCTAACTCTCAGGGTTGCTGGGAAATGTAATCCATCATCTGTCTTCCTGCTTTGGGGAACCTTCTTACTCTACGGCAGTAGTTCTCAACCCACTCCTCAGGAACTGCTTGGTCATTCAGACAGATTTGCATGAACTGTCTCCATTTATAGAAATAGCATGAAATAGGTACCTTTGGAAATTTTCTCATAGGTATCATGTTATAGAGTTAGCCCTTATGTAGTTAAAAGTACTTACATTGTGGAACTGCACGTAAGTACTTTTAACCATGTAAGTAACGTTGTGCAGTTATTGTGCAGAAATTTCCCAAACTACTGCACCGTAACTGCAAAGACTCTACATAACTATAGGGTGGGGGTGGGGGGCCCAGTATCTGCCAATTGTAGTTAATGCAAAAACAATACACTTAGGGGTATGTTTACTAAACTGCGGTAATGTAGCAGCGGCTACTTTAACACACGTTAGGTAACATTAACGCGCGTTAACGTTACGTTAACGCGTGTTAACATAACCTAACGCGTGTTAGCCTTCCCGGCAGCGGTAAACACCACAGAGGTTGGAGAGAGGGCAGAGAGAAGGGGTCAATGGGCAGGGAGTGGGCAGGGAGTGGGCGGGGAACTGAAGGGCTGGAAACTACCGCAAGTGAAAACCTGTCGTTAGATGTACATTTGCAGAAGAGAGAAAACATTTCAGTGTCAGCAATGTACAGTATAGACAGGGAGCCCGAGAAAAGTGATAGTAGTGCTCCATCTGCAGCAACAGTATAGTGGCCAAGTATGAAAGGCCACTATGGTGATGGTGGAAATGGGGCATAGGGGGACTGCAGGCGGGACATGCAGTGGGGGCAGCTGGGGCACAGGGTGAACTAGGCCATCGCCCAGGTGGCACATAGGAACATAGAAACTGGAAATCAGCAGGACAGCAGCTGACCAGGGCCAAACATGCCCAGTAGTCCATGTTCCACAGTGTCCCATCCAGGGGACATTACCCAGCAAGTACCCCAAAAGTCACACAGGTACCACTATGCCTGTAATAGGACAAGCAGTGCACATCTGGGAACCACACTAACAAGGGTCCATAGACCATACCCAGGATGGGTCCCAAACAGTTCATAGACCGAGCTAACTGAACACACTTTATGGCAGCCCTTAGTAAGGCATTGCAGGGTGTGCCCATACATTGTCAGAAACATATATACACCCAGTAGGCCAAACTGGGTACACCGTAACTGAGGTGCATACCCTAGCTTGTCCACAGTCGGCAGTAACAACACACTCCACCTACATCTACTCGGTGCACCCTAGCCAATAGTTGCTAGAGCACCAGCCTGACATCCCCCCAGCCATCACTCCCCCATGTGGAAGGGACATAACATTGGTAGGCAGTGATGGGGGGGATGTGTGGATGTCCATGTATGCCTCGCCACCCCAGACCCCAAACCCTAGGCACCTGCCTACCTGCACAGTGGATGGCCTGGGACCACGCACGACCAGCACCAACAGCATATGGTCATGTCGGCATGGCAGGGGGGGTGTTTGTGCTGGAGGGAGCAGTGCCACCCACCTGCAGTGGACCTAGGGCATGCCTTGTACCAGTATGTGGTGTGCAGTGCAACAGAAAAGGTCTGCCTGAGGAAAGTAAGGGTAGCCCTAGGGACCACTACTCCTCTGTGGCAATAGTGTGGTGCAGTACACACAGCCAGTATATCCAGAAGCAGAGGGTCACAGATTCAAGTCCCAGATGTGGATCTTACAGAGCATCTCCCCACATTTTACCCTACAATGCAGATACAACATCAACATGTGCAAACCCCAAAGCCGCGTCGAACAAGGGTCAAAACACCCACTCACACAGGCTTCACTACCCAGAGCTTCATGGAGAGTCAGGCTGTTGGCCGCAGCACGGAACTGCAGTTATCAGCAGACTACTACTACCACCCCCTGCACAGTTTAGCAATGTTGGCACTGTGATCAGAACCAGTGTGGCAAGCAGGATTGCCATCCACCCCTATCACTGCACAATGCTGCAATTGTGGCGTGTGTATGTCTATCAATTGTTTTGTGGCTGCCTACACCGCTCTGGTCCCACAATGTCCCACTGTTACCATCGTTAGCCTGCAAATGTGCATAATGAGGAGCAAGGTATTGTGGGTATGGCTTGGACAGGGCAGATTGGCAGGATGCATCTGCACAGGGTGTAGGGCAATGGCTGGGACAGTATAGTGCCAGACCACCACCTGCATGGACAGGGTGGCCACAGCATGGCATGCTGTTAGGTCACTCTCACCCTGACCGTGCAGTGACCATGGCATGTCTATGCTCCCACATAGTGCTCAATGATATTTGTTTTCAGTTATATCTGTGTGTTCCTAGTTCTGGTGCCTTGTAACATGCATTAGCTGATACGGCTTGCTGTAATGATGCATCACCCACGCTTGTATATGAGCATCTGTACCTTTACTGCAGAATCTAGCGCGGGTGACATTACCACAGTTTAGTAAACATACCCTTAGGGGGATGTTTACTAAAGTGCGGTAAACGTGACTAACGCGCGTTATACGACGTTAACGACCGTAAGTGCCGTATAACGCGCGTACCGACGCGCTAACGACTGTTAACGTCATACTACGCGCGTTAACCGTAGTTAATGATCGTAAAGCTCTGCGGCGCATTAAAACAGCGCAGAAGGTGGAGAGTGGGCGGAGAGAAGGGGTCAATGGGTGGAGAGTGGGCGGGGAGAGGCTCCCCTCATACTAACGCGCTGAATTTCAGAGCTCAATTCCAACGCGAATGAAAACCTGTCGTTAAAGGCATTTAAAGGGAAGAGAAACCATTTCCGTCAGCAATGTACAGAAAAACCGGGGAAACCCACAAAACGTGAGCAGTGTGATACATGTGCGCAGAACAAAATTTCACATAAAACGTTAAAAATGACCACAAGAAACATTTTAAAAAGCATAATTCAGCTGGGCAACAGTGATAGCAATGGGCAAAAAGGAACAACACTCCATGGAAAGCACCAAAATAAAAAGAAATGATGTGTGGAAGGGTCTACGCTCCGCAGACCCTTTCAAAGAGCATTACATTGTAATGGAGCTGTCTTGGGCGTGTGGTGTAATGTTTCCCAATGATATCATTGTTGCCCAGCTTGGTTATGGGTGTGTGCCCCTTTTCTGAGGTCTTTTCTGAGGTTTATGTGCACCTTTGTCTGCATACAAGGTAAATGAGGCCACAGTAAACCTGTTGCAGAGCAGGGTTTCTGACTCGTCAGGCCGGTTTAACTAACTCCAGGGACTGCATTGTCTCTGTGGCCACAGTGTGGTGCAACAGACACAGCCAGTGCCTGTAAGACCCGAGGGTCACAGGTTCAAATCCTAGCTGGGGCTCCTGTCAACCCAGTCCCCATTGTTTTACCCACCACTAAACAGTGATAGTAAAGACACTCCTTTATTGCAGAGAACATACGCATGGCCTATATTTTACCACACCAAACAAAGACACCAGAAACAGGCACATTACCTAAAGCAGAGTCCCGCAAATGCAGTCCTGGAGGGCCCCACACCATTCCGGCTTCATGCTGCCTCTAATAAAGATGCCTGTGCTGCATAGCTATGCACCACCCCCATGGTATGCAGATGTAGCTCATGCATATTTATGAGGGACAGCATGAAAACCCGAACAGTGTTTGGAACACCAGGACTGGAGTTGGGGAACTCTGCCATAAAGCAGCAGCCAACAGGGCCACACACCCACCCACAGGCCCCATTGGCCAATGCCTCCTGGAGAGGCAAGACATTGGGCCCTGCCTGTATCTCCCAATACTAGCAGTTGCATACCTTAGCAATGCCACCCTACACCTGGGTATATGGTACAGAGCTATCAAACGTTCCCTATGATAACTGGCAGATATCAATTCCTACGTTAAGCACAGTTTGCTCATTGAGCTCCACCATAACAATCATTCTGATGTCTGCGGTGTTTGCTGCAGGTCTGGTCTCTGACAGTGTTCACCACCCTGGGGAGTGACCCCCCAACAGCCTTGTGTACCATATCCATGCCTGTACTATGCCCATGACTGGTGTGGTGGGTATGGCTGCTGACCACCTCTATAGTAGCACAATGCTGGCAAAGGTGTGGGGGTGGCTGTCTGTCTATCCAGTGTGTGGTGGCTGCAAACACCTTCCACAGCCCACACTGCCAGCAATGTTGCCAGTATTGGGCTGCCAATGTGCATAATGAGGAGCAAGGTACCATGGGTATAGGCCGGACAGGGTGGCCTGGCCAGGGTGCATCTGCACAGGGCATAGGGCAGTGACAGGCACATTGTAGTGCCCAGCCACCACCTACACAGACAGGGGACCTCAGTATATCCTGCTGAGAGATCACTCTCACCCTGACTGTGCAGTGACCACAGCATGGCTAGGCACTCACATAGTGCTATCTAGTATTTCTCTCATGTGATAAATATGGGTTTCCTTTTGGGGCCCAGTCACTGATGTATCTGCTTGCTGTGTATGCTGACATCCTAGTTCTGGGTGCAGGCATCTCCACTGGGCACTAGCAGACTGTTTGCAGCTGGTAGGTGTTGTGATGGAGTGGCTTGCAGGGTGCAGTGGCTGATGGCTTGCACCAGGGGAATATCAGATAGTGGTGGGGTGCAGCAATACCATATCCAGGCCTAATGTCTGTCTGCTATTTTGTTATGGCTGTGTACAGAGCTGCATTGACAGCCCTGTGGGGTTTCTTTTCCTCAGCAGGACTAGGGTTAATGTTCCCCTCTACTGCCCCCTTTGCAGGGAGGTAGACTGTGGATCTTTTGATGGGTGACCCTGTTTACCACCCTTGGCTCTGGGGGAGGGGGGGTGGTTGTGCATGGGGGCTACACCTGACTGAAACAGACAGAGATGGTCAAAGTGGTCCTGCAGAACCTACCTATCTCACACAGTAACACTGCTTTGGACCTGTGCCATGGCCTCTTTCAGCCATGGACGGTGCTGGGCGCCTCACTGCACCCTCAGGGTGAGCACAGTACCTGCACAATGTGACGGTGTGTAGCTACTCTGTGCCAGTACAACACACGGTCAGTACCCCCTACCAGGCCGAGGTGCTGTGGGGGTGCACATGGTCAGTTCCCCCTACCAGGCCGAGGTGCTGTGGGGGTGCATTCCCCATGGTGTGTATCTGTGGACAGCTGATTTGCATGTGCAGTGCATCATGGGTGTGACTGGCACAATCCAACCCTGTGAAACCCCAGCACCTGCTCACAGGCTCTGATAAACCATAGGCCATCACACGTACATCTGCTAGCATAATGCATAGGTGCAAGACACCCTACAGAGTCTGTAAAATAAGATGCCCACACTGGTAAAAACACACGTACCCATGCACATAAAATCACACGTACTCACGCACGATTGTACGCGCGCAGCTACGCACGGGGCTACGCATGTACCAATGCACGCAACCTCGCACGCACCAACGTACGTGGCTAGGCACACTCCGAGGGTGTTTTTCTGACACCAATACTCAGCGTAATGAAAAACATGCCTCCTCTGTAATGTACAGGGTGATGCCCGGGACAGCCTTCTGCGTTAGGCACACTGGGGACTCGAACCCATGCTGCCTGTAACAGCGGTCAGTACCGTAACCATTGTGCTACAGCTCTGTTTCAGTGCTTTGTGTCTGTACGTCTACTTACGTTTAACGCGCAGTGACGTGCCACGGCGCCCGGTAACGCTCGTTAATTTTTTTAACGCGCGTTAGTGGTGACAATGTACCGCCCATGTCCTTATTTGGGGTTTCTGTTACTACCGCGGCTCCTAACGCGAATTGCACTAACGCAGTTTAGTAAACATACCCCTTAGTATGCATTAAGTGCATGACAGATAACACAGTATGCACTTAACACACCGAGTGAGGTGGCTTTAAGTGATCTGCTTAATCTGTTGCATTACAGTTAACATGTGATAAGTTATGGCACATTAATTGCAAGGGACAGTCTGTGCCCACTGCTCACCCCATTCCACATTATGCAGTTAATGTAGGAATTAGCACATGCAAAATGTCAAGCCACCACATTAACTGTTAGCATGGCCATGCACTAACAGTTAACACGTACTAATTCATGTGTACACTGCTTGATGTACTTTAGTAAAAGGCCCAATTTAGAAAGATAAATGCCTTTCACCCATCATAATTGTTTTCCCACATCAACTGCTCATGCTTCCCATAAAGCTCTCCTTCAGGGTAGAGAAAGGTTTGGGCATTGCTCTACATGTTTACCCATGGGCAATCCCTTTGGTAATTCCTCTCTCTGTGTATAGATGCTAGAAGATATACAAGCAAGTGCAAACTATTTCCATATGGAAATGCAACAGTACACGGACTATATCAAATTATCTGGAAAAACCAAAACATTGTTGAGTCAATATTTATTAATATAACTAGATTTTAAATATTGATGAGCAAATTCACAGTTGACTATCCTCTGCAAATATTGAAGTACAAAAGAATTGGAAGAAGACATAAAAAAAATAGAAAAATAATAATTTATTGATCAGGAACTTCAGACAAAATAAAATGCTTTGTTTTAAGCTAGGTTTCAGCAGGGACAGCCTGAGGGTGATACGGGGCCATGTGTGGAGAATCAATGCCGGGCCTCATATGCATAAACTATTTGCATAAATATTCATACACCGGAAAATAATCCTGGTAGCAGTAAATTCAGGGTTATAGTACAGAGACTGGATTGGATTGTGTCAAACCTGGAGACGCCCAGAAGTCAGCAATAGTGAAGCAATTAGGCCACAAAACAAAATTAAATTGAAATGTTGCCTTCAAATATATTTTTTCCTCAAATCTGAACTAATAAAATATTTAAAATTTTAGAGTGTTGTTGTTAAGTGCCGTCGAGTCGGAGTCGACTCATGGCAACCCTCTGGATAGCTATCCTAAATTGTGTTCGGTCTTCAGTCAGGCGGCTCATTGTTGACAGACTGGTACCCGTAGCTGCTGTTATTGTATCGATCCATCTCATTGCTGGCTTTCCTCTTTTGCGTTGACCTTCTATCTTGCATAATGTCTTTCTCTAATGATCTCTCTCTTCGCATGATGTGTCCAAAGTATGAAAGTCGAAGTCTTGTCATCTGAGCTTCTAAAGAAAGCTTAGGTTTGATCTCCTCTAGTACCGACTGGTTTGTTCTTCGGGCAGTCCATGGTATACACAGTATTCGCCGCCAGCACCATAATTCAAAGGCATCAATTTTCTTCCTGTCTATCTTTTTCACTGTCCAGCTTTCACATCCATATGATGTTATTGAAAATACCATGGCTTGAACAAGTCAAATCTTTGTATGGAGAGAGACATCTCTGCTCTTGAGAATCTTATCTAGGTCTTTCATAACCATTCTGCCAAGAACAATGCATCGTCTGATTTCTTGACTGCTTGTTGCTTCTTTATTGATAGTTGATCCAAGTAGGTTAAAGTTGTTCACAATTTCAATTTCTTCTCCTTCAACGATGAACCTGTTGATTATGCCAGTTGTCATGATCTTTGTCTTCTTTACATTAAGGTGCAGGCCCATTTTGAGACTATGTTCTTTGATTGTGAGAAGCAAATGTTTCAGATCATCTTCACTTTCAGCCAGTAATGTGGTATCATCAGCATAGCGAAGGTTGTTGATGAGTCTTCCACCAATCTTCACACCTCTGTTGTCTTCATACAATCCTGTTTCTCTGATGATTTGTTCTGCATATAAATTAAACAGGTAGTGGGAAAGTATGCAGCCTTGTCTTACACCTTTGCTTATTTTAAACCATTCTGTTTCTCCTTGTTCCATTTGAACTGTTGCTTCTTGATCAATGTACAGAATGCGCAAGAGAATGATCAGGTGTTCTGGTATACCCATGCTTCTTAATGTGGCCCAGAGTTTCTCATGGTTTACACAGTCAAAAGCCTTGCTATAGTCGATAAAGCACAAATAGATATCCTTTTGGTATTCTTTAGTCTTTTCAAGGATCCATCTCACATCCGCAATGATGTCTCTCGTTCCTCGCCCTTTCCTGAACCCTGCTTGCACTTCAGGTAGTTCTTGTTCCAGGTATGGTTGTAGTCTCTTTTGAATAATCTTCAGTAGAAACTTGCTGGCATGTGGGATCAGAGCGATTGTGCGATAATTTCCACAGTCAGTTGGATCACATTTTTTTAGTATTGGTATAAACACAGATCTTTTCCAGTCAGTTGGCCATGATGTTGTCTTCCATATTTCTTGGCAGAGCTTTGTGAGTACAGTAAGAGCTGCATCAGATTGCTGCAATACGTCTATGGGAATGCTATCAATGCCTGGTGCTTTGTTCTTTGATAAGGCTTTCAATGCTGCTTCAACTTCTTCTTTCATCACCAATGGTTCCCGATCATAAGGTACAGGTTGAAACGGCTGTTGGTCCACTTTATCTTTATCATATAAAAACTCTGTATATTCCTTCCACCTTTTCTTGATCTTCTCAGCATCATTCAACATAGAACCTTGAGCATCTTGTAACATTCCAATTCGAAGCTGGAACTTTTTCTTTAACTCTCGTAGCTTTAGGAAAGCCGATCTTGTTCTTCCTCTAAAAGTTTCTGCTTCTATTTCCTTGCAAGTGTCATTGTAGTACTTTTCCTTGTCCTGTCTTGCTGCCCGTTGGAAATCTCTGTTGAGTTCTGCAATTGTCTTTCTTTCTCCTCTGGCTTTAGCTTCTCTGCGTTTCTGGGCAATTTTCAGAGTTTCTTCCGTCATCCATTTTGGCCATTTTTGCTTTTTCACCTTTTGTAGAGACTTCTCGCTTTCTTCCAACACAACCTTCTTGATGTCATTCCATAACTCTTCCGGAGCTCTGTCATTTGTATCTAAAGCAGCAAATCAATTTTGCAGGCAGTCTTTAAATTCCAGTGGTATATTCTCAAGGTCATATTTTGCCGCATTCATGAGTGATTTGCTCTTTTTCAACTTTAGCTTGAGTTTGCATACTAGTAGTTGATGATCTGTACCACAGTCAGCTCCAGGTTTTGTCTTTGTTGATGTTACAGAGCTTTTCCATCGTTGACTTCCACATATGTAGTCAATTTGATTTTTATATAATCCATTCGGTGAAGTCCATGTGTACAGTCGCCGCTTGTGTTGCTGGAAGAAGGTGTTTGAGATGAATAGATCATTGGTCTTGCAGAATTCTATCAGTCTTTCTCCAGCTTCATTTCTGTTGCCAAGTCCATATTTTCCAACTACTTTGCCTTCTTCTTTGTTGCCAACGTTTGCGTTCCAGTCACCCATGACTATCAGGATATCCTGTTTGCATGTTCTGTCAATTTCAGCTTGTACTTGTTCATAGAACTTTTCAATTTCATTCTCTTCTGCAGCTGTTGTTGGGGCATATACTTGAATTATAGTTTTGTTGATAGGCAATCCTCGTAGACGAATAGAGATTAAGCGTTCGCTGACTGCATTGTATTTCATTACAGTTCTTGCAAGTTTCTTCTTTATTATAAATGCAACACCATTTCTTCTTTGTCTTTCATTTCCAGCATAGTAGACCATGTGATCATCTGATGCAAAGTGCCCCATGCCAGTCCATTTAAGTTCGCTGACACCCAACAGATCAAGTTGTACACGTTCCATTTCATTCTTGACCACCTCCAACTTCCCTTGGTTCATGCTTCATACGTTCCATGTTTATTTATTTATTTTATTTATTTATTTAGTGTACATTTGTATCCCGCTGCTTCCAGTGATCAGCAGCGTTAACTATACATGGTGAGGATGGCTGTACGGGCCAGTAATTAGGGATATATACATATATACATATATACACATGTTCCAATGTGTAAGACATCTTTACAGCTTCTGACTCTCATTTCATGCGCAGCTACATCAGCAGTCAGACTTCCCGAGGGCTTTGATCCAACCACCTCATAAATGCTTGCTTTACTCTGAAAAGTCTTCAGCTCTTCCCCAGTAGCTAGTTGAGTGCCTTCTGACCTGGGGAGTCTCATCTTCCAGCACCATAGCACAATTTGTTTTGTTGTAACTATCCATTGGGTTTTCATGGCAAGATACAGAAGTAGATTGCCGGGCCTTTCTTCCGCGCAGTTTAAGTTTGGTGTTGTTGCCGTTGTCACAAAAATGTGATCCTCCGCCGTCAACACTGTCCCATTCTGCTGCTGCCCAGATGGGTGGTTTGTCTTGGTCTGGCACCTCAGCTGAGACCAGTCCATCTTGGGAGACCCTGCCAGTAGTTAAACTACCGATAGTTTAGCTCTCAGCATCACTGATGCACGCAAAAACACAAAGATGCATCTAAAGATTATCTATATTCCACTTTCCTCCACCAGCACCCCAGTGGTGTTCCTAGCCCCTTCGCACCCAGGGCAGATGCCCCCCACATGACTAATGCCCCACCATGTGGCCAGCATCCCCCCACAGTATGTGCACAAACCCCACCCCACTAGGCCCATGAAGACATCACGTTAAACTTACCATAAAGCTGGCTTCCTGCACTGCCTCCATGGACCCTGCTGCTCTTTTCTCTTGGACTGAAGTCTCACCTGTCAGACACCCATTGCCAACTTCTTGCCACAAACAAGAAGCCCATCCCTAGAAACTAACCCCACGATATCTCCCACAAATATACTCATCAAACAAAGGAAACATACAGATAAACAATTTTTTGTCGGAACTTACACTTTGAAGAAAACAATTTCTTCTCGTAGTGTGATGTTCCTTTTTTTTTTTTTTCAGGGACGCAGCCCTAACAAGTCCTAAGGGGACATTAACCCCTCAGTACTAACCGGTAAAAACTTAGGGGCATGTTTACTAAACATTCCTAACGTGCGGGGCCGCGCTAGTGTGCCTGTGCCATATAAGGAGTGGGCGGTTCAGGCAGAAAATAGAAAAAAAACGGTAGTAAGCAACCGGACGTGTGTGCGTCGCGCTAATGTGCGGGGGTCGACATTAGCGCGTGGAAAGGCAAAGTGGCGCGCTGCTGAGTATACAAAACAACAGAGCCGTGGTACAACGGTGAAGACACTGACCAATGGTGCAGGGGCCATGGGTTCAATCCCCCAGTGTGCGCAACGACAAAGGTCAGCTGAGGCAGTAACTGTAATGATTAACATTGTTTTAGGAGGCAAATTAATTTGGAACGGCATAAGGCGGCGCACAGTTATTTTTGGGCAGCAGAAGGCGGCGCACTGGTCCCCTTGGGCGGCAGAAGGCGGCGCGCTGATAGGCACAAGGCGGCGCGCTGATGCACAAGCACAGGACCAGAGCCACAGCACAATGGTCAAAACACTGACCAATGGTGCAGGGATCAGGGGTTCAACTCCTCACAATGCCCAGTGAAAAATGCCTGCTGAGGTATTATGTTGTGGAGTGCTGTAGGAGGCTGTATAATTTTATTTTGTTATCACTACTAGCAAACGCACTCTCCCAGCATGTTAACATACGGCGGCCCATAAGGCACATGTTACAGTGCACTGTTCGCCAAGGCACCCTTGAATGACCCCTATAGGGCAGCATGTATGTTGCGACACAGGATAATGTATAGTGCACCCTATAGGGATGGCAACCATAAGGTGGCCTACAGGGCGCCCTATGAAGCACCCTCAGAGGCACCTAATGAGTATAGTAAGCTGAGGGTGGTCTTGCCGGCATAGACATATGTACAGTAAATAAAAATAAAGCTGTGGACAGCCCTACCAAAGGGCCCCACTGTGGGTTTGAACCCATGACCTCTAGCTGCACAGGCAGTGATGTAACCATTGCGCTACAGCTCCATAGCTGTAAGCAGGCCCCTGGCTGGCTGCAGATAGCCTACACGTCACCTCACAGACAGTCTGCTGGTGTCAACAGGATGGGTTAGGCCACCCGTACCCATGATGCACTGCACATGCAAATTAGCTGTCCGCAGATGGACACAAGATGGGGAATGCACCCCCACAGCACCTCGGCCCTGTTGGGGGAAGTGACCGGGTGCACCCACACAGCACCTTGGCCTAGTAGGGGGCACTGACCGGGTGTTTTACTGGCACAGAGTAGCCACACACCGTTACATCGTGCGGGTACTGTGCTCACCCTGAGTGTGCAATGAGGTGGCCAGGACCAGGTCAACAACACCTGCCATGGCTGATGGAGGCCAAGCGGGCATTCCAAAGCAGTGTTAATGTGTAAGATAGCTAGTTTATGCACAAACACCATGGATATCCCTGTCTGCCGCCATCAGGCACCCCCCCCCCCAGTGGCAAACATGGTCCCCATCAAGGGATCAACACTCTACCTCCCTGCAAAGGTGGCAGTACAGGGCAACATCAACCCCAGTCCTGCTGAGGAACACCACCACCCCCCCCCCAGGAAGCTCCATACACAGCCATAACACAATAGCAGACAGACATAAGCCCAGGGTATGGTAAGCTGCACTCCACCACCAGATATTCCCCTGCAGCAAGCCAACAGCCACTGCACCCTGCAAGCCATTATAGCAAGACATTTACCAGCTACAAACAGTCTGCTGGTTAGTCCATAGTACATGTTCCCAATGGAGTTGCATGCACCCAGAATTGGGCTGTCTGCATACACAGCAAGCAGATATATCAGTGACTGGGCCCCAAAGAGAAACCCATATATATCACATGAGAGAACTACTATACAGCACTATGGGGGGGCCTAGCCATGCTGTGGTCACTGCACAGTCAGGGTGAGCGTGATCCCCCAGATGGACATGCTTTGGCCACCCTGTCTGTGTAGGTGGTGGCCGGACACTACAATATCCCAGCCAATGTCCCTGCCAGGGCCCTATGCCCAGTGCAGATGCATCCTGGCCACGCCACCCTGCCCTGGCTATACCCATGGTACCTTGCACCTCATTATGCACATTGACTGGCCAATACTGGCAACAGTGCTGGCAGTGCGGGCTGTTGAAGGGGCTTGCAGCCAACACCCACTGTATAGACAGACACACACTTCCACACCTCTGCCATCATGGTGCTACGATTGAGGGGGTAAGTAGCCTTGCCCACCAAACCGGTCCTGAGCACGGCAAGGCATGGATATGGTACGCATTACAGCTGGTGGTCACTCCCCAGGGTGGTAAGCACCGTCAGAGGCCAGGCCTGGAGCATGCCCCGCAAACACCTAACAGATTGTTTGGATGGGGCCAACTAGCAGTATGTACGTAACGTATGGATAACTGCCTGCCTGTGCTCCTAGCAAACGTCTCCGAGCTGTGTACCATATACCTCAGGTGTAGGGTGACATTGGTAAGTTATGCAAGTGCTCGTTTTGGGTGCTGCATGCACGGTCCAATGTTCTGCCTTTCCAGGTGACATTGGCCAATGGGGCCTGTGGGTGTGGGTGTGTCTGCCCTTGATGGCTGCTGCTTTACGGCACAGATTCCCAACTCCAGTCCAGGTGTGCATCACACTGTTCGGGTTTTCCTGCTATCCCTCATGAATATGCATGGACTACATCTACATGCCATGGGGGTGGTGCATAGATATACAGCACAGGCATTTGTATGAGTGTCAGCATGGAACCTGACTGGTGTGTGGCCCACCAGGACTGCATTTGGGTGATTCTGCTCTAGGTACTGCCCCTGTTCATGGTGTCTGTGCTCAGTGGGGTAAAAGATAGATGTCTTACCATTGCATATGTCCCCGCCATGAAAGGTGTGTCCTTACTATCACTGTTTAGTTGTGGGAAAAATATGTGGGCAGGATTGGCAGTAGCCCCAGCTGGGCTTTGAACCTGTGACCTTCTGTTCTTGTATGCACTGTCTGTGTGCACTGCACCACTGTGTAGCCACAGATTGGTTGGATTCCCTGGACTGTCCATGACTGTGGATCCGGCAGGACCTGTCTGTTGCAGTGGACTGTGCCAGCCTGCACATGGCTAGGCCTCTGTCTTCTGTGGTTAGCAGCCACTGCCCCCTGCACCACATGTACTTGTCCGCCAACATGCTGGCATGACCGTCTCTCAGAAAAAGCAGTTGACCTGATTGCACTGTGGCAGTATGTGACTGCATTTGGGGGACTTGGCTGTAGGTAATGCCCATTGTTGTGGTGTGTGTGCGGTGTTGGGTAAAATATGGGTGTTTTCCCCATGCATACAGGGGTGTCTGCGCTATCTTTATTTAGTGGTGGGTAAAATATAGGGACTGGGCTGGCAGGTGCCCCAGCTGGGTTTTGAACCTCTGCCCTCTGGTTCTAGAGGTAATGACTCTGTCTGCTGTACCACACTTTGGCCACAGAGACAGTGCAGCCCCTGGAGGCAGTAAGCCTGGCAGGATGGAGTCACAAACCCTGCTCTACGCAAGTCTACTGTGGGCATATGCACCCTGTCTGGTGACAAACGTGCACATAAACCCCGGAACTGACCACGGGAAATGTGGGACAGAATATCACCACGCTGGGCAACAGTGATATTAATGGGCAACCATAGCAAACACTCCCAGGAAAGCTCCAAAACGTGGAAATGTTTTTTGGAAGAGTCTCCTCTCAGTAGACCCTTCCAAAATTCATTTCTTGTTTCTGGAGCTTTGCTGGGTGTGATTTCTGTATTTGCCCATCACTATAACTGTTCCCCAGCTGAATTACTATTTTTAATAGTTCTGTTGTGGTCATTTTCTATGTTTATTTTCACTTTTGTGCTGTGCACATGTATCACACTGCTCACGTTTTGCTGGTTTCCCCGGTTTTCCTGTACATTGCTGACGGAAATGGTTTCTCTTCCCTTTAAATGCTTTCTTCCGCGAGTGTTTCACTCGCGGTAGTTTTTACATGGAAATTCGGGCCCGATACTGTGCGGGGAGCCTCTCCCCTCCCACTCTCCACCCATTGACCCCGTCCCTCCGCCCCTCCGGAGCCTTCCTCCGCCCTCCTTTCGCCGTTCCACGCCTCTATCGGACATTTGCGGGCCCGCACTTGTACGGGGCCCGTTAGTGAGCCGCGTACCTGTGCGGGGGTGACACGCACGTGTGCGGGGCGTTTAAACGCGTTTCTGCGCGTTTCAGTGCCGCGTTGCCGTGCGCTATTTTGCGGCGCGCTCTTTTGCGGATTTTAGTAAACATGCCCCTTATTCTCTAATCATAGTCAATAAAGCCAAAGAAAAAGTCACTTAGCTGATCAAACCTTCTCTCCAAGCATAAGACTTTTAATAACTCCATTTTTCTTGACGTCATGCAGGCAGTTCACAAATCTCCCCCCACTGACATTTAGGGAGAATTAACCAACCGGCTTTTGATTGTATAGCTGGATACGCCCTGAGGTCTCAGCAAAAACGACTTTCTAAAATCTTATTTGTAGCAAACATTTTGAGATCAATATCATGAATCAGTAACCCAACGTTGTGTTTCAAGCCTAAGATTCTCCTGACTCTTCTTTAAACTGTGTTGCACAAACAGGAAGCCGGCATTCGGCATCGGAGGGGCAAAAGCAAACAGCCCCACAGCACCGAATTTTGAAGGTAAGTGTCATAGAGCTGTTTGCGGCCATTGCAGCCGCTGCATGTTCCAGAGAGGGGGGGGGGGGACAGTGGTGGCAATGGGCACTGGAGGGGGAAGTGGAGCAAGGGACGAGGTTTGCCTAGAGTGCTTCCTTTCCTTGCACTAGTCCTGCCTACACTAAGGAGAGTGCAGGTAGAGAGGGACATGCAACCTGCACCAGTGCACCCTCCTTTGTATTAAGGGGTTAGGGTAGAGGTAGCTGTCTCATCTCAAATGCTCTCAGTCCCCTGCTCATCTCCCTTAAACATTTGCCTGGTTTGGGCCATGCTCATTTTCAGGTCACAAAGGCATGCAGCACTGCGGGAACAGGAAATGCTTGTTATTGGCTTTAGAAATGCCACAGTCCAGTGTCTTATAAGGCAACATAGCCTGAGAAGCAAAGAAAAGGGCTCCCATGGCTGTTTAAATCAGCTGCAAAGCGGCAAGTCAGTGAGGAAGGCTTCAGGTGCTGTTAAATATTGTGCACCCTTAGCCAATGCCTCATGGGCATTCCTGTTAAGACAGCTCTGCATCATCGGGGGTGGGGGGAGAAGTAGGACACAGCAAGCAGAGCCTCTGAGGCCGCCGGTGACGATGAGCAAAGGGAGACACACAGGCACACATGACTGTGCATGAGGTTGGCACGGGGCCTCTTATTCAGTGAGGGCCTATGGCAGCAACATGCTCATAGGTGCATAGGGTGGCAGAGATTTGGAGCAATAGAGTGCCCTAGATCACACAAACAGTGCAGACATAAATCTTGATCTTTGACTCAAATCAATTGTGGTAACATATGCCAGCACTTTAGCCATTAAGCCACTGGAGTTCAATGGCCTGATTATTTGTACTGAAAGACCTAACATGGAAGACGTGCTGTACATTTCTCCAAAATTCACTTCAGAGTGAAAATTTGAGGTGTTGCACAGTCCTAAGGCTTCTACAAATGATGCTTAGATTTTTTAAAAAGGCATATTTCATTTTACTTTTCAAGTGAGAAAGATGTATAACACACTTGCACATATCCCATCTTCTAGACATTAACAATCCGAACAAATTCAGTAGATCATTAATTATATTTTGTATTTCTTGGCCAAAAATTGTACTTTGCAGATTCTGTTTTCAAAAGAGCTTCTATATGCACAGAATGAGAAAACCCTTGCAAAAATAAAGCTTAGCATGCTTATAAGTTATTTACTTAATTAATGTGCTTGGCATATGCTGCATTTTTCTGGCTCTCTTCTGAGTAGGCTTATAAACAGTGCTATAGCAAATTATGTTTTTAGAATAACTTAAACAAATAATTTATGAGTTAACAGAACTGTTGAAGCAAAATCTAAGATGCAAGGAAGATTACTACCACTGCCGCATCTACTATTACCATTAATTGCTATTTATATTGCTAACGGTATATCCATTATTGCATGAGGATTTTTTTAAAGTTGTTTTTTACTGTTTTGTTTGTAACCATACAAACAAGGAAGAAATGCCTATATAACATAAATAAAATACAAAACAACTAGGAGGTGACCATGTGAGCTTTACAATTCTGAAAGAGTAAACAATCATATCTCTATACTATACCCAAACTCAACCCTACAATATCAAGAAATTGTCTAGAAATTAGGGCACAAAATAGAGGCAGCCATGAACAAGTGCAAGCCAAAAAAATAATTAAAACTCGAGCACATATTCAACAACAGACTGCCAAATTTTCCTCACTTTACACATTCTATTATAATTCTCAGCTGTGATCATTTTGTATTTCTGAGTTCCACCAAAAGGTTATGTTGGTTAACTTAGGGCCCTTTTGTTAAAGTGTGCTAATGTATGCACATACCATAAAATGGGTCAGCTAGATGTGCACCAGCATTTTATAAATTTCATGTAGTTCAATGAGTACTTCATAAAATAGGCATTCATGCACCCTGTGAAGTATGGGCCATCTGGTGTCAAGTATGCACAAATAAAGGGGTGGGAAATGCCCTGAAAACTCAGGATTGTGCGTCATGGAGCTGGTGCAAGCAGCAGCTGCGGCAAAGGCAGGAGACGTTGTAGCAGCAGATAAGCATGCAATAAATAAAACCAGGAGTCTTTTCAAGGATCCAAGCCAGTTTAATGTGCACAGGCTCAAGCAATAATCAATTTCAAAATGGCTGAGCAATGGTTTCTAGCAAAACAACAACTTTTATACCGTTCTTCTCCATTCTAGACATAGGCAAACTTTTCATTGGTCCCAGTAACCCCTCTCACCCATCTATTGGTCCTGGTACCACTACGTAGCTATCCAATGAGGACCTTGATCTGGGCTCAGCACCTGGTTGCCCCCCTTTCAGTCCTCATTACAATGGACAGTTCTTAGACTTTCGATACTTCTCTCCTCCAAGGTCACTGGCTTGCTGGAATATGAGTGAGAGCGGGGCACTGTAACCTTGCTTTCTGCAGAGTTAATTAATTCCATAGAAGCTGTGCTCTCTTATCAGTACCAATTAGACTTGTTTTTCTATATTTTCTAAGTTTCGATTCTGCTTAGCTATACTAAATTGTGTTCAGTTAAGTTTCAATTCTACGGTGTCATCATTCAGGGGGGTTTTCATTCCTCTGGGCCTAACTACAGGCTTCATTTACAAATCAAGCTGCTTAGGCCTGTCTGTTTAGTTCAATTAGCATAGATCATAGGCCTTCGCCTACCACAACGTGAGCACACCGACCCCAGCAATTCTTCTTTAGCCGTGCTCCTTTTCCACATCGTAGTACCCAGGGCTCTTATTAGGATTTCAGTTCCAGGCATGCTCTGCTCATCCAGAAGTGAAACCACATTATGCACCATTTGTTACTGCAACCTGGGGAAGGAGTACAGCTGAACATAAAACTAAAGAAGAGTGGCGGGGGTCGATGCAGCCACATCTCCCCCACAGAAGGGGAGAAGCTGCACTATTGGGGTGAAGAATGGAAGAGGGGGGAGTTGAAAGAGAAGATGCTGCACTTTGGGGGTGGGGAGAAGAGAGGGGACAAGGACATGTTGGACAATAGTGGCAGAAGGGCAGGGAGATGCTGAAGAGGAGGGGGAGATAATGCCAGGCTGCAAGGGTGGATGGGAGAAGAGTGAGAGACGGGGGGGGGGGGGGAGATGTCAGGTTTAATAGGTTGTTGGGTGAGGGGAAAGAGACAGAGAAAGAGGGGGTGATACCAGTCAGGGTGGGTGGGTGAGAAAGAAAGGAGAAAGGGGTGGGGGGGGGGCCACAGATGTTGAGCTACATAGGTTGGTGGATGAGTGGAGAGGAGAGATGCCAGGTTACATGGATGGGTGAGAGGTGGATGTTTAGGTGCTGGAGAGGAGGAAGAAAGATTGATAGAGAGGGGAAATGTTGGGCTACAAGGGTGGATCCAGGAAAGAGAGGGAGGAGAGATACAGAGCTGCAAGCGTGGATGGGTGGGTAGGTGTGTGTGTGTGTGAGAGAGAGAGAGAAAGATGCCAGGCTATAAGAGTAGGTGGGTAGGTGAGTTGGAGAGAGGGAGATATAGAGAGGATGTACTGGACTATAAGGGTAGGCGAGTAAGGAAGAGAGAGAGGGGCTATGCAGGGCTACAAGTATGGGTGGGTGAGGGAGAAAGAAAGAGAGAGAGAGAGAGAGAAAGAGGGGAATTGTCAGGCTACAAGGGTGGGTAGGTTGGAGAAAGAGAGGGTACATGCAGGGCATGGTGTGGAATCTTGTCGGAGGTTGTCAAAAAGACACAAGTGAGAGGAGAATGGTGAGTACAGTGGGTAGAAATGTGTGGTTGGGTGAAAGATTGAAGGGAATAAGAGACCTGGTAGGGAGTGAGATGGGGAAATGGCAGAACCAAGGCAGATGGGCTGGGCAGGAGACTGAAAGTTGATAGGTACATGAAAATTAAAAATTAAGCAATGGAGGACTAAAAGATGAAAAAGAGGGTGAAATTTGAGTGAACAGAGAAACAGGAAAGAAAGAAAAGGGAATGATCAATATGTGAGAGACAGATGTAGGTAGGAAAAGGAGGAAATTAGGAAAGAGGAGAAAGGATAAATTGGCAGCACTGGAAAGGGTAGACAGAAGACAGACAAAAAAAAAAGCAGAAAAAAGAAACTGGGTCTAACGGGATTGGAAAAATAAAAATCCAGACGATAAAGGTAAAAAAGTGATTCTATTTTGAGCTTGTTAATTGGAATATGTTCTCTTTGGGAGATGTGAATTGCAGATGTTTTTGTATTTTATTCAGTACAAGAGGAAATACATTTCTGGTTTTAGTTTTCCAGTGTTGCAGTATCTGCTGAGTTTGAATTCTTGGAATTCCCAGTTCAATTTTTATCTTCATATTTCTATTTCTAATTTGCGGTCCCTTGTTCTGTATTTGGTGAGTCTGTCGGTATTTTCCATGTGATCAAGATGTGATGGTATTAGTGTATAGTTTCTGTAGTGATCTTTAGTAGTCCCACTTGTTCTGTTTTACCAGAAACAGATATATTAGTGTTTTATAGCCCAGTGTAATATTTGTAATGCTGTCTATTCTTTGGTAGGGTTCTAGCTGTTTGAATCATAGGAATTAGTGCTGTTATGGTATGGCACATTTCCTATATATGTGAGTGATGATTTTTTTCAGGTTTTGTATTCTTTCACAATGTGCCTGGTAGTGGGAAGAGTTATGTTGCTGTTACTCAAATGCCGTGTGTATCAGAATATTTTTGGTATGGTTACTTTGATTAAAAAAATTGTCCTAGTTTTGATCTGCACTTACTGTATGGTTTTTGTGGATGCAGCATATGTTTACATTTTGCTTCTATACTGTGTTAGTCCAAAGGTTCGTGAGAATCACATGTGCAGTGTGTCATATATGAGCATCATCTCTCAGGTGTGTCCCCATGGAAAAAAGGTTGAGAACCACTGCTCTACTGGGACTTCAGCACCAGCAGTGCAAGGACATTCTAAATGTGTCCTTGTAGCCCAGCTCTTAAATTTGGTCAGAATGCAGCTGCTCACATTCTGGAAGAAGTCTCATGTTATATGCATTTTTTTCCATGTTTTAAAAGTTTACATTGGCTGCCAGTTGCACAAAGGGCCAAGTATACTGTAAGGTGTTCACAATGATTCAAAAAGCATTATATGGCAATGCCATCAACTATGATGGTACTATGTTAAAAAATGTATAAGCTCCCTTGGGCTTTAAGACTGGAAGCTCGGGGGGAGCGGAGCCTAACTTCCGGCAAGATGGACTTTTAAGAGCTGTGCTCCAGAGGGTAATGGTCAAGAATCCTGACTTCTGCAGCCTTTAACTAAGTAAATCCTACCTATTTTGGTATCATTCGACCTTGGATATGTCTGGCCCCAAACCGACATGTCTGGATTACAAAATAACTCAAAATGCCAGCGCAAAGAGAACCAAAACAGAGCCTCTCTCGCCTCACAAGATGGCGATCATCCGAGATTGTCCTGAGGCCTTGCAGGAACTTCTTGCTGAGATTCACGCTGTTAAAGACTTGGTTAAATCTAATGTGCACAATGCAGAAAGATATCAATGCCTTGAAAACAGCTTGGAGTCAATTACAGTGAGATTGGAGAAGGTGGAGAACGTGGTGGCAATGCATGGGGAGCGGTTCAGGGCTGTTGATAAGCAAGCAAAGCTGATACGGTCACTGCAAAGAGAGTTGGAAGATGGTAACAATCGCTCTCGAAGAAACAACGTAAGAATTTTGGGAGTTCCCGAGGGAACCGAAGGTCCAGATATGTTGGCCTTTTTATAATCAATGATCCCGGGCATGCTGAAAGTGAAGTTTGCCATGCCTTTTGAGATCGAGCGTGCCCATCAAATTCCTACTCAGTCTGTGGTTTTGGGCAAGCGACCTTGCCCAAACATCTTAAAAATTCTGCGCTTTCGGGGGGCGGAGCCTGATGTCCAGCGGGTAAGACGCTTCGCGCTGAAGCTCCCGAGAGGCCTACTTAGAATCCTGACATAATACCTATACAAACTTACTATTTCGCTCCGGGCTGACCGGGGTACCTCGGGGGGGATGGCGGCCCATAAACCAGCGCGCTTGGACTTCGGGTCTCCTTCTTCTTCTCACGGAAAACGCTCCAAAACAGAGGTGTCCTCCCCACAGAAGATGGTTCCATTTCGGGAGAACCCCGAAATGCACCTGGAGATTTTAGAGGAAATACGCGGCGTGAAGGAATTGGTGCAGTCCAATGGAGAAGCGCTTAGAGCCATGCGAGAAGACTTTGGAGTGCTCCAGGACCGACTTGAAAGTCTCTCATTACGGCAGGACAATATGGCGGGGGTCCTAGACTCGCACGCGGTGCGCTTGGGCACACTGGACAAGGCTGAGCGCCAGATACAGAATCTTCAAAAGGAGTTAGAAGATAGCAATAATCGAGCCCGTCGCAACAATGTGAGGCTCATTGGAATACCGGAGGGGGTGGAAGCGGGAGATATGAGAGAATTCCTGCTCAAAACTCTTCCCTCCTTGCTGAAGATCACCTTTCATAAAGAACTGGAAATCGATCGTGCACACCGTGTTCCTGCCCACATGGCGCTCAACCGAACGACCCCCCGGCCTATTATCTTTCGCTTGCTACGTTATCAACAAGTGGAACAAATTTTAAATGCTGCCCGGGCGAACCATCATTTGGAATTTGAAGGTCACAAAGTCTCCTTCTTCCCTGATTTGGCAAAGCCTACAGTCGACCGACGGAAGAAACTCCTTGCTTTTCGCCCTCGACTTCAACAGCTACAGGCTCGCTTTGGCCTGTTGTATCCCGCGAAGCTCCGAGTGACTCTCCACAACCAAACCAGAACATTCGAAGATCCTGATCTACTATCAACATTTTTAGACTCCAAAGAAGCAGAGCAGATGCGCTAATCCAACGACTTGGACTTTTATTTGCCGGCTTTGGCCGCCATTTTGAAGGGCCCGATGCGGCGGTCATAGTTAAGCACAGAGACTACCTGGACTTTCTTTCCTTCTTTCTATGACTTATGTTTTGTGGTCTCCTATCCCTCCATGATGTGTGCCTCGGTCGGATTCGGAGCACGCACAGTCCTACAGGTTATGTGTTTGTTTTTCAATTACGGCCTTCTCTGGGGCTTCTCCCCGCAGACACACGGTCGCCAGTAATTTTTGGGGTTCTGCTTCTTCTCTACCGCGCTGCGGTTTTTCTTTTTTAATGTGGGGCGCTTCATTGTATTATCTAAGCTTATTTTCTTTTATGCCATATGTACAACTAGATACAGTCAATATGAGGGACATTGTGAAATTATGTGCGCTATCTTGCTCAGAATTTTTAACCTGTCTGAATGGCTTTATGTAAAATCTTATCACTCAACGTAAAGGGCATTAATAGTCCAATCAAAAGAAAGAAAATCCTTAGCTATCTTAGCCATGAGCATGCTGATTTAGCGTTTCTTCAGGAAACGCACTTAAACTCTGCTGAAACACTGAAACTCAATGTTAAGCCTTACATGGTGGCTGCCTATTCTCCCGCCGTTTCTAAACGGTGCGGGGTAGCCATTCTGGTTAAGAAATCTTTGCAAGCTACTGTAATTGATACTAGCGCTGACAAGGAGGGTAGATGGGCCCGAGTACATCTTAAGGTTGGAGATAGTGAATTTACATGTATTTGCATTTATGCCCCGAATGTGGACAATCCTGCTTACTATGCAAGTATTGCGCAGTTGGCACAGGCCTCTGCCAATACTCCACTAATACTTGGTGGTGATTTTAATCAAGTGTTAGACCCTCTGATAGATAGACAGCCGCCTAGAACGAGTAGTCCACCCAAGAGTCTTGCTACCCTTACAGCTCTGATGCAAGATCTTGCGCTGATAGATATATGGAGGCTGCTTCACCCCTCCGACTTAGAGTTCACTTTCTTTTCTGCCCCCCATCACTCCCAATCTAGGATAGATTTCTTTCTCATTTCCAAAGCACTGATTTCTCAAGTAGACACGACTAGGACTCATCCTCTCCATATTTCAGATCATGCTGCCATATCTTTATCATTACGTGTCACTGCGCGGGACGATTCTCCCCGAGCTTGGTTTTTTGATAGATCCCTACTGGGTCAAAAAGATTTTCAGGTTGATATAAAGGCCGCTATCCAAGATTATTTTCATTTTAACTCACCCCATGACACAGCGAGCTGGGCTTGGTGGGAGGGTTTTAAAGCATCTATCCGCGCCACTATAACTAGCTATCAAATTCGGCAGGGGAAACAAAGAAAGCAGCATTTACTGATTCTAGAACAGCAGATACAAGCTGGGGAGCGTCTCCTCACGTCCCGTACTGACCCATGTATTTTACTCCGTTTACAACGCTTACGTTTTCAATACAATCAGCTTTTGTACACTGCTGCTGTTAAAAATATTGAATCACAACAAGGGCTATATTATCGGGAAAATAATCGTGCTGGCAAATTATTAGCAAATGCCCTAAAAGGTCAAAAAGAAGCCAAGCGTGTTACCGCCCTCCGTAATCCGTCGGGGGGGGGGCTTGGTCACTAAAGATACCGAAATCTTAGAACTCTTTCGTGATTTTTATACTCGGCTTTATCAATCTGAATGTGATTTTGAGCCAGATGTATTTGAACGCTTACTTTCAGGGGTACAAAGACCGACCCTATCTGACGAAGATAGAGTGGCCTTGGACACACCATTTACTGTCTCAGAAATTCATTCTGCTATCAAGAAATGTGCCTCAGGTCGAGCCGCAGGCCCAGACGGTCTCCCTGCTGAATTCTACAAAACCTTTCACGCTGACTTAGCTCCAGTTTTGAAAATTTATTTTTCTGCTCTGGCCGAGGAGGGTTCTCCTTCTGGGTCCTTTTCAATGGCAAATGTAGTAGTCTTTGAGAAAGAGGGGAGAGACCCGCAACTAACAGCTAATTATCGTCCAATTTCCCTCCTAAACGCGGACTATAAAATATTTGCCACCATTCTCTCTACCCGGCTCTCGGAGAGGATGCCTACCTTAATACACCCAGATCAATGCGGTTTCATTCCTGGTAGATCAACTGCTGACAATGCTCGGACTCTATGCCATGTACTGACTACCGCAGTTAATCTTGATCGCCCATTTGTTGGCCTCTCACTTGATGCTGAGAAGGCCTTTGATCGCTTAGAGTGGCCCTTCCTGTTTGCAGTCCTCCGCTGGTACGGATTCGGGGAAGGTTTTCTCCGTTGTCTTCGCACCATGTACGCACAGCCTACAGCCAGTATATGTGCCAATGCTTTA
Source organism: Ichthyophis bannanicus (assembly GCA_033557465.1). NCBI lineage: Eukaryota > Metazoa > Chordata > Amphibia > Gymnophiona > Ichthyophiidae > Ichthyophis > Ichthyophis bannanicus. The sequence continues at coordinate 1,203,285,457 of CM066031.1, forward strand.
AAGTCTCAGCCTTTTCCCCTTCAACGCGGCACTCGCCAGGGATGCCCACTGTCTCCACTTCTCTTCGATCTTGCACTCGAACCCTTGGCTTTACTAATCCGGCAATCGGAGGAGATTCATGGAGTCCCCTTCACCCATAGGGAAATCAAAATTTCAGCGTATGCTGATGACCTTATGCTTTTTGTCTCTATAGACTCAGTACCGGTTGTCCTAGAGCAAATTGGTAAATACTCACAACTGTCCGGTTATAAGATAAATTGGACCAAGTCGGTAGCCTTTCCATTAAATCCTTTGCTTCATCAGGCAGATATGCAACCCTTCCCCTTTTTATGGCAACCTCGCATGGTCAAATACCTTGGGGTTCACTATTGTTCTCCTTTGGAAGACACTATCTCTTTCAATGCCAAAGCCTTAACCTCTAAAGTCCGGGCGCTTACTCACCGCTGGACTCCTTTAACACTTACCTGGTGGGGTCGATTAGAAACCATAAAAATGATGATTGTTCCGAAAGTGAATTATATCTTAGAAATGTTGCCCTGTCTCTTCCCTCGACGTATATATAAAGATATAGAGGGCCTTCTGACTAGATACTTGTGGCAAAACAAGACACCTAGGATAGCGAAACATAAGCTACAAGCAGATAAGGAAAATGGGGGTGTCAGATTCCCTGATTTCCTGAAGTATCATCAATCTTTTCTTCTCAAACAAGGCGCTCGTTGGCTGGAAGATCCAGTACCGAGTAGACCTGTGTGGCTAGACATAGAAGAGGACCTTTGCAAACCGATTCCTCTTACTTTTCTCCCTGGTATGACTCTCCCATCAGACTCCCACTTTCCACCAATGCTTTTAGACACCTTAGGTGCCTTTAATAATCTTATGCACTCTTTAGACTCCCGACTCTGTCCGTTAGACAAGCTCCCACTTTGGTACAACACTCGATTTCGAATACAAAATAAGCCGATGGCGTGGAGCCCCTGGTACACCAGGGGCATTTGGATTCCTAGTCAGTTGTTCCATGAAGGTCGCTGGAAAACTTTTAGTGAATTGCAAATTGAATTTGGTCTCCCAGCGAAACACTACTTTCAGTTGGTGCAACTTCAGCATTGCCTTCGGAGTGCTAAGGTGCTCCCGCCATCGGCCTCCCCTACACAAGGTTGGTTGGAGACTATCCGATCTATCGGTAGTTCACCGGGTGTAGCATCCAATTTTTACAAAACCTTATGTAATGCTATAACTAGAGATACCCCTATGGCGCAGAAGGCTTGGGAGAGAGAATTGCATGTGACTTTGACCCCGGAGCAATGGAGCCTTGTCTGGAGTAGAGTGACACGGGTCTCCCGTTCCGCCTCACTCACTCAGACACTCTTCTTTCTAGCCCACCGGTGTTTTTACACACCTGACAGATTGGCCAAATGGAACACTACTCAGGGCAATAGTTGTTGGACATGTCATGCGGCCATTGGTTCACTACCTCATGTAATGTATGAATGTCCCGCACTACAGTATTACTGGCGTCGGGTCTGGGGTCGTATCCAGTCTATTTTGCACTTTCAAGAGCCCCTTTCTTGGAGGATCGTGGGACTTCGCTCAGCTGCGGGGATCCCCTCTCTTCCAAAAACGGCTCACTTCCTTTTGGACTTTATGCTTGGCATTGCTATTTCCCTAATTACGAAATACTGGAAAGATAGCTCCCAGTTGAGCCCCAATGAATGGTGGAATCATGTCTGTCTCTACAGTAAATATGAACAAATACCTCGTATGTTTGCTTCCCCCATTCAGACTCCTCATCATCGGTCTAAATGGAAGATGCTCAATGACTATGTACATTCTGCTCAATGCTCTCATCTGACTGTCTAAATTTGTATATATCTTTGTCCCATGATTATTCTGTATCGCAGATACTCTTTTGATTGTTTTGATGCATAATCACTGTTGTTTGGAAGCGCTCACATGCTGACATAATCAGCTAGAGAAGAAGCGTGGGGGTGGGGGGTAATTGGGTTTACTTTCTTTATTGTATACTTGTTTTGTCTCCTTTGGTGTGTTGTTTCTTTTGTTTGTTGCAAAATGAAAATAAAAGTTTAAAAAAAAAAAAAAAATTCTGCGCTTTCAACAAGTCACGCAAATAATGGAAGCAGCCAGAGCACACTCTCCCTTGGAATATCAGGGGCACAGACTCCTCTTTTTCCCTGACTTTGCGAAAGCGACGGAAAACCGGAGGAAAGGTTTCTTGGGCTACACCCATGCTTATCGCAGCTGCAGGCCCGTTTTGGGCTCCTTTATCCTGCCCGCATGAGAGTCATGCTGCACAACCAGACCAGGACTTTTGATGATCCAGGGGAGTTGCACGTGTTTTTGGAGGACAAAGAGCTGGTGTTAATATGGTGAAAACCTGCCTTGCAATCAGTGGCTTTGCAGAAGTCCTTCAACGCTTTCTTTTATGGGTATTTTGACTGGTCTGAGGTCGTGAAGTTGCGATTTAAATCATGCAGAGTTGACATTCAATGTGACTCTCTCGGAGGAACTCCAGGGTATTGCCCTGGTCACAATGTCCTCTCTTTGCTTCTTTCTCTCTTCTTTTGTGTTTTGTGTTGTTTGTGGTGTTTGTTGTGGTTGGGAGGGCAGCGGGGCATGGTGGAGCGGGACGGCCCTAACCTATCTACATGTAGCCTTCTGCGATCATACACTGTATTGGTGGGGGCAGTTTTGCTATAACGTTTTGGCACCTTAGGTTTGGGGACGCTGTTCCTGGGATGGGTAGTGTATAGTATAAGATGCTTTAAGTGGCAGAGGAGTTGAAGTGAAATAGTTAGTTATACCCTCTATGCCTGTCTTGTCCCTTTGGGCTCACCCGTTAAGTTCAGAGTTGTTATAGCCCCCCAGGGTTTTGGTGGCTTTAGATATTTAGAATCATGTGTTTTTCTTTGAGAGATCTTCTACAGGGGCTATGGCTAAGAAGTGGCTTTTCTTCTTGTGTTTTTTTTCTTGGGCTATTAATGTAGCTATCAATTTGAGTGCTTTAAAGGTGTGGATTAAAAATGTAAAATTATATGTTACAACTTGATATGTTTCTGCAACATCTATCACAATGTGCTATATTGTCAATATGTCTCCCTTTAAGATAGTTTCATTGAATGTTAAGGGCATTAACAATCCCATTAAGAGGAAAAGATATTTCTATATGGACGCAAAAAAGTGCTGACATCTTACTGCTGCAGGAGACACATTTGAATATGAAGGAGCTGTTAAAACTAGATATAAAACCCTTTGCACTAGTGGCTTTTTCTGCTGCCAATCATAAAAAAATGGGGTAGCCATCCTAGTAAGGAAATCTTTATCCCCCACTGTACTACAAACCAGATCTGATACTGAAGGATGGTGGGCAATGGTTGTCATTAAAGTTGAATCCACTGAACTGGCCTTAATCAATATCTATGTTCTTTTGTTTCTAATGCAAGAATTGGGCCTGGTAGACATATGGCGGTTGCAACACACCCTATGGAGAAAGAGTACACTTTATTTTCTCCCCCTCATAACTCGGTATCACTCATAGACTTTTTCCTAGACTCTAAAAGACTTTGTTCTAGAATTAGTGAGTCCAATATCCATGCGGCACATATCTCTGATCATTCCACAGTCTCATTCTCCCTATTTGACTCAACGAGCTGCCCATCTCATACACACTGGCATTTTGATAGAACTCTTCTTGGAAACCAGGAGTTCTGACAAACCATCCTGATACCTATAGAGGAGTATTTTCAGTTTAATTTACCTCAGTATACCTCAGGTTAGGCGTGGTGGGAAGGATTCAAAGCTAACATGCGGGCCATCATTACCAGTTTTGCTATATGGCAGGCCAAGCAGCATAAAGCAGAGCTTGAAGCTTTGGACAAGCAGATTAAAATGGGAGAACACATCATAGGTCATAAAACTGATCCTAACATTCTGATACGGTTACAACGTCTCAGATTTAGATATAATTCGATTTTGACTACTGAGGCTTCACGGAATATTCAAGTGCAGAAAGGGCAGTATTACTTGGAAGATAACAGGGCAGGACGGTTACTAGCTAATTCGCTAAAAATTCACAAGGAAGCTTCTTGCATAGCTGCTTTGAGAGATCCTCAGGTTCAACAATTGATTGTCAAGGACTCTGAAATTGCAGAGACCTTTTGCTAATTTTATGCTCAGTTATACTCCCCAGAGATAGAATTATCTGAGGAGGGCTTTGATAGACTACTGGCCAATATACAGAGGCCAGTGTTATATCAGGAAACAGCTGCTGGACTAGATAGGCAGATTACGGTCATGGAAATTATCCAGGCTATTGATTTTATGCAAGTGGGCAAGACTACCGGACCAGATGACCTTCCAGTTGAATTTTATAAAACCTTTTCCAAAGTCTTAGGCCCATATCTTCAACAATATTATAGACTTCTTTTGGAAATGGAGGCCCAGACTGCAGCGTTCGCCTCTGCGAACATTGTTGTTCTTGAAAAACCTGGGAGAGACTCTCAGATGGTTAGTAATTACCGCCCAATTTCATTACTAAATGCAGATTATAAAATATTTGCTGCCAATTTAGCTGGTCATCTCTCCAAACTGATCCCTTCTTTGATTCATCCGGACCAATGTGGCTTCACTGAGGGATGCTCCACAGCCGATAATGCTAGAATGTTTTGTCACATTCTGGAAGGTGTGGAAGGAGCTGAGGGCCCACTCGTGGGATTATCATTAGACACAGAGAAAGCATTTGATTGGCTGGAGTGGCCTTTCTTGTTTGCTGTTTTGAAGTGGTTTGGGTTTGGTGAGGGTTTCTGCAGATTAATTAAACTTATGTATGTGAGACCAAGTGCTAATATTTCTGTAAATGTGACTCAGTCCAGAGATTTTCTCTTAGGGAGTGGCACCCATCACAGTTGCCCCCTTTCACCCATCCTTTTCAATCTGGCCTTGTAACCTTTGGCCCTATTGTTAAGACAAAGCCTTGCGGTTAAAGGTGTGCCCATTGCTGTCATGGAAATAAAACTTTCTGCGTACACTGATGATCTACTGCTGTTCACCACGCCCAGTTCTATACCATCTGTTCTAGAGTTAATAGATCAATACTCAGGATTATCAGGCTACAAAATTAATTGGTCAACGTCTGTAGCGTTCCCTTTAAATTCAAGAGTTTGTAGTGCGGATTTGGAAGATTTTCCTTTTGTGTGGGAGCCCAAAATGGTGAAATACTTGGGAGTTCACTATTGTTATCCACTTGATGAAACTCTACAGTAAAATGAAGCAGAGCTCCTTTCCACGGCTCGTAATATGACTGCGAAATGGTCGTCGGTCTATCTTTCTTGGTGGGGTCATCTTGAAGTGATAAAAATAACTATCACTCCTAAAGTGAACTATGTGTTAGAAATGTTACCAGCTTTCCTTACAGGTAAAACTTATCATCAAGTTGAAAGGACTCTTGTCCAATTTTTATGGAAAAATAAACCACCTAGAATTGCTCTCAGGAAGCTCAAGTCTAAAAAAAAGGAGGGAGGTGTGAACTTTCCTGATTTCCAGGCTTACCATTGTGCTTTTCTGCTAAAACAGGGTTCAAAATGGGTGGAGGGGGCTTGGGGGAAACACCCAGTATGGCTCGATCTAGAAGAGAGATTGATTGTGCCATTCCTCTTGAATCTCCTCCCTGGCATGGTGTCTTCTGAGAGGTTGAAGTCTCATAGGGTAATAGCAGACACTCAAAGGGCCTTCCTAGGGAGGAATGCTTATCGAAACTTATCCCCATCTGGCAGAATCCTTTTTTAAAAATTCATCAAAGTCAGTTTGCATGGAAACATTGTTTCAGTAGGGGCATTTGGTCTATAGGCCAACTGATATTGGAAGGCAAGTGGAAGCCTTTTGCTTGTCTACAGCATGAGTTTGACTTGCCTAAATCTTTATACTTTCAGTGGATCCAGCTGAGACATTGTATAGAGAAATCCTCTATTGATATTAAATCTTTACCTGAAGAATGGGGGTTGCTGAATATCATAGGTTCAGCCCAACAGGCTTCTGGGGTGACTTCTTATTACTACAAATTGATTGCTAAACACCCCACCCCACAGTCAACAAATATGGGAACATGACACTGGGGAGACTCTTTCTCCAGAATCATGGGTGAAATTCTGGGACAAGCTAACTAGAGTCTCTCAGTCCGCCTCTATCTCCCAAGCACACAGAGCTCATTTTACCCCGATAAAGGTTGCTAAGTGGGATAAAACAGTTGGAAATGAATGTTGGTCTTGTCAGAGTGATGTTGGCACTTTAAGACATGTGGTATATGACTGTTCTAATGTTCAGTCCTATTGGATTTTGATCTGGAACCGAATCCAAGAGGTCTTGGGATTCAGGCCACTCCCTCTTGGTCTATTATTGTTTTCCAGTCAACAATTAGCATCTCGTCGTTACAGAGGGATTGTCATTTTCTATTTGACTTTATGTTGGGAGTGGCTCTGCATCTCGTTATTGCCAACTGGAAACATACGGCAGATATCAACTGGCACGAATGGTGGAACCGTCAGTGCTTATGCTGTAAAGATAAACAAATGCCACGTAATGATACAACTCTCATGCCTTCCACCTTCCTTAAGTGGAAACCCCTAAATACTTATTTTTATTTATTTGTGTGTGTTTTTTATACCGCTATTTCAGGTAATCATAGCGGTTTACAATTGAACAACATGTACATAGAACATTTTAACAAAAAACTAATGTTGTAACATAAAATAATATTTTAACAAAGTTTTTTGTTAAAATATTCTATGTACATGTTGTTCAATTGTAAACCGCTATGATTACCTGAAATAGCGGTATAAAAAAACACACATAAAAAAACACACAAATACTTATATTTACAGAAGTTACTTATATTTCAAAAGCACAATATGGTGGAAATTAAGTGGAAATTAGTTAATCATTCATATTTCCACACGGTGGAGGGCTGCTTGATTATGTCATAGCCCTTGTAGGCCTTTTTCTTTTCTTTTCTTTTCATAGTCTTTACATGATGATCGCATGGTGCAGGGAGGGTTAAGATTGGGGTAGGCTGTTAAGGCCTTATTTTTTGCTCTTATGTTTAAAGAGAAGTAACACTTTAATTGTAATTTTTGGTTTTGTTATAACTTGTGTGAAAACGTAAATAAAGAAGTTAAAAAAAAAAGATTGGAAGCTCTTCCAGCAATAAGGTAAATCTATTTTGCTGAAACATGGGCATGCTATTTTTCTCTAGTTGGCCCTGTTGAGTGGAAAAGGCTTCCAAGCAAATTAAGAAGGATGAGTGATGTAAAACTGTTTCATAAGCAGCTTAACAGCATGTATACTGTAAGTTTTTGGTGCGACCTATTTGGAGTATTGTGTGCAATTCTGGAGACCACACCTTTAAAAGGATTTAAACAGGTTGGAGTCAGTGCAGAGGGTGGCTACTAAAATGGTTAGTGGTCTTTGTTATAAAGCAAATGAGGACAGACTTAAGGATCTTAATATTTATACATTAGAGGAAAGGTGGGATAGAGGAGATATGATAGAGACGTTTAAATACCTCCATGGAATAAATGCACAGGAGAGCCTCTTTCGATTGAAAGCAAGCTCTGCTACGAGGGGACATAGGATGAGGGTGAAAGGGGATAGTCTCAGGAGTAATATGTGGAAATATTTTTTTACAGAAAGAGTGGTAGATGCGTGGAATAGTTTCTCAATGGAGGTGGTAGAGATGAGGACAGTATCTGAATTCAAAAAAGCATGGGACAAACATAGGCTCTCTAAAGGAAAAGAGGGGGCTATTTTAGTGGCTGATATGGAAGGACAGACTAGACAGGGCATGTGGTCTTTTTCTGCCATCATGTTTCTATGTTTCTGTGTTTCAAAAAGTGTTTTACCTGGTGAACTAAATAAGAGTTCTTCAGGGCAGTGAAGTTTACTCTGAAGTATTGAAGGCAGCAACATTTTTTTTGTCATTTTATGGTGTTTTGGGTTTGTTATTGTCTGATTTATTGTTATTCATGTCAAATTTTGATAAGCAGCATAGAAATGCTTTTAAATAAATAAACTATGCAACTAATAGAAGTCTGATGTCATGGGGGAGCACCAGGTTCGCAACTCTCACAGGGCGCAGTTATACTGTAACTTGGTAGGCCCTGAGAAGGAGTCATTGATTAGAGCCTCCCCCTACTGTTCTGCCTGTGGGGATCTGATCTCCGGCAGGCAGAACAAGAGGGGAAGGACATGTGTTTGAGGCTGGTGGTCCACTCTCTTTCTGATGCCTATGGTAATAAATATAGGCATAAATCTGACAGCCTATGGATCTGTTAGTGAAGGGGAAGGCAAAATATACAGGGAGGTGAGCTCTGATGTAATCTAACTGCTTGGGCCACTTGGTTAGTCTTCTCTTAGTTTTTCCTCTCAAGGGAACAGTTATCTGGATCAGTATACTGGTCTTGAGGCTCTGAGGAGTGAGAGAAGGGGTTGAAAGAGTGGGAGTGGGAGATAGTTACGCTATCAACTGCCTCTTCTTCTTCTTTTGGTTTGCCCCCTACCCAGCCTTCTCTGTGACTCTCATGTCATATCACTCCTGCACCCATTCAGAAATGTCCCTCTGCCGACCAGCGGCTTCCAGTTGACTTCTCCTCCCTCTCTACGGATTTGCGGATTTCTTCATGGAATACCTCCCTTGCTACTGTCCTTGATTAAATAGCACCACTACACCCATGTCCCCTCCTGGGTCCCTCTCACCAACTATGGTTTCATGGTGGACTTCGCCTACTCTGTTCCCAGCTGCATCATTCTGAACAGGTCTGGTGTAAGCACCGTTCCCCCTCAGCTCTTCAACACTTCAAATCAAGTAATCAGAATTACCGTCTACAGGTCCATGAGGACAAACACTCCTATTTTTCCAACATCATCTCCTCCACACCCAACTCACAATGACATTTATACTCAGTTCTAAAATCCCTGTCTACTATTCAGCCTCACTCCTCTTCTGCTACCTCTGTCCCTACTCTTGATCCTCCTCAATTGACCTCATTCTTTGCCTTCAAAGTTCATGATTTGTGTTCATCACTTACCGGTTGCCCTCCTCCTCTATGATCTCCTTCATCTTACTTCCTGTCCCCTTCCTCCTCTCTTTCCCACATATGGGCCACTTTTCGTCCCCTTATGGCCACTAAGCTTTCTAAATTGCTTGCTACATCTTGCAAAACGTACTGCCCAATTGATCCTATTCCTTCATCCTGGCTTCTTGAGCCTTCTCTTACACTTCTCCCCTTCATTCTCACTATGCTTAAATAGTCTGTCCTCTGGAACTTTTCCTACTCCCTGGAAACACTCACTGGCCTTCCTCTTCTAAAGAAGTCATCTACTGACCCACTTAATCCTATCAGATATCGCCCGGTCTCAAACCTGCCATTCCTCTCAAAGATTTTGGAAAAAGCTGTCTTCTCACAATTGTCTCATCATCTAGACTCCACCCATTTTCTCCATTCCCCTCAGTTCAGTTTCCTCCCTGGCCATAGTGTCAAAACTATTATACTTTCATTTCTTAATAGCTAGTATATCACTTCATATGTGAATCATTAAACTATATATGACAATCATAGTCATTAAAAAGAACTGAAGGTCTCAGACTCAGAATGGCACTGTCTATCAGACTAGGTCTTGACTTGTGCCGGCTGCATCAACGACCTTTTTTTCAGTTCCTTTTTCTATGATTTATGCCATTTCAAATATTTCAAATTCTTTCAAAATATGGTCGTGCTTATCTTATATGTTCCCCGACGCCACCTTCCGGCTCCGAAATTGCGTTTCACAGCAGTGGGTTTCTTCAGGGGGGCTTGTAAGAATAAAGCACTTATGTTGTTTATCGCATCAGGAATATTCCGTGCTGCTCAATGTGCATTAAGTCAAATGAAGCACTGCCAAAATATGATCATATGAAACATTATAATCTGCCATACTCTACAATACTTCATCTTTCGTAAACATATTCATCATAACCCTCCATGCAAACAGATTACACCAACCTTATTAATCAACTTCACTGATGCGATTCTTCGTAGCTTAGTGTAGTGTTTAGAGCCTATCGGCTTAAAAAAAATGCCGCGCATGCGGAATGACGCTAAAGTCAGTCCTTTATAAGATTTCACAGCTGATACGTTGACATTTTTGCAGACCCGCCCGCTAGTGTGTTTAACTAAATTCCTAAATCTGCCATGGTTTCCACAATATCCATTCGCAGATCGTTATATCTCTTGTCATCCTATCGTTCGAGCATTCTAAAGCTATTCTCACTAAAAGATTATTCAGTAGAGTTCTTTTAATACAGGTTTCACGATTTACTACAGTGTTGCAACTGCTGCAGTCCCATTGATACTATAGTGTTTCAGTCTTGAGTCCACTATGACATGTAATCCACAATGAGCGTCCTTTCATGTCCGAGATCTGAGTTTGTCAAGTTACAAATACTGTATTTATCCCATATACTATAATGTGTAAGGAATTCACCCAGGCATTAAATGCAGGTTGTCCATTCTATTGCATTATTCAGACCTTGGGGATTAACCGTTTGACGTTTGTAAATCCATCTCTGCTCACAAATCAATAGCGTTTGTTCTCGTGATCGACCTCCTTTGCCTATATTTATTCTATCCACACAAAAGCAATGTAGTTCTTCAAATTTATGATCTTTCTGTAAGCAATGTGATACCAATGGGGCTTCTAAAACTTTACATTTCAGTCTACTGCGATGCTCATTTATTTAGACCTTAAAAGGTCTGATGGTTTTACCTATATACAATAGCCCACACGGGCATTTGATGCAATATACAACATAATTAGTATAGCAGGACGTCTCATGTTGTAGTTTATACATCACTCCATGTTGTTCAAATTCAGTAATTTCAACAGATATCATACAGATGTTACATTCACCACACTTTTTATGGCCATTCAATTCTGTTTGAGATGGGTCAGGCAAAGATCTCAGCACCGCCGGACTGAGTTTTTCTTTTAAATTTTTATGTCGTGTCCACACGCATCTAATGGTCTTCTGAGCTAATCCTGGAAGGGTACTTAAAATGTTCATATGTCGGTTAATGATTTGTTTAATTCGTCCACTATAGGGAGAAAATTTTGTAACCAAATTTATAGTATCATCAGTTGTTGTGTTTTTATTTCCATGGGTTTGTAAAAGTAACTCACGGTTGTTATATAATGCTCTTTTATAAGCAGTCCTTATAATGTGTTGTGGGAACCCCCTCTTACTAAACTCCTGTATTAAACTTTTAGATTGATTTTTATAATCTCTTTGGTCTGAACAATTCCTCCGGTACCTTACGAATTTTGATAAAGGTAAGCTATCACGCAACTGTTTAGGGTGACCACTATTATAATGGAGAAAAGTATTCCTATCAGTTGGTATTTTATGTACTGATGTAACCCAACCGTTGCCGGTCTTTGTAACAATAATATCTAGGAAAACAATCCTGTTCCTATGATAGGTGTAAGTAAATTGTATGTTGGGATCTCGAGAGTTCAGCCAAATACAAAATTCTTCTTGTGTATTAATGGATCCCCTCCACAGCATAAAAACGTTGTCTATATACCTTTTCCATAAAACTATTTGTTGATTATAAGGTGAATTGATTAACCATTTGTTCTCATATGTTTTCATAAACAGATTGGCCACTGAAGGGGCACACATGGCCACACCTGATATTTGTTGGTATAATTTCTGTTCAAACTCAAAATAGTTTCGAAAGATAGTTAGCTTAGTTAGTTGTGCTATGAACACTATGGGGTATGTTTACTAAAGTGCGGTAAACGTGAATAACGCGCGTTGTACGATGTTAACGATCGTAAGTGCAGTATAACGCGTGTAATCACGCGCCAACGACCGTTAACATCATACTACGCGCGTTAACCGTAGTTAACGATCGTAAAGCCCCGCGGTGCGGTAAAACAACGCAGAAGGTGGAGAGAGGGCGGAGAGAAGGGGTCAATGGGCGGAGAGAGGGCGGGGAGAGGCCCCCCTCACACCAACGCGCTGAATTTCAGAGCTCAAATCCAACGCGAATGAAAACCTGCCGTTAAAGGCACATTAAAGGGGAGAGAAACCATTTAGGTGTCAGCAATGTACAGCCCAGGCAGGAAAACCCCAAAAAAGTGATAAGTGTGATACATGTGCACATAGCAAAAGTGCACAGAAACACTGATAATGACCCCAACAAACTGGATAAAAACAATAACCAAGTTGTACAACAGTGGTATCAATGGGAAACATCCCCCCCCCCCCGAGTAAGCACCATAGAACAGATAGAAATCGTGGAAGTGTCTATAATCTGTCCCCATACAAGGTGAATGGACCCACAGTGACATAGCGCTGCTCAGAGTTTCCCCCACCACCAGACAGGGTGCCTATGGCATGCACATGTCCCACAACAGCAGGGCGGGCATGTTGGAACGGCAACTGGACAGATGCTGGAGAAGGGGATACAGAGGGCCGCAGGTGGCACATGTCAAGGTACCACCAGGGAATGCACCATCTCTGTGATAACATGGTGGTGCAGTGCACAAAACCACTGTAATCAGACGCAGAAGGTCACAGGTTCAAATTCCAGCTGTGGAGTCTGCCAACACACTCCGCATATTTTACCCACCACTACAAAGTCCTAATACAGACAGAACCTTATTTGCAGATGACGTAAATATGCCCAAAACACCTACATTTTATCCTACAGACCACAGACTCCATAAACAGGTGCATTACCTACAGCAGAGTCTCCCACATGCAGTCCTGGAGGGCCAAACACCATTCAGGTTCCATGCTGCCTCCAATAAAGATGCCTGTGCTGCATATCTATGCACCACCCCCATGGTATGCAGATGTATCTCTTGCATAGCCATGAGGGACAGCATGAAAACCTGAACAGTGGTTGGCACACCAGGACTGGATTTGGGAAACACTGCCGTAAAGCAGCAGCCAACAGGGGCAGACACACCCGCACCCACAGGTCCCATCATCCAAAGCCACCTGGAGAGGCAGGACTTTGGCTTTGCGTGCATCTCCCAATACGAGCACCTGCATACCATAGTAATGCCACTCTAAACCTGGGAATATGGTACACATCTATCAAAAGGTTGCTATGATTACTGGCAGATAGCAATTCCTAGCTCAAGTACAAGTTTTCTCTGAGTGAGCTGCAGCATAGCAACCTTTCTGACGTAAGTGGAGTATGCTACAGGTCCTGTGTCTGACAGTGTTTACCAACCTGTGCAGTGACACCTACAGTTTTGCGTACCACAGCCATTCCTGCACTGTGCCCCGGACCGTTGGGGGGGGTGGCACGGCTGCCCAACACCTCCATAGCTGCACAATGCTGGCATAGGTGTGGGGAGTGTGTGTCTGTCTATCAAGTGTGCGGTGTCGGCAAACACCCCCCACAGCCCTCAGTGCTAGCACTGTTGCCAGTAGTGGCCTGCCAATGTGCATAATGAGGAGCAAGGTACTGTGGGAATAGGCTGTATAGGGTGGCCTGACCTGGCTGCATCATCTCAAGGCATAGGGCAATGGCTCGGACATTGTAGTGCCCGGCCTCCACCTGCACGAACAGGGTGGCCATAGCATGTCCTGCTGGGAGGTCACTCTCACCCTGACTGAGCAGTGACCACTGCATGGCTAGGTTCCCCCATAGTGCTCTATGGCAGTTCTCTCATGTGATATATATGGGTCCCCTTTTGGGGCCCAATCACTGACTTATCTGCTTGGTGTGTATGCTGACACCCCTGTTCTGGGTGCCTGCATCTCATCCTGGATCATGCACTCTGGACTAGCTGGTGGACTGTCTGCAGCTAGTATGTGTCTTGCTGGAACACCTCGCAGGGTGCAGCGGCTGGAGGTGTGCTGCTGGAGAATGTCAGATAATGTTGGGGGGCAGCTGTGCATTTCCAAGCCTGCCATTTGTCGACTATTGACCTATGGATGTGTAGCACTCTGTCTGTCCCCCAACAGGACTGGGGATGATGGTCCCCTCTACTGCTACCATTGCAGTGAGGTAGACTGTGGATCTATTGGTGGCTGAACCTGTTCTGCACCCTGAGCCCCAGAGGGTGGGTTGTGTGGTGGATAAAAATCCCCCCCCCCCAACAGCAGGTAACCATGCCACCAACACCGGATATGCACTATTTTGGGTGCATAATCGCCCATATAGACTAGACATGAGTGAGACATACAGCAGGACACTGATGTAACCATGGTGTGTCTAAAGTAACTACAGACAACACACTGATGGGGACCTGCAGCATGGGGTATGGCAGTCATGAAAGGTGCTGTGGACCTGTTGCTGGCCACCCCACCTCAAACTCAGGGTGGTCACAGTACCCGCACAATGTGACTGTCTGTGGTTACTCTGTACCAGTGCCACACATTGTCTGTTCCCCCTACTATGCTGAGGTGCTGTGGGGCTGCACATGGTCAGGACCCCCATCAGCCCTAGGTGATGGGGGGGGAACCGCAACATATGACCATCTGTGCAGTGCATCATGTGTGTGACTGCTCCAATCCAACCCTGTGAATCCCTGCAGATGGACTGTGTGGTGAAATGAAGCCCCTCTTTCAAGTACACCCAAGCTCTCCATTGCTTTCAATGCCACCCCGACATATAACCAATCAGGGACTCCCTCTGTGCCGTTCCCACCACATACCCTCCTCAATCTCTCTAAACAAAAGGGGCATTAGAAATGTGTGATACATCTCCACATTGAGGACATATCTAGCCAAAGGAATGTGAATGTACCCTAATGTGAGATGTGTGCAGCAGAAGGTGGTATAAAACATGATGCCGACGCTGCAAAATGTAGCAGCAGTACTAAGAAGTGGGGTTTGTACAGTCCAGCTCACAGGCTCTGATAGGCAATAGACCAGCACAATCAGAGATGGTAGCATTAATGTTAGGTGCAATACACCCTCAAGGATATGTAATCTACAGTGCCCACACCTGAACCAACGCATGTAGTAACGCCCGCCCACGCCGGAACCAATGCACGTTACCATGCGCGGTGACACGTCCATAACAACATGTGGGTATGCACGTAGCTACGCCCTCACCAACGCATGTGGCTACACCCCTACCAACGCACATGGCTACGCCCTCAATAACGCATGTGGCTACGCAGCACTGATACAGTCAGTGGTGTGCGTTATGGGGTGCCTTCTGCGGCACCTTTGGTTACGCCACTGTGAGGGTGTGTTTGCTGGCAACACTACTGGAAAAAAAAAGTAAAATGCCTACTCCTTCACTACGTAATGTACAGGGTGGTGCCTCAGACAGCCTCCTGCATTTGGCACACTGGGGAATCGATCCCATGATGCCTATATCAGCGGTCAGTGCAGGTTCCATTATGCTACACTTCTGTTTACATGATTTCTGTCTATGCGCCTTCTTATGCTTAACGCGCGGTAACGCGCCACGGTGCCCTGTAACGCTCGTTAGTTTTGGGAACGCGCATTGTTGGTAACGATGTACCGCCCATGTCCTTATTTGGAGTTTGTGTTTCTAACGCGGCTCCTAACGCGAATTGCACTAACGCACTTTAGTAAACATACCCCTATATGTTCTTCCGTAAGATTTCCCCTGTCCTGTAAAGTGGCCACAACCACATTATAAGCCTCTATTTGTGGAGTATTCGTATATAATGCGGAGACGTCTAGAGTAACTAAAATGATGTCTACATCAGATGCCCACTTGATGTTTTCCTGTAATATTCACAAAAAATGTGCTGTATCCCGGACATAGGCTGGAATGTCTAGTAATAATGGTCTAAGAAAAGAATCAATATAAATTGAAAGAGGTTCCAAAATGGTGCCTCTTGTGGAGACTATTGGTCTCCCCGGAGGATTTTGTATATTCTTGTGTATTTTTGGTACATGGTACAGTTTCGCTGTGGTGAATCCCAATGGATTTAGAAACTGCCATTCCTTTTTGTTAATTATTTTGTTAGCTAAAGCTTGAGATGTAATTTCTTTTATCAATGTTTGTAGCTCCTTAGTGGGATCTTCCCGCAACATTTTATAGGTCTCAATTTGCGATAATTGTTTTTCAGCTTCTACTAGATATTGTCCTCTGTCCATGACTGCTATTGCTCCCCCCTTGTCTGCTCTACGAATTACTACATCTGTTCTAGTTTGTAAATCGCGAAGTATTAAACTTTCCATTTTATTAATAGCCTTAAACGTTCTACTAGAGGTATCCTCCAGCCATTGCACATCTCTAAGTACTAATTCCTTAAATAAATTTAACGCTGGAGGTATGGGTCCCGGGGGGGGGGGGGGGGACCATGTTGACTTTAGTGGCAATGGTATCCATCTTAAACCCACTGCAGGTACTGGATCTCCTGCTTGCTTCGTAGTGGCAAAAAATATTTTTAAATTCAGTTTTCTTATTAAGCTCTCTAAATCAACTCAAAATTGAAATTCATCAAAAAACGTCTCAGGGACATATGACAATCCTTTATTAAGTATCCCTAATTCTTGCTCCGTTAATGGGGCATTTGACAAATTAACCACTAACGACGTCATTTGATCATGATGTTTACTTTCCAATCCATTTCGATGCTGATTATTATATTTCAACTTTTGCGAGCTTCCGTTTTGTTGCGTTGTTTCCCTCATCCTGTTTCTTTCTTTATTTTTCCTTCTGTGTCATCTGAAAAATCCTCACCAGATTTTTTGCTTGAATCAGTGGTGCTAGTGTCCTCCAGATTAGTATCAAACTCTACTTGCTTCTTCGTTTTCCTCATTTTCCTTTTAAGGTTCATCCACGGGTAAACGTACCCTGATGTATAATCCCCTTGATCACGTCTTAATTTTTTCATTTTCGTTTTTGTCACTTCCTCTTTCAATAGCTGTATTTGTTTGTTAATTTCTGCGGTTTTATTCTGGAATTTCTCTGGAGTTTCCCTCTCTTTTAGATTGGTCAATATGGTAGTGACTTCTTGAGTCGTTGTTTCTAAAGTGGTAGCTGTTGTATCCACTATGAGTACCATTAAATCTAGAGAGCATTTGTTTAAGATTTTATTCCATCTTTCAATAAACACAGGATCAGTAATAAACATTCTTGGTTCTTTATACATTCTAAGTCCCCGCGGAATGTGCTGTCATCTTATATACTCAGTCAATGACAAACGATGTAATTCAAGCCGTATCTTCCGTTTCTGTATTTTTAATAATTCTTCCCAATTAGCGGTATAGAGCGTTTCGTCATCCACATTTTCTAAAGTAAATGGTGTTGGGTCTTTGCATAGATTAGCTATGTGATTCTCATTAAAACTAAATATTTCTTTCCACGGATGCTGACTTTCCATAATTGTGAGTGATCACTTCCTTTTACATATGAAGTGATATACTAGCTAAAGAATCATAGCCTAAGAAGAACAATTGGAGAACAGAACAATACTGAAGTAGATACCTAATCCTCTGTAAACTGACGTAACGTTGGAAGTTCATTTCTTAATAAACTTCACACTACATACAATCGTGGTGACATTTCTTTAGCAGTTTTTTTCAATCTTTCATTAGTCTTTGACCTAGTCGATCACTCTGTCCTTCTCTCTCACCTACGCAATACTGGTCTTCTGGGTACGGTTTTTTGGTGATTTCACTCTTTTCTTTACTCACACTCTTTCTCTGTACTCTCAGGTGGCACCTCCTCTGCTCCCATTCCTCCCTGCTGTGGAGTACCCCAAGTACCTCCAACAGATCTGTGCTATCCGCCCCTTCTTGTCCCTTCAAGCACTGACCATTCTTCTTTTATCCTTAGTTATGTCTTGCCTCAACTTCTGTAATCTTGCCCTTTCAGGCTATGCTCAGTCCCAACTTCACCATCTTTAATTACTGCAGAATACAGCAGCTCAGATTATTACTTAGGCTCCTCATTGGGACCATAGTACACCATTTCTTATTCAGCTCCATTGGCTTCCCATTGATTACCACATCCACTACAAGGTTCTCATTCTGACTCACCAAGCCAAATACACAAACACCCCACAATATTTAGTAGACCCACTTCAATTCCACACTTCCACTCACAGTCTCCGTTCAATCCATGTCAACCACCTGACACTACCCCCTCTATCACGGTTCACCTGCAGTCCACTCATCACTCTGCCTTCTTCCTGGGCACCACTCTCTGGAATTCCCTTCCCACTGCTCTTCACTAGGAACCTTCTTTCCCCAAGTTCAAGAACATCCTAAAGACTCACCTCTTTTGCTCCATCTTTTATCTCCCTTGTACTATCTGACCCCTGCTGCCCCATGCCTCTCTGCCTATTTCTTCTCACTCTGTGTGATTGCATAGTCTCTGTCCTGTCAAATATTGTAGTTCTTTTCCTTTCGGCTTCAGCCACTGTTATATATTTTATGCAATTGTTCTTTGGCCTGGTGTTATGAAGGAGTGGAATATCAAACAACCTAGTAAACATAAACATAAACATAGGCCTCTAATGCTTTTACCTAAGCGGTCAATCAAGTAACTCAATAAAGATAAAAGGTAAAGATCATTTGTATGACACACTCCTAATGAGTGACCCTTACCTATTCTGAGGGGTTTGAATCTGAGGCTGCAAGGTGGAGGTACATGAAGGGGGGGAGCACATAGGCTAACTAAAAGGCTACATGTGAAAGGGACTATGCAACTGTCCCTTTTTAAATGGCTGCTTAAACTTTTCTGTTCTTGTCCTTTTTAAAGAATGGAGTTCCTTTCCTAATATTCATATATTTTGTTTTATTTGATTTTATGATTTTAGCCTTGATTTGTAAACCTCTCCGACTGGTTGCAAAGGGCATTTATCAATAATAATAAACCATATACCATTATAAAATCATTAATCTACACATATCATTGCATAATCTACGCATAGAAATTTACACCTGTTCGTGCAAAAATTCAATGTGTGCCTTTGCATTAATGCTGTCGCCTGATGACCCAGCAACTCCTGGGTTTTAAGCAGGTATAATGTCTGTGTCTTCAAAGAAAGCAATATTGCTACTTGATTTGCACATAGACACATTTGACACATAAAGGCACATTTTACAAAGGACAACCAGCTGCATTCTGGGATGTCCAAACCAGAACGTCCCTAAAAAAATGCCAAGCACGTCTAAGCTCAGGCACAATTTTATAAACATGCCCTATATGGATGTCTGCAGAGATGTCTATATAGAAGTCCCAGCTATAGTATTTAATACCAGGGACATCTACGAGACATACAGTGATGCTGCAAACCCAAAACAAGTTTCCCAAAATCACACAACATATCATTGTGATTGTAGAGAGTACTGAAGATAGTGACGTTCCATCTTCTCTACATACTCCAGAGGTTTTAGTGCCAAAACGAGCACTTTTCTGATGCCTATTTGAATATGGAGCAGGTCTAAATTTTTTCACGGATGCAGATATCCCCGAGGGTTCTAAGATTGATCGGGGACATCTATATCCATAGCTGCACCCTGGACATACCTCTGCCACACACCCTTCCTATGTGGATATCCCTGCAACAGAGACATCTAAAAAATCCATTTATTATATGGTTCGGGGCGGGGGGGGGGGGGAGGTCTCTATGATTTGGACTTCCGCATACACATTTTTTTGGATAGCCAAATTGCATCTAAGTAATTTAAAATGACCCCCATGGGCGCCTATGTGTCTTTAAAAAAAAAAGCACCAATATAAGCAATTTTCTGTTCTCTTAACCTAAGCTTCCTGTTATGAAATTACACTTCACAGGGATAGCAGCCTAGCTGGAACACCACAAATTATATGAATACACTTTAGCCATATCTCAATTTGTATGACCAAAATGCATTCATTCACTTGCAACTTATTGTCCAACAAAAGCACTTATGAGACCAGCACCCAATGATGTTTACATGTTTTTGAATATTGACCGTATGTTTTAGTCAGGCACAGCACCTACAAAAACATAAGTGCACTTGGTCTGTGGATGCTTTTCCCTGCACTGCATGCAAAAATGACCAACAGACTTCACAGCAATCTGGGCGTTATGAAAATTGCCTTTCTTGGGTTTTAGAAAAATTATTTGCCAACAAGCTCAAACATGCTATTTTTTTTTCAATGGTGAATGTAACCAGAGTTCTAATGTTCTTGAGTGCTTCATCTGCAATGTTATAGAATACTATGTAACTGAAAATGATCTAATGATTGTAGTATCCTTGCATCAAGAGAAGACACATCATGGGTTTTCTGGCTAATGCATTGCATTCCAGTGTTTCTCTGTAAATGTTTTTTTAATACTGTCCATGGAATGTTGTCAACATTCATAAAAATTTCACATGACATTTGGCCGTGTCGTCTACTCAACTAGTCTTCTGTACTCCATCTCCATTTTTACCTACTTGCTTAGACAGAGGCTTGAGGGAATTTAATTTCCTGGAACGGACTCAGTTTTAAGTGCTTCTGTGGTGCAGACCGTTTCACTGTTCTGTTAAACTAACAAAAGGACATTGTTATCCTAGAGGAAGCACATTGTGTTTGTCTTCAGACTTCTGCCAAAATTAACGAGTACAAATGAAAGACCGTTAGACTGTTAGAACCCATGCAAGCAAGGAGAACATTAACAATTAAGTTGCAGGTCAACTAACGACTTAAAGATCCCTAGGCCTGTCTTTATGTACCAAAGCTTTTAACGAGCGAGAAATGGACAAGAATGTGAAAAAGAGATGTGTGAGCATTTCATGACGTATTCAGATATATGCACACAGTTATGGCAACACTTGTTATATGGCTACTGAATAAATGTATCATTCAACACCGAGATGATTTCTACTTAAATTAAAAAAAAAAAATTCAGTGTTAGGTTTGTTGAAGGCACATAAAAAGTATGAATAAGGGGCCACTCGTCATTCTCTGAACTGTGGCAACAATTTGAAAGGAGTTGAATGGATGCTTTAGAAGTTATTGTGGGAAAAACACAGACACAGGGGATCTTATCAGATCATATTTTCCCTAATAACTACAACTATGCTAAAGTTGGCTAAATTACTGCCTGCTGTAATGTACTGAAGTAGATCAGCTGACTCTCTTCTCATACTTCCTGAAGGTTTTGTACTTAGCGTGCAGAGGATGTTGATTGGTGCTCTAGGTTTGCATTGCAGCCAGGTGGGCAATGTCTCATTTGTGTTAAAGCTAAAATATTATTGCCTCCCTTCCAAACAATCAAAATGTTTTTGCAGAGGGAAGAAAGAGTATTTATTAATGCCAAACTTTCTTTTATTCTTCAAATTGCTAATACATCTGACTTATTATATCGTCCTTATTTTGCTAGAGTATTGCTAAACACATTGTTTAGGTTAGAGCTCTATGAATTTCACAGAAGGTTAGGTTACTAACAGGGCCTAGAAGGGCCTGTGGAGGGTAATTTTTTAACAGGATGCCTTGGTTAAGAGGGTAATAAGACACCTATTCTTTGCCTATTTTATAAAGACACAGGCGCCTGCAGCTATTGTATCACACTGAAGGTGCAAACATTACACCTGGAAATGTCCACATGTACAGTACAGTCTGCAAGAATGTATCTAGATGTAGTAAAAGCTGTCAGTGTGGCTGGGTTGAAAAAAAGATTTGGAGGAAAGGTCCATAACCCATTATTAAAGAGGAAGCGGGAAATCCACTGCTTGCCCCAGGACGAGCATTGTGGAACCTCTGTACCAGCCACTTGTGGTCTGGATTGGCCACTGTCGGAAACAGGATACTGGGCTTGATGCACCTTGGTCTGGCCCAGTATGACATTTCTTATGTTCTTATGTAACACTTTATATAATCAATAGGCACATTTCATGACTCCTTCTATGATCTGCCCAGACTGCGCTCCGACAACGCCTACAGTATAAGTATGCTTGTTCATGCCATCATGTGTATTTTTATGCCTGCTGCTGGTGGTGTAAATTCTGCCCAAGCAGCCCTCACAATGTAGGAGGGAGGGGTGCAGATCAGAAAGTGGGCCCACACAGCAGCAGTGGTGAAAGCAGTGGGACAAACTTACTTATCATTTTTGCCATGCTTCTCTGCTTTTGTAAGTGTCACGAGTCTGTTGGCTGTTCCTCACTGGGCTGAAGTCTCACAATAACAGCCACACTGCGAGACTTTTGCACGGCAGGAAACAGCTGCCTTGCCCATAGCGAACTTAAAAAGAGTGAAGCAGCACGGCAAACAGATACCACCGCATGGGGAAGAGCACATGATGGGAGGTGCACCACCGCTGTGACAACAGGGGCTCCTCATTGTAACTCATGTCTCTACTTGCTGCAATTTCATTAGAGCAATTTTATATGCATATCTGTTTTTCCGTGCCTTCCTTCTGGAACTCCTGTACATCTTCACGTTGGGCCAGTCCACAAGAAATTCAAGGCAGGGCTGAACACCTAGCTCTTTGAGCAAGCTTTTAAATAATGTTCTCACCCCCGTAAACCTAACTATGGTTCCCTTCATCTAAACAGAGCCACTAATTGCATATTCCTGCCCTCATGTTTCTCCTAGCTATGGGGGTCATTCTGTCCTGGTATTCATCTCCCTGCTGGCCCCAGCAAAAGCCTCCCTGTACAAGCAGCATGCTTGTATGGGGAGGCCCAGGTGAGGGCTGGAGGGGGGTGTTCTGGAGGCGGAATGAGGGTGGGCTGTAACCCTCGAATCCAGACAGGGGACATATTCCTCCTTGAAGGTGGAATAAATCCCCCTGTATGGAGGGGGATCACGGCGCGGGACCTAGGGACAAAGGTGAGGGGGCACGGGGGGTTTCCCACAGCCCGACCCAGGTCTTGGATGGCCAGATCGGGAGTCAGGCTACAAGGAAAACAGAGCTTGGTCAGTGGCTTGGGATCACAGCTCCTAAATGGAGCCGCAGTGCCATGGCGACGGGACAACATGGCATTGCGGCTTCATTCAGGAGCCTGGCTAAGTAGCCAGGTATATGGCTGGGTGTGCAGGCTGATCAGAATTGGGACCTGACCTGCACATCCAGGCTGTAGACCTGATTCAGATTCTGCAGGCGTGTCTAGCCCCTGCGGGATCAGAATTGGGTCTACCTCTGTGCGCCCTGCTTCTGATCAGCCGTGCAGGGGCTGCACGGCTAGGCATCTACATGTTTTTCTTTGTCCTGGAAGATATTGTTATTCCTCCACCATTCTGTTTTCTTTTGTTTCTGCATCCAGTTCTTGTGCGTCCATATATTTCCTTTCCAAAATGACATGTGTATATTAATCCACTCCCCTTTATTTTTCAAATTGTAAACTGCTATGATGTTCGTACCTTAACGGTATGGAAATCTTTGCAAATAAATAGATAAAGAAATAAAATATATGTGCTAAAATGACTTCATAAAATTACTCCCTTTATGAATGGGGCTTATGAGGTTTATGGGACATGGACCAGAGACCTATTCAGCATTCAGGAAGTGGGAACCTGGAAGGCTCTATCAACCTTTAGGGGGTAGCAGATAGATATGAGAATGTCTGGTAACTGTGATCTATGATGGAGAATGGAAGGGATATTCATGGGAAGGCCTTTTTGTATCTTTTGAAAGTGGGACCACATCACTTTGGGTCAGTTACATGGGAAAATCTGAATTGCCTAATGCTACACCTTTACAATAGCTATACTGTCTTTACCATGGATATGATAGTACTATGTATTCTGCATCTCATTGGCTTTGTACATCCTATGTTAAAGTCATTTCTTAAACCCAAGA
The DNA here is from genome assembly GCA_033557465.1 of Ichthyophis bannanicus. Lineage (NCBI taxonomy): Eukaryota > Metazoa > Chordata > Amphibia > Gymnophiona > Ichthyophiidae > Ichthyophis > Ichthyophis bannanicus. Next base: position 1,203,309,235 of record CM066031.1, read on the forward strand.
ATATTGAATTATAATTATAATTATGTCAGTTTTAACCCAGCCTAGTAGATAGAACCTTTATAATCTTTGTATATTCTACTGTAAACATATGAGTCAATATGTATTTATTTATTTATTTCACATCCAAATCATCTTTACACTTAGTGGTGTACAATGCTAAACATACATGAAATTTGTTTGTATATACTAAAAACCATGTATCTACTTTAGTGCTAAAAATATGCTTCAGACTGCAATCAATACATCAAAGAGGACAAAATACATGCACATGTGCTAGACTCTACCAGCTCTACCAACTCCATCCTATAACTACCAGCCCCCAACTTACATCTCATCTGTTCCTTATATCCCTCAGTCAATAACCCACTCTTCCCAAATACTCTGCCTACTACTCCATTATTTAATTGCCATCATTATTCAAATACCTCCTAAAATAACCACGTTTATGAAATCTGTCTCCATTTTCTCATTTCCTCAGATAAGCTATTCCACAGTGTAGAAGCAAACAGCAAGTACTCCTAGCATAGCACAACTTCAGCAGCAGAACCGTTGGAATGCAATCCAAGTCTGATGAGCACTCCCCTTCACACCCAGCCCCTGCAGGACCCTGCCCCCCTTCTCCCACCTCACACTCCCCCCCCCTCCCAATCCTTACTGGAGGACTCCCTGTTGTCTTGATGAACAGGGTAGGAGTGGCATCCCTTTCCTCTTGTCCCAGCTATGGAGGTTTGCAAAATGGTGGCAGTAACCTTTAGTGGTAGTCTCATTTTGAGACTACGTCTTTTTCCAAGCCGATGGATTGCAGTTCTTTTCTATAGTATGAAAGCTTTCATCCACATAAACTAAAAGAAAGCCTCCCTTTTTGTCAGTTCCTATGTTACAAGAGAATTTGTCCCCCCCAGGCTGAGTTTAAAATCACATCTAAAGAGCTAGAAGAAACTGGTGGTCAGAAGCTATCCTGATCAAGTAGTAAAGAAAGCATAACAATGGGCATTATAAAATGATTGGGATTGACTATTCCAGAGTGATAGCGTAAAAGTATAGTAGATAACGATAATATCGTTTGTATGCTTAGACATTCATCAATGGCCCCATGATTTCATCTGCTTTTTACAAATATTGGCACATTCTGTCAGCTCACCCTTATTTTGAGAAGAAACTAATGTCTGCATATAGTAGAGAGAGAAAACAACTCCATATAGTGAAAAGCTTCTCAAATGACATCAAGATGACTTTTGGCCTTGATAAATATGCTAAGACAACCTTCTTTAAAAGAAAATTGAGCAAAATGGAAAACATCTCCTTGACTGAGGATTGTGACATCAAGGAACTTGAATAGGAACTTGAATACCTAGGAGTAGAGGAAGGATCAACAAGCAAAAATTAATGAGAGAAAATATCAGAAAAGAATATTACATGAGATTAAAATTGTTCTTGAAAAATGCTTTGACTTCATGGAATAATATACAAGCCATTAATCAGCTGGCAGTTTCTGCACGTTCATTATTGTTTTGGAATTGTAGACTGGCCTCTTAGAGATCTTGACAAACCAGATGTGTGAAAAGGAAAACTCTTCCATGCCTATGAAGTAATTTATAAGAACCAGTGTATGTTGAGGCTGTATGTGCCTAGAGCCGAAGGAAGACTGGGCCTCATAGAAATTGATTATACATACAGAGCTGCTATCATAGACCTTCTGGCCTACTTAATAGCATTATCAGATACAAATATGCAAAAAATGCAGAAATATGAAAATAAACATCCAGAATCTGTCTCCATGATTAAACTTGAACAAGCATTCTGAAGAGATGGGTGAGAATTCACCAACATACATAGGAAAGTAGCAACAACATTTGCAAAACAAGGAAAAATATCTTAAAAGAATTTGATTAGCTGACAAATAAAAATGAATAAATACAGTGGGAAATACAAAACGTTATTCCAGGAACAATTTGTTGATCAAGACTGGACACTGGTCAAGGAGAAGCAAACTGAAATCTAAGGATGAGAGATTAATAGTTAAACCACAGGATAGTGATTACAGATCAGATGGTTACTCATCTTATAGATGGCTGCGAAGTTCTGATAGCAGAAAATTTCTATACAGAAAGGTGCAACAAGGTGGTACACCTCATCCATTGGAAACTTTGGGGGTCATTCCAGAAACTGAATAAGCATTTGGATGTGCGCCAGGGATGTTCATGTGCCGAAAACATCTCTGAATGTATTCCGGTACATGGTGTCCACGTACCTTTATCTTACTAGCACAGGGATGTCTGCATGCATGCCCAAGGGGGTGAAACAGGGACATGGCCAGCCACTGAGATGTTTATAGGGTATTCTTGGAAGTACCATGCAAGTTTATGGCCTTTCCCTGCAGAGAGAGAGAGTGTGTATGAGGTTTGAGGGCTGCACTGGAGGATCTGATATGCTGATATGCAATTCAGGGAAGACGTGATTATATGGACCTTACGGATGACCACAGTGTCACCAGGTTCCACTGTGATATGGCAGCCATACATCAGCTGTGCCAGGCACTGGGAGACATGACTGATTTTGTGCCAACATTCCCCAGATTGTACCATGAGGCCTACATCCTTACCCAATCCAGGATCCATGCAAGATGCGAGAGTGGTGATATATCTGGTGTGGGTGGGGGGGGTTGGTGGGGTGGGGTGGTGGGGGTGGGGGTGGGGGTGGGGGAGGTGTATGGACCCATAGACAGATTATGTACCACCACACAACCCACCCTCTGGGGCTCAGGGTGGGAAACAGGACCACGCACCAATAGATCCACAGTCTACCTCCCTGCAATGGCAACGGTAGAGGGGACCAGCAACAACAGTCCTGCTGGGGAACAGACAGAGCGGCACACATCCATAACGCAATAGCAGACAGATGCCAGGCCTGGAAATGCTCAGCTGCCCGCCCCCCCCCCCCAATTATCTGACATTCTCCAGCAGCAAGCCTCCAGCCGCTGCAGCCTGCAAGGTGTTCCAGCAAGACACATACTAGCTGTAGACAGTCCACCAGCTAGTCCATAGTGCATGGTCCTGGAGGAGATGCATGTACCCGGAACGGGGATGTCAGCATACACACCAAGCAGATAAGTCAGCGATTGGGCCCCAAAAGAAAACCCACATATATCACATGAGAGAAATGCAAAAGAGCACTATGGGGGAACCTAGCCATGCCGTGGTCACTGCTCGGTCAGGGTGAGAGTGACCTCCCAGCAGGACATGCTGTGGCCACTCTGTCCGTGCAGGTGGTACCGGGCACTACAATGTCCGAGCTATTGCCCTATGCCCTGCGCAGATGCAGCAAGGCCAGGCCACCCTATCCAGGCTATTCCCACAGTACCTTGCTCCTCATTATGCACATTGGCAGGCCAATACTGGGAACAGTGCTAGCAGTGTGGGCTGTGGAGGGTGTTGGAAGCCACCACACACTGGATAGAAAGACACACACTCCCCACACCTATGCCAGCATTGTGCAACTATAGAGGTGTTGGGCAGCCCAGGCCACCACACAAGTCCTGGGCACAGTGCAGGCATGGCTATGGTACGCAATACTGTAGGAGTCACTCCCCAGGTTGGTAAACACTGTCAGACACAAGACCTGTAGCACACTCCACAGACATCAGAAAGGTTGCTATGATGCAGCTCACTCAGGAAATTGTACTTAACCTAGGAATTGCTATCTGCCAGTAATCATAGCAACCTTTTGATAGATGTGTACCATATTCCCAGGTTTAGGGTGGCATTACTACAGTATGCATGTGCTAGTATTGGGAGATGCACGCAGAGCCCAAAGTCCTGCCTCTCCAGGAGGCTGTGGATAATGGGGCCTGTGGGTGCGGGTGTGTCTTCCCCTGTTGGCTGCTGCTTTACGGCAGAGGTTCCCAACTCCAGTACTGCGGTGCCAAACACTGTTCGGGATACATCTGCATACCATGGGGGTGGCGCATAGAAATGCAGCACAGGAATCTTTATTAGAGGCAGCATGGAGCCGGAATGGTGTTTGGCCCTCCAGGACTGCATTTGGGTGCATTTGGGAGACTCTGCTCTAGGTAATGTGCATGTTTATGTTGTCTGTGCTCTGTAGGGTAAAATGTAGGTGTCTTGGGCATGTTTATGTCATCTGCAATAAAGGTGCTGTCTGTATTAGCATGTTGTAGTAGTGGGAAACATATGGGGACTGGGTTGGCAGGAAGCACAGCTTGGACTTGAACCTGTGACTTTTGCTTCTGAATACAGTGGTTTTGTGCATTGCACCACCTTGTTGTCACAGAGTCAGTACATTCCTTGGTGATACCATGACTGGCCTCCTAGCTTCAGTTTCGACTAAGCTGGGATTGCTCTTGATATATCCTGGGAGGTCTGACACTGCAGAAATGAGTCCAAAGGTAACAAGGGCTGTGGTTTTGAGGGGAAAACATGAAGCCTGCCCTTCCATTTGACCATATTGTTATAAAAGTGGGAAAGCAGTGAAAGCAACTGACACCATCATGGCCCGCCCTTCATTCAACTTCAGATTTTCTAGTTGCATGCAAATCTTCTTTTCTGTAGATAGTGAGACATTGACCTCACTCCCCCTGTCAACTATCAGTGCTCCTTCTACAATCCTTTCATTAGTGAATACCAAATACAAATATTGTTTTAATTCTTTTGCTTTTTTCCTTTTAACTCTTCATATAATCCTCCTTTCTGCATGTTCAGAATCCCACTCCAGCTTTTCCTTCTTTCACTGACATACCTGAAATGTTTTGGCATCTTGTTCTACTGCTTTAGCTATGTTTGCTGCCATGTCTGCCTTTGCTCTCTTGTCTACCTTCCCTGCTTCCTTCAGCTTTTCTTGACATTCACCTCTATCTTCCTCTTCCTGAGATCCCTTGTATCTTTTGCCCTTACTTTTGCGATCACCTTCTTCAAAAACCATTTTTTATTGGAGAGAATGAACTTTTCTTGACAATGATATGTATTTCATTCTCTAATTTATCTCATCCTATTGCATGAAATGTCTTCCTAAAGATGTATCGGATGCTTGCTGCATCATCCAGCTACAAGAATACCTCGACACCCATGCTGCACTCAACCTTCAGCAGCATGGCTTCCGACCTCAGCACAGAGTGGAAACCCTCCTAACCTCGCTTCTGAACAACCTCATAAAGGGAAGCCAGAACATTCACCAAGGATTTATCCTCATATTCCTCGATATTTCTGCCACCTTCAACACCATCAACCACAACACCGTCCTACAGTGTCTCCAGTCAATCGGTATACAGGGCACAGTATTAAGATGGTTCCAAGATTACCTCCACAACAGAACCCAGCAGATAAGAATTGGACTGTTATCATCAACAACATACATTCAAACTCGAGGTGTCCCCCAGGAATCTACTCTCTCAGGTCTCCTCTTCAATATCTACCTGCAACCCCTCTGCAACATCATCGAAACACACAGCATCAACTACCACATCTATACAGATGACATTATGCTCTATACACTACTCAACTTCAACAAACTATCCTGCCATGAACTCCAGCAGTGATTTCATATGTCTCATAGTGGCTATCTGCAAATCATTTGTCTATAAAACTCAAGAACATGGAAGCCTTACTCATCACCAATAATGATTTCTTCAACCCTCTCCTCCATCACCCACAACACAGAAATCCAAATCAAAACAGAAGTAAAGTACCTGGGAATCACTCTCGACAGCCACTTCACTCTGAAGACTCAAATAAAGAACACAGCAAGATCAATCTATTACAAAACCCACACCTTAAAATACTTCCACCCTCTCCTCGCCCTATCAGATTTCCATTCAGCCCTATAAGCTCTCCCAATACCCAATGCTGACTACTGCAACTCAATATATCACAGACTCCCAAAGTCAACACTACATCCTTTACAAACAGCACTCCATATGGCAGCTCGGAGGCCAACAGACCCAAACAGTACACAGAGCAACCCACGGCTCTTTCCCTTCTGCCTCCACTTTGTTTATTACTTTGTACAGTTGCTTTGTTACCAGAGTTTTCAAGGTTTGTGTTCTACTGTTACTCTGTTACATTTTCAAATGTTCTATAGTTTAATTGATTCAGCTTAATTTGCTAAAAATTCCTTTCTGTAAACTGCCATGAATAGTAGATACGGTTGTATAAAAGAGTTGCCAAATCAATCAATCAATCAATCACTCACAGGAAAATCCAAGCATGAACACATCACCCTCATCCTCAAACACCTCCACTGGCTCCTACTGAAAAGCAGAATATTCTACAAAATCCTTCTAATGATTCAGAAAGCTCTGAACCACCAATCATCCACCCATCTTTGTTCCCTCATCATACCACAGCAATCAAAGAGACTATGGTGATCCTCTACCATGAGCACTCTGACCACCCCCAAGCTATAATAAAAATCACCCAACAGGCTTGTGCCAGATCCTTTGAACTTTATGCGCCCTCAACCTGGAACTACCTCTCTGTCCACATAAGAAACACTACTGACCTCCTAACCTTCCGCAAACTCCTCAAAACCCATCACTTCACCCTCCATTGAGGTCCCACCCCTCCTAACCCCTCCCCCCAACAGCAAAAAGACATTTCTGTATAGCATCAGGAACAAATACTATAAGAACATGTATATTGTTCATCAACCACGTACATAGTTAATTTTAACCAAGCATTCCCCATTCCTCTATTTAATGTACAAATTTGCCTATTCCAATGTAAACGTTGTTTGAATTAATTGAAGTTCTATGTAAACCGCTTTGACCTCTGTGAAAACCGGTTTATAAATATAGCTAAATCAATCAATCAATCAATCATATTTTACAAGAGGTATGCCAGCATTAGGTGTATTAACTATGATCTTGCTCTACCCTTCTCTGATTTCCTAGGAATCAGATAGCATGATTAGCTGAACTGTTTTACTGTAAAATGGAAAGAAAATCTGTCTGATAGGTATAAAAAAAGATCTTCAAATCCAGTTGAATAACTATGCATTAGGTTTTCTTTATTCTTCATCTAGCACTTATTGTTTTGTTTTGTTTTTTTAATCTCCCATTCTAATCTCCCATTCAGCTTGTTTCTGTACTGTACATTTAGCTCATCTTCATGCTTTTGCAGGGTCAATATGTATGCTCTGAAGTAAATTCAACTGCACTTCCATTTGCTGTTGCAAGAAAGTACAACGATGAGATAGATAATGAACATTACCCATGACTTAGCTCTTTTCCATTTATTCCAACAGGCATTTGACCTCCTTCCTAGTAGTCCTGTGTAGTCATTTGTTTGTCTGTCCTTTGTGATTTGCAGTTCTGTCTAATTATTGTTTATGATTTACTGTTTGTCTCTAGTGGCCCCTTCGGCCCTTCTTTCCTTTATTTTAATGGAGTTCCTTTGTTTTCTGATGCTAGCATTTATATTTTATTGTAAACCGCCCTCATGTCTTGACAAGGGCGGTATATAAAGTGTTAAATAAAGATAAAGATATATTCTCTCAATGCTTAACTGTTATCCAAACAGTTTGATCTCAATGATTATATCAGAGCAGGTGTAAGTGCTAGTTTTGTAAAGTATGTGTCTATGCTTGTTCGGAGTGGGGGAATGTTCACATGTTTGCATTATTTGATATTTTGACTGTGCTGTTGATTCTGTGGGCTCCTGTCCTTGTTGTACACCCTCATGATTGAACTCTTTGTTGAGAAAGGTTGTTAAAAATTCTGTAAATAATTACATAAATAAATACACATATACATACTTTTCTGTCCCATGAAGAACACACCCATATTACCTCCACTTGGAAACTGTATGTTGCAGATCTGCACATGTAACTAAGAGCTTTCCAAAATAGCCTTTAAATACACATTGACCATTTACATGTGTAAACATCACTATTAATATGCAAGCTTTCTAACGCGACCTCCTAAACGTTGCCTTTTAACTGTAACATCAAAAGCAAATTTTAGAATACTCAGAAGCATATTGCTAATATTCATTAAGGGAATAACCCACGATTATGGCCAAATAACATGTATTAGTGTGTGACTTGATGCTCCCTGAGAGCCATCTTAAAGCATGGTGGTTTACCAGTGCTGCACCAACCCTCTAATCCCCACAACAAACCTCTCTATAAGACATTACTCTCAAATCTGGACCCCCCCCCCCATCAGATACTCCTCCATGACCCCCAAAATCCGAATACCCCCATTGAATAAGAACCTCCTGCCTCCTCATTGCCATCCTGGCACCTATCAGGGAGGGGCAAGGGTTCTTTCCAGTCAATCCTGTTCCTTCAGCTCATGTGATTGAAATGGTACCTCTGACCCCTAGTGGTAGTCTTGCAGCAGGGACATACCAAAGGCTGCGTGAGCAGTGAGACTGCACAGGACACAATTATAGAAAGGGCTCTGATATCATCACTGGGCTTCCATGAAGCTCAAAAAGAGTGAGTTACTGCACGTGACTGGGGCAGATAGGGGCACCGGATTTGTTAGTCGCACAGAGCACATTTCTAGCTTGGTATAGTCCATCTTGCCATACTGCTACTAGGTTTCAAATGCACCATTCTGAAGTCAGAAGCGACCCCTCCCTCCACCCTAGATACCAGGTAGTTCCCCTATTAAATACTGGGGAAAATTGGGAGTGGAGGTCTGTTTTGGGAATGAGGTTCCATACGGGGGTTCTGGAACAGGGGAGTGTGTTAGAGTGAGGGGTTATTGGGGAGTGATCAGTGGTACATAGCTCATCAGCTCCTTTAAAAGATAGTGGACCAAACTTAGGGTCTGTTATCTTTGCATTACTACAGCCAGGATTGTGCAGTGTTCCTGAGTACAGCAGTGCAAATTTATATTAAGCACTGGCATAACTAACCCACTGTTCTACCGGCTAATGACGCCCATGGTAAATTTTGCAGTGGCAAAATGTGGTATTTTACAGCACTTAGTAAGTCCCCTTCTCAGTTAAAAAAGGAATCATTGAAAATTAAAGGGTCAAAGTACTAACCCACAGAAATCTCAGTGGGAATGGCCCAGTTTTGTGCGCTGAGGTGTTCTATTCCTGCTTATTTGGGGAATCAGACTGGTATGGACCAGGCATGGGGGGTTCTGCTCAATTCAGGCTTGCCCTATCTCACAATGGAGCAGAACCCCCATGCCTGGAGTAGAGGAGTAGCCTAGTGGTTAGAACACTAGCTTGGTAACCAAGCAACCAGGGTTCAATTCCTACTAGCACTCCTCATGGCCTTGGGCAAGTCACCTAACCCTCCATTGCCTCAGAAGAAAGGCCTGGCAATCTACTTCCAGTGACATTGCCTAGGAGCTTCTGGGTCACCAGGAGTCAGGACTGACTCAAAGGCACACATTGCATTTTGTAAATAAATAAAAATAACTATCTGGGTATTCTGCAGCAGCCAATATCCAGATTCTATCACTGAATATCCTGATTTTTTTTACTTGAGGCAGCCAGCGTTTAAAACACAGACAACTTCTGCAAGCTCAGAATCAACCTGCAATTATATCTTCCTGCGATGCAGATACTTTTTTGCAGAAATTGCCATTTGTGTGATTTTCCATATGAAATTGAACTGATGCTGCTGAATGACTAATGAGCTTATTTGCATGATTGCTAAGCTCTTTAGTGACTTTGTATACGCTTTGCTAACAGGTTTGCAAACTAAAAATAGGACTTGCTACAACTTGCAAATGCAATAACAGGTACTGTTAGTATTTTCGGCACATGCTGTCTTGTTTGCGAATCCATTCATATTTTAGTCCATTGGCCACTCAGACTGAAATCACGGTAAAAATTATGTATTTCATCTGAGCTGAATGAAGCTCTCCAGTCCATAAGGTATGAATCTGGAGTGAATCTGAACTATTTTAGTAGTCTCCGTTGTACATTTCATGCATGATATTTTCCTCTAAATACGTAAATAATCAAGCAAGTCAAGAATGCCATGGTCATGGTGACAATGTATTCCTAAAAATACCCCGTTCTGCTTTAAATAATACTGTATCTTGATACCATCCCCTTATTCCTGTCCTTTGTCTTGAAGTGTGAGAGAAACAGTACTGATTTGATGGTATGCTTTTCTTCCCCCCCCCCCCCCTCTCTCTACTTCTTTTTTTTTTGTTGTTGTTTTGTTTTCTTTTTACCCACAGGGGACAACCAACATGAAAAGTAAACTTTCCCCTTGTGTGACAGGATCCTGAAACTTGCTGCTAATTATAGAGCTGTAATTTCCAGCCCACTAGCAGTGTTAAGCAACAAACTCTGATGAGGCAGATGCTAGTTTTATCCTTGATAAGCCATTATTTTTGAACAAAAATGCAGCAAAAACTGCTATAACATGGGTTTGTTTCAGTTTTTTTTGTTTAATTGTGCATTTCTTTGTATGGCATCTCTGTGAAGTACTCATACAAATGGCCTTTCTGGTTGCATATAATCATCAGTAGACCTGGTGTTCTGCTAATGATCACATCTCTTTTGTGAAGAAGTAACTATCTTTCCATTATCCCCTGAGGGGGGAGAGCAAGCAACAAGGACTAAAGTGAGCATAAAAAAAGAAGCGTCCTGCACATAAAAGCAACCAGCAAATGCTAGAAACAAGATAGACAGCTATTAGACTCAACTGGCTTAGGCTGAAGTGATTTTATAGCTAGCGATCTGAAGCTGAATTATTAAATACTAAACAGTGTACTGGCACATTCAATGCAAATCTTTCCGTCTGCATGTTCAAGAAGAGTGCAATGTACAGTATATGTCTAATGTACAGTATATGTCTTGTACACCTATGCATGTCCACAGCTGTTATAAACTTTTTAAAAAAATCATTCATTTGAGATACATACTGTAGCTCACTTTTTCAACCATACCCAAAAAGACAGTTACATTACAAGCAATAGAAGAAAGCAAAACACATTAAAATATAAATTTTTTAATGTAGGATACCATTAAAATGACTTGGAGATATACCGAGGCCCATTTTTGTTGGAACATTTCATATCTGTGGAGGTTAATTTGATAAGAGGGTACCTAGTTAAAGCATGATTTAAGGTGTCTATGTAAATCCTATTATATTAGGAAAATAAGCTATTACTTGTCTTTATGAAATAGTAGCCTAAGTGGCAGAAATTGCATCTTAAATTAAGACATTTACATCTGCTCTAGAGTTGGTGTAAATTCTCATGCCTAGATTTTTCAAAAGCACGCATAAATTATAATATTTTATAATCTATGCGTGTACTTGTACACCTCCCATATTCCACCCAAACTCTGGGCATGTACATGCCCACTGACAAGTTATGCACCATTCTGTAACACGTGTACTTTGAAATTCGTTAGTATTTTATAAAAGGTCATTCATGTGTATATGTGTCCACATACGTTAGTGGCTAAAATAATACGCAGTTAGGCACAAATTGGGGGTATGTTTACTAAAGCGTCTTAATGTTCCCGGCACTAGTTGCAATGATAATGTGAAGGATGCCATATAAGGAGTGGGCGTTCTGGTCTTAAGGTAGCAATCGTGGGTTATCGCGCGATAAAGTGCGCCGTGTCCATTATCACGTGATAGAGGGAACCGCGTAAGTTACCACGCGTTAACTTTAACTTCGCGTGCTGACCTGTAATTGCAGCAATAGAGGTGTAGCACACTGGTTAATACAATGACTGCTGAAACAGGGGTCATGAGTTCAATCTGCCAGTGGCCTAATGAGTAAGGCTGTATGAGGCATTACCCTTTACTTTAAATCAGTGCTGTCGGAGGCATTTTCTTTTTTAATTTAAATTTGTGCTGCCAGCAAACACACCCTCACAGTGCCATAACCTAAGGTGCCACATAAGGCACCCTATAAGGCACTCCAGAGGGCACCTTACAATGTTCCCTACAGGGCGCTTTATAGGGCGCCTTATGAGGCACCTCAAGGTTACAGCACTGTGAGGGTGTTTTTGCTGGCAGAACTAATTTAAATTAAAAAAGGAAATGCCCCAGACAGCCCTATCAAATAAAACAACTGTGGGATCAAACCCATGACCTCTGCCTCCACAGTCAGTGACGTAACCAGTGGGCTACTTCTCTATAGCTACTAGAAAACCCCTGGCTGGCTACAGAAGGACTTCAGGTCACCACACAAACTGTCTGCTGTGGTTACCAGCATAGGGTTAACCAACCCATACCCATGATGCACTGCACATGCAGATCAGCAGTCTACAGATGATCACAAGATGGGGTATGCACCCCCACAGAACCTCGGCCTGGTAGGGGGAACTGACCGTGTGTGTTACTGGCACAGAGTAGCTACAGACCGTCATATTGTGCGGGTACTGTGCTCATCCTGAGGGCGAGGTGGGGCGCCCAGCACCAGGTCCACAGCACTTGGCTTAGCTGAAATAGCCTATGCTAAAGGTTGCCATCAGTGCCAGTGTATGCTAGGTAGTCCTTGCAGACATACCTAGGATACGTTTGTGTCCATCTGCATTTCCCAGTCACATCTAACCCTTGTGGACTATGATGAACCCAGAATAGTGCATATCCTGTGGGGGTGCCATTGTCACATGATTTAAGTAAAGGGGGGGTGTGGGGTGTTTGGACCCATAAGCGGATTATGTAGCACCACCCAACCCGCCCTCTGGGGCTCAGGGTGGGGGACAGGATCTCCCACCAACAGATCCACATTCTACATCCCTACAATGGTGGCAGTAGAGGGGACCATCAACCCCAGTCCTGCTGGGGAATAGGCACCATACAGGGCAGTCAACGCAGATCAGTACGCCTCCATAAGGCAATGGCAGACAGACAGTAGGCCTCAAAATGCTCAGCTGCCCCCACCACTATCTGACTTTCTCCAGCAACAAACACAGTGAGCCTCCAGCCGCTGCACCCTGCAAGGCATTCTAGCCGTACACATACTAACTGCAGACAGTCTGCTAGCTTGTACGTAGTGCATGTTCCTTGAGTAACTGTGCACACCCAAAAATAGGATATGAGCACAAACACACCAAGCACATAAGTCAGTGATTGGACCCCAGAGAAAGGAACCCATTAATATCATTTGAGAGAAATACTACATAGCACTATGGGGGAACCTAGCCATGCCATGGTAACTGCTCAGTCAGGGTGAGAGTGACCTCCCAGCAGGACATGCTGTGGCCACCATGTCCGTGCAGGTGGTGGCTGGGCACTACAATGTCCCAGCCATTGCCCTATGCCCTGTGCAAATGCATCCTGCCCAGGCCACCCTGACCGGGCCATACCCACACTATCTTGCTCCTCATTATGCACATTGGCAGGCTGACACTGGAAACAGTGCAAGCAGTGTGGGCTGAGTAAGGTGTAGGCAGCCACAACACATTGGATAGACAGATACACACTCCCACACCTATGCCAGCATTGTGCAAATATAGAGGCTTTTGGCAGCCCTGGCCACCACACCAGTCCTGGGCACAGTGCAGGTATAGCTATGGTATGCAATACTGTTGGGGTCACTCCCCGGGGTGGTTAGCACTGTCAGAAACCAAAACTGAAACACACTCCACAGATATCAGAAAGGTTGCTATGATGCAGCTCTATCAGCAAATTGTGCTTAACTTAGGAATTGTTATCTGCCATTAATCATAGCAACCTTTTGATATATGTGTAACGTCTTCCCAAGTTTAGGGTGGCATTGCTAAAGTATGCAAGTGCTAGTATTGGGAGATGCTGCTGCACGCAGGGCCCATCAGCCTGACTCTCCATGAGACTTTGGATAGTGGAATATGTGGGTGTGGGAGTTTATGTCCCCGTTGGCCGCTGCTGTAGGGCAGAGGTCCCCAACTCCGGTCCTGGTGGGTCAAACACTGTTCAGATTTTCATGCTGTCCCTAATGAATATGCAGGAGATACATTTGCATACAATGGGGGTGGTGTATACTAATGCAGCACAGGCATATTTATTAGGGACAGCATAAAACCTGAATGGTGTTTGGCCCTCCAGGACTGCAGTTGGGAAACTCTGCTCTAGGGATTGCACATGTTTATGGTGTCTGTGCTCTGTAGGGTAAAATATAGGTGTTTCAGGCATGTTTATTTTATCTGCAATAAAGGTTCCGTCTTTATTACCATGGTTTAGTACTGGGTAAAAAATTGGGAAAGGGTCGGCAGGAGCCACATCTGGGACTTGAACTTGTGACCCTCTGCTCCTGAACACACTGGCTGTGTGTACTGCACCACAGTGTTCACATATGGACAATTCATTCCCTGGGGATACCATGACTATTCGTCAGACAGACCCTGTCTGTTGCATTGCACAGCACCCACCTAAATGGGGCTAGGCCATAGTCTGCTGTGGGCAGATGCCACTGCCCCCTCCACCACCAGCACCCCTCCGCCACCATGCTGCCATGCCATTATGCCGATGGTGCTGGTGGTGCGCAGTCCCAGGCCATCCAGTATGCCGGTAGGCAGCTGCCTATGGTGTGGGTTCTTGGGTAGGGGTGCCTACATGGCCAGGCACGCATCCCCCCCCCCATACCGCCTGCCAATGTTATGTGCCCTTGGTGGTACCAGCTGGGTAATCTCCGCTGTGACACTGTGGGACACACACTCATGCCCACGTTGGACCCTCGTTAGTTGCTGTCTTGCTGCTTTACAGTTTTGGCATTCCTATGTGCCACATAGGCATCTGCCTAGCCCGCACTGTGCCTCAGCTGGACCGCAGCATGTGCCGACTGAAGCCCCCTGTATCCCATTTACAGCACAAGTAGAGTTGCCCTTTCGTACGTGCCCACTCTGCTGTTGCTGCACATGTGCAAGCCATAACAAACCTGCCCAATCTAAATGACAGAAACCCTGATTAGCGCTATTTTAATGTGGGAGCATTCACTTTGTAGGGGGACAGAGCATAGACCCTACCAAACATGATATCTTAATTTATATGCTTTGTCAGTAGTGTTGCTTTATGTTTATCATTAATGTCACTATTGGCCAGCTTGGTTATTGGGATTTTAAATGTGGTTCTGGTTCTTTTATATGCTTATTTGCCTTTTTGGTCCCTGAACATGTATCACAACTATCACTTTTCTGGGTTTCCCTGCCTTTGCTGCACGTTGCTGACTGAAATGGTTTTTCTCTCCTGCAAATGTGCCCCTAGTGCGAGGTTTTCACTGGTGCTAATTTTCAGACCCTGATTTCACAACGTTAGTGTGCCTGGAGCCTCTCCCTGCCCATTCTCCGCCCATTGATCCCCTTCTCTCCGCTCTCTGGGAAGCCTTACTCCACCCTTCAGGCCCAGATTTCACAGCGTTAGTGTGCCTTAACGCCACCGCTGCGTTATTGCATGATAAGTGACGTTATCACGCAATATTATCGCGTGATAACGTCACTTATTGCGTGATAATACCACCGCTACAACGTTAAGACAGTTTAGTAAACATACCCCTCAGTGCCTAAAATTATTCTGGCCTCCCAATTTCTTTGAACTTATTGGTTATCTTTTACCACTATGCATGGTCTTTGAGATCATCACAAGCATATCTACTTGACATTCCTCTCCTTTCTAGATCACAATTATAGTGGACTCAAAGGACCTTAATTATATTCTTAGCCCCACATTATGGATTCTCTTCCAACTGATATTTGTAATGAGAATTCCTTTGAAATTTAAAACTAGTGTAAAGATATAGTTGTTCCGTCAAGTCTTTTCTGATTTGGTATAATGGCATATTGTCACACTAATGTAACTTTGCAATTAGACAACCTAACCTTGTGTGTTCAGTATTCTTGCATTGCATATCAGTTTTGATTTGATTTTGTTACAGTGGTTAGGTTTACCATGGGGTATGTTTATTAAACTGCGGTAACATTACAGATCGCGCGTTAGGTAACGTTAACGCGTGGTATGTAACTTTAATGCACGTTAACGTTACCTAACGAGCATGGCCGTGGTAAATACCGCAGAGGGTGGAGAGAGGGCGGAGAGAAGGGGCCAATAGGCATGGAGTGGGCGGGGAGAGGCTCCCTGCATACTAACGCGCTGAACTGAAGGGCTGAATCCTACTGCGAATGAAAACCTGTCGTTAGATGCATATTTGCAGGAGAGAGAAACCATTTCAGTGTCAGCAATGTACAGCATAGACAGGGAGCCCAAGAAACGTGATAGTAGTGCTCCATTTCCAGCAACAGCATAGTGCCCAAGTATGAAAGGCCACTATGGCGATGGTGCAAGTGGGGCATAGGGGTTGCAGGCGGGACATGTAGCGGGGGCACATGGGGCACAGGGTGGACTAGGCGGGCGCCTAGGTGGCACATAGGAACATAGAAAATGGAAATCAGCATCACAGTAGCTGAGAAAGGCCAAACACAATCCACCTACATCTACCTGGTCCACCCAAGCTAACAGTCGCCAGGGCACTGACCCAACATACCCCCAGCCAACCCTCCCCCAAGCGGAAGGGACATACTATTGGTAGGTGGTGATGGGGGGGATGTGAGGATGCTCATCTATGCCCCCTGCCCCAGACTCTGCTCCCTAGGTGACCACCTACCCAAACAATGGATTTGCCTGGGACTGTGCACTACCAGCACCGACAGCATATGGTCATGTCAGCATGGCAGGGGGGTGTGTGCCCATTCTGGAGGGGTCAGTGGCATCTGCCTGCAGTGGACCTAGGACATGCCCTGTGCCGGTACATGGTGTGCAGAACAACATAAAAGGTCTTGCTGAGGAAAAGTACAGGTAGCCCCAGGGGCTACCATGCATCTATGGCAACATGTGGTGCAGCACCCCCAGCCAGTATGTCCCATAGCAGAGGGTCACAAGTTCAAGTCCCAGGTGTGGTTCCTGCAGAGCATGTCCCTATATTTTACCCTACAATGCAGATACAACAGCAACATGTGCAAAACCCAAAGCAGCGACAAACAGGGGTACAAACACCCACTCACACAGGCTCCACATTCCAAAGATGCATGGAGAGTCAGGCTGTTGGCCCCAGCATTGAGCTGCAGTTATCACCAGAGCACTACTACTACCTCCTGCACAGTTTAGCAATGTCAGCACTATGATCAGGACCAGTGTGGCGGGCAGGGTTGCCAACCACCCCTATCTTTCCACAATGCTGCAATAGGAGTGTGTGTGTGTGTGTATGTCTATCCATTGTTCTGTGGCTGCCCACCCCTCTCTAGGCCCAAGATGTCCCACTGTTACCAGCGTTAGCCTGAATATGTGCATAATGAGGAGCAAGGTGTTGTGGGTATGGCCCGGACAGGGCGGATTGGCCAAGATGCATCCTCACAGGGTGTGGGGCAATTACTGTGACACTGTAATGCCCAACCACTGCCTGCATGGACAGGGTGGCCACAGCATGTCATGCTGGGAGGGCACTCACTCTAACCGAGCAGTGACCATGGCATGTCTAGGTTCCCACATAGCGCTCTACACTATTTGTCTCTAGTGTTACTTTTGTGTTCCCAGTATTGGGGCCCCAATCACTGAAATGGCTGCTTGGTGCATGTAGTTCTTCTGTGAGCATGCATTATGGACTGGCTAGTGGACTGTCTGCGGTTAGACTGTGCATGGGTGGAACACCTATAAGGTGCAGTTTGACTGTGCTGTCTGCTGGTGACTGACAGACAGTGGTGTGAGGCAGTTGGGGTTTTCCAGACCTAACCCCAACATTGCTGCGGGTCTGCCACTGCCCCAGTCACAGGTATGGCTCTGGCCCAACCTGGAGGGCTGTCTTATACCAGCAGGATGGAGGTTGCTGCACTGTGGCTGGGGCACCTGTCCCTTACCTACAAAAAGGGTGATGTGGGCCCTTTGGGGGATGTAGTGTATACCAATGTGTCCTTTAAAGGCACTGCTACACAAACCTCATACAAGTCTAGAAACCCTTCTGCCCTGAAAACAGTTGCCCATGTCAGCCAGACCCTAACACTGGGTACACACTAATCTGGGTGGAGTCTGGTCCCAGAGGGCCATATGTGACTGCAGAATACAGATGGACACCAAATTACCTTCAGCTGCACTGCAAGGAACACATGTCACACACTGGTAGTGATGGGGCTGTACAGCAGGACCTATCTCTAGAACCACATGTACTGCGGATCTAGTGCTGGGCACCCATCCTATCCCTCAGGGTGAACACAGAACCTACACAATGGAATGGTCTGTAGCTAAACTGTGCCAGTATCACGCACTGTCAGTTTGTCTTTCCAAGCTGAGGTACCGGAGAGGTGCAGACCCCATTTGGTGATCAGCTGTAGACAGCTATTCAGCATGTGCATTGCATCATGGGTACTGGTGGGGTTACCCTATCCTGGCACTCAGAGCAGACAGTTTGTGCGGTGACCTGCAGTCCTTCTGTACCCAGCCATTGCTATAAAGGAAAAACTCACTCCATCAAAACCACATGTGTTTCTTATAAATTTGTACTCAGTGCTTGATTGTCAAAAATCCACCAAGGTCTCAGCATACACGGGCTTGCGGTGAAAACGTGACCAGAAATTAATCCAAGCCACATACACCAACAACAGGCCCAATAACATCAATGACCTGGTAAATGGCAGCCAGCAACATCCACACCATGCACTTAAATAGAGAGTATCAAGCACTTAGCTTTAAAAAGTGAAGCATGGAAATGCGACAAGCGCCGGCCACCTTCCCCGACGGTACCACAAAAGAGCCCTCATATGTTTCGCAGGACTTCCTGCGAAACGTATGAGGGCTCTTTTGTGGTAACGTCGGGGAAGGTGGCCGGCGCTTGTCGCATTTCCATGCTTCACTTTTTAAAGCTAAGTGCTTGATACTCTCTATTTAAATGCATGGTGTGGATGTTGCTGGCTGCCATTTACCAGGTCATTGATGTTATTGGGCCTGTTGGTGTATGTGGCTTGGATTAATTTCTGGTCACGTTTTCACTGCAAGCCTGTGTATGCTGAGACCTTGGTGGATTTTTGACAATCAAGCATTTAGTACAAATTTATAAAAAACACATGTGATTTTGATGGAGTGAGTTTTTCCTTTATGCCTATTTCCACTCCGAGAAGCTGACCAGTTGCGTTTGCCCAGCCATTGCTATAGCATAAACCACAGAGGTATAGCCTACTGGTTAATACAATGCCATTCTCAGCAGTGTTCATGGGTTCAATTCCTCATTGATCCCTCCTCTTATGCCTGTCTTACTCAAATAGTGTGCATGCCTATAACAGTCATATTTTTGCAGATCTGTGCTGCCAGCCCATAATACCCTTGCCACAATTGCCAACATTCCTCCAGTCCATCTATCTGCGTCTGTCAGCTTTGTAGAGTCCTGTCTGCCTGTGCAGGCTGCCCCCCCATGTCCTGCACTGCTACCCTTTCCTGCATTGTGCCTCATCGTGCTTGCCTCACCTGTGCCTGATCTGCATGGCACCACCACTCCTCTGTCCAGCCATCATTGTAACTATCCTGCCACCTCCGCCTCCACTGGGGGACATGTATTCCCATCGTCTGCCACCAACTGTCTTTCCAGTACTTTACATTGCCAACACCCTGTACTGTGGTACAGTTTCCCCCACCATGTTTGTCATCAGTACTGGCAGCCACATGGGATGCCCGCAGATATGGCGGGTCCAGCGGCTCCCAGCTCTCCCTCCTTCACTCACCTGTTCATTGCCTTTCCTGAGTGCTCTATCTAGTGTTAGGGCTACATCTGTCTCTGTTTCTCACAGGTCATGCATATCATCCTGTGCCACCTTGCAGCCCTTAGGGCACACTAACCTAGGGCACCATAACCCTGTTAGGCCACCTTAACCTATGGTTCCATAGCCCAGGGTGCCTTCTACAGTGCCTTGTCCAGGGGTGCCTAATACGGCGCTTAGCCTAAGGAGCCCTATAGGGCACCTTATGGGGCACCTTACAAGGCACCTTATGGGGCACCTTATAATGCACCTTACAAGCGCGTTAGTCTAAGGCACCTTGTAACATGCGTTAGCTGATACGGCTTTCTGTAACGATGCACCGCCCACACCTTTATATGGGCATCTGTACCTTTACCGCGGAACCTAACATGAGTGACATTACCGCAGTTTAGTAAACATGCCCCTACATTATAAACCGCAATGCTGTGCAATTTTTGTCCCAACTGTAGTATATCAAATCTGCAAAAAAAGAAAATATGTGCCCCCTTACAAAGTTACCCCCTACGTGGTTTTGTCATAAGTGATGTATCATTACTAACAGTTTAGATACTCATCCATGTTACAATGATATGGAGGTCTAATACATGTCTGTGTTTGAGCAAAACTCTATGCTTTGTTATCCTTTAAGTACCCATGAGTTCATATATGATCTTGTAATCAAATCATCTTACTGCTAAAAAATTAGGGTTGTGCAAGCCATTTTAAGGCACATTTCATTCAAGTGTTAGAGCCTGTTGAGGAGGGTCCGACTGTCCCTCTGATTTTTCTTTTCATCCTACGCATAGATTTCTTTGCACATACAGAAACAAACTGATTCACAAAGATACTAGTAGTACTACTTATCATTTCTGTAGTGCTACAAGGCATATGCAGCACTGTACACGCACAGGTAAGAGAAGTCCCTGCTCAAAAGAGCTCACTTTCTAAACAAGACAGAAACATACAACTAACAGGGGACTAGGGTAGAACTAAGGAGAAATGGTTATGCAACACATGGGTAACAAGCATGATAATAAGGGGGTTAGGAACCAAAAGCAGCCATGTGATAAATACAGAGGGAGCCCAGAGTAGAAAGCAATGGGGTAGCCAGGAAGTCGGGTCCTGACACTTGAAGAAGCATGGGCCAATGACAAGGAAGCTGATGCTGCAGGAACCACAATTCTTGCAGCACAAAAAAGTGGAAAACCCTGCGGTGACTCGATCTGCAGAGGAAGAGGAGGGAAACCAAGGCCATCTTTCTGTACTAGAATGCAGAAGTGATTAATCTAATTGATGTAACAGAAACAAAATGACAAACATCAACATATATGTCTTCTCCGTTCTGCCGGGAGTGTGGATCATTAGAAAGTTGGCGTTTGCCTTGAGGTGCTGGGGACTTTGTAAGGCAGAACTCAGAAGAGAGGCATATTTGGGAGTACATTTTTGATCAATGTTGTTTTATTTATGGGTTTTCGGTCATGACAAAAATAATATGACAATTTAAACCACCTATCCCTTTGCTTGGAATAGACTAGATTATTGTTCAACCAATTTTTCAAGTCAACAGTGACTAAGGGGCCCTTTTACTAAAGGGCACTGTGGTATTGCATCTATGGAGATGGCGGTGAGTACACCTGCACTTCTAGCCCACTGTACAGGTAGCATGGCTCCGCTGCCTCTGCAGCACTCGCCTCACCCAATTTCCACACCTAACCATTCACGCTTGCAACCCTAACGTGCCATGGATAGTTACTGCCATAATCCAGTGATGCTAACTGCTATGGCCCTGTGCTAGCTATGGATGCAGGTCCAATGCATGCCTTTAGCATGCGTCAGATCCATGCTAACAACTAGCGCCCTGTAATAAAAGACCCCTTAATTTTTAATAAAGGCATGGAATCATAAATAAATATGGCAGGTTTGCATCTTGGCTCGTGGACTGAAGAATATAAAAATGTGGAATTCAAAAGGTCTCCAGGACAGTACAAGCAGTGCCATACCTAGCCCTGTGTGAGTGGTGCAGCCGCAAAGAGTGCATTTTGGGATGCTGGCCTCGGTTCCACCCCACACTGCCTTGCCCTGTCGCCACTTTTAGGATTCCCTTGGCGGTGGTGGGACCTCCAGTTGAACAAAAAAACTCCATGTGGGTCTCTCCAACTCTGCGCTTTCATGTTGGCTTGATTCCCCTCCACTGATGTATGCTCACATCAGAGGAGGGAGGGACCAGACCATCCATTCAAATGTGGAGTTGCAAAGACCTACGTTTGAATGAATGGTTGGTCTGGTCCCTCCCTCTTCTGATGTGAGCATGTCAGATCAGACCAGCATGCAAGTGCAGAGTTGGAGAGACCCACATTTTTTTTTTCAATTGGAGGTCCCATCGCTGCCACCAGGGGAACTCTAAAAGCAGCAGAGGTGGCAGGGCAAGGGCAGGCTGGGTGGGGAGCCAGCTGCAGACATGGAGGTAAGATGGAGAGCTGCTGGGCATGGGACAAAGGACAAAATGGGGGGGGGGGGGGGAGCGCCAGATGTGCAAGTATCACAGGGTGCATTAATGGCTTAGTACGGCCCTGAGTACAAGAAACACACAAGGCCCAGAAAGGGAAAAATCATATGTACAAGTACCATGTGAACTAGTGATGTAAGGAAAAATCCTATTTTTTAATATACTGTATGTTATTTAGCATTTTTGTGCTTGATTTGAAACATAACAATGATGATGAAGACCTATGATTCTGAGGCCAATGTGATGTTCTTATGAAATACATCCTTGGAACTCTGTGACAGTTTCTTTAGTATTATTTACTGATTCAATTTGGGTTTGTTATTACATTTGTGAATTTTTTATGCTTCCTTTTTATGTATAATGGGATTTCAGATAGATATGGGTTTTCTGGTTTCCATTATATAAAATATAAGCATTGCAAGGACTAAAATTCATAAGGATTAGTTAAAGTGGCAATCTCAGTCAGGTCAACCTGTATAGGCCAATCAATTCCTGACTTTGCCCTGTTGTTGACATGGAGTTAGAGCTCTGATTTCATAAGAATAGTATGACTACATTTCTGTGCATGTAATGGAGCAAAAATGGCATTGTAATGACTTGGGTGAAATGGTAAACATAAGGTGGGGTGTATAGTTACAATTATGAGTGAGACCAACTATCTTATTAGATGTCATAAGTTGGTTAAAGTTTATTTTTTCTAGTAGGCTTTAAAATGATTTGTTAATTGTGCATTATCTAGTGCAATTTTTAGTGTTGAAATGTATTAATTGTTTTTGTGAATGTAAGGATTTCTATTATTTGTTTCTATTGTAAAATGTTATTGATGTATCAACATAGATATGTAGTAATCTTAATCAGAATAGCACATTTTGAAAAGAAATACAAACTGAAGTCGTAGCTTGACAGGTAAGCGGAAGAAAAGGAGAGACATATTTTATTCAAGATGGGGGGTGGATTGGGATTAGGGGAGGAGGACTGAGAGTGCATATATCAGCTCAGAACTAGGGGAGGAAGAGAATGGGGAGGCACGCTTGAGGGGAAACTATTTACTGAATATTGAACAGGTGAGAGCCAGCATCTTGTAATCTGAACATTCCTTGTACGGGAAGAAAACAGCATAGGGTGAATTTTCAGTGTCTTCCTATCTGCAGAAAGAAATTCGGATGTTATGCATATATCAGTACTGAAAAATAGATCTGTATAGCTCCTCATAATTAAAAAGATATGGATAATTGATCTGTACTTTATCCTTGTGATTTCTGCAATTGAGAGATACAGATGAATTTATCCATGTAGGGGGGTTAGCTTGGTGCAGCTGAGGTGAAGCTGTGATGTTATAAAATAGGTGAGTAAAAGTGCAAAGTAGATGCCTAAACGACCTCCAGAGCAGGTGTACATTTCTGCATGTGTAGTTGCCTGCTATCGGGGCTGGTTCTGGGTGTTAAAAAGGCAAGTAGGCATCTGTTTGCCTTTTGTAACTAAATTATTTCTTGCAAGCATGAAAGCATGCAGATGCAAGCCTTTGGAAATGCTTTCTACCAAGTCCCTCCCCCGATCTAAAATGAAAGTTTTCAAAGAGCACAACCAAGACAGACTAGATATGGATGGAGGGAGAGAATGACAGAGAAAGAGATGAGGTGAAGGCAGGAGACACACTAACACAAACTCACACACTTCAAAAAGAAATCTGCCCTTAGACAGATATCCGTAAAAGCAGCTGGAAATCATATGGGCAGGAAAAGTGGGAGATATTAAATCTCTGACTCAAAGTACCTAAATACTTTGCAAATACATTAAGTAGGAAAGAGGGCAGAGGAAATCCCTGGGCTCCCCACAGGAAGAGAGCCAATCCCATGACACCACTCCCATAAACACTTCTGTGGAACGCAAGCATAAAAAAGCAGAAAGCCACTTCAAAGCATAACCATACATCTTGAGTCTCTTCACTTAGCTAAAAGAATTAAATGCTGTTAGATCTAATTGAAGAAGTTACAGTGCAAAGCAAGCGGGCCAGGCATGATCCACGGGTAGTCGTCCTTGCTTAAAACCTACTTGATCCTTACGAATTATTGTACTTAATACTTGCTGCAACTGGTTAGCCAGAACCTTTGCATAAATCTTGGCATCAAAATTAATTAACAATATTGGCCTATAGTTCTGTAGATAGAGGAGATTCTTCCTGGGGTTCTCCAACAAAACAATCAAGGCCTCAGTAAAGGAACTCTTAACAAGGCCTATACAGTACATTCTCCTATAATGCATGTTTCAAAAGTGTGACTTTGCTTCAACACGACAGATCTATTAGGGAGCACTAACATTATAGCATGATGTTCACATTTGTTTATGCGCGGCTCCACACAGAAAACACACCCAGTGGAACTGACCCACACTCATGCATGCATACACACCTGAAAACAAGTGATCTGGTTATTCTCCCACACTCATTTAATGCCCCAAAAGATGCCCAAGCATCCAGGTTCAAAAGAACCAAGCAGAGAATACAAAAGGAAAGTCTTAAGGATCGAGGAAAAGCTTGAAATATGGAAGCATTTTGCATGGAATGAGAGGACATATGATATTGTCAGAGCAATAGGCATAAAGGAATCTACCTTGTGCACCATCAGAGACAATGCAACAAAAATTAAACAAAGTGCTATCTCTATTGCTCATGGCCAAGTCAAAGCAGAAGATGAAGACGCCAATGACAAAAACCAAAAGGCTCCCCCACCACAGCTAAACACAGCTTAGCTATCTAATGTAGTGCTTTAAGTGTGATAGAAAAATAGTTGCAGTGGCTGGAAAATAATGACTATGATGCAGAAGATAGCAGGAAAGCCATATGTGGCATCGGGGCGGATTTGGAACCATGCAAGCAGCTGCTGTCAAGAGCAGAAGAAGATAAAGAAGCTAGTGATGATCCTCCTTCACCCACTTCCACCAGTAAAGTGCTGTAAATGATGTTGGATGAACTGTAAATTGTTAGATAGTTAAATATTAGGTCGGTTAACTTTAAGCAAGATGTACAGTATAACTATTTGTATGCTGGAATGTTGTCGTTTGTCTCAACAAAAATATTTGCAACTAAAAGTGTCACTTCTATAGCGCAAATTTACTTAACACGAAGTTGTCCAGGAACGGAACTATCATGTTATAGGAGAACATACTCTAATATGAAAATAGAAGTATACTTCCTTTACTTTGAGAATTAAGACTTTATGAACTATGAAAAGCCACTCGTAAGTACCCACTACTATTAGACTTTAAGGCACATTTTAGATAGGACGTGGAGATCAGAAATGAGGTGTCCAGGTCACCAAGTATTCAATTTTTAACACACGTTTAGAAACAGCTGTATTAAACATGGAGCCATTTCTAAAATACACACCCACAGGCTGCAGAAGGAGAGATTTCAGAAAGATATATGTGGGGAAAATTGACAGGGGAAATCCAGCAACCTATTTGCCTAAGTGCCAGCATTTTATAACAAGCGTGTGTAAATGTCAGCACCTACATGTGCATCTGGGCCATTTTGCAAAGATAGATGTGCAGATGCTGCTAATTAATTACAAAAGATACTCTCTTGCCCACGTTTTAATTCAAAGAAAGAAATAAACATTGGGGGATGAAGAGTCATATCCCCCATAATTCCTTCTGTAAAGGAATGCCCTAAAGGAGTGCTTTTTAAATCCCCTTTTGTGCCAGGGAGCAGGTGTAGATTTGGAGGTGGATGATTTTGGGCTTACATGTGCCTACCGTTTATGAAATGGCGGATGCATGTGGAGAGTTTTGTCCTACTTGGGCAAACCCCCAACACGGCACCATCTACTTTGGATGTGGTGCACTCATCCAAGTGTAAATTTCACCTTTTCTAAAATGGCCATTTACACATGTACAGTATATGTGGCTGCTTGTAAGTCTTTAAATCATGAATGGGACTTCTAAAATAATCTCCTTCATGAATAAAACAGGGAAATGCCTACCTGCTAATGGTATTATTGGACAACTTTAATTGTACATTTGCATTTGGCTCATGCCTTAACAGTAGTAGTTCAAGGCAAGCTGCATTCAGGTACAGTAGGTATTTTTTTCTCCCTAGAGGGCCTGTGATCTAAGGGGTCCTTTTATTAGAGTGTGCTAAGTAAGTAATGCATGTTTTTGCATGCAGTAACTGCACATCAGAGTCTGCAAATTATTGGCCTATTTCCAATATAATCTTCTTTTCAAAAATTGCTGAAAAATGTATCAGTCAAAAACAGATTTTTTGGTCAAAGTGAATGTGCTATGCCCAGGCTTCCATGTTGGAGCATAAAAACAGTTTTTCACAGCTCTCATCACCAACATCTATAATCATCTAGATGCTGGTCAAATAGCTACTATTGTGCAGTTTGATTTCTCTGCCGCCTTAGTCCTGGTCAGTTGTCAACTACTTATTGCAAGATTCAAAGATCTGGATATCTCTGACACAGTCCTTCAATCATTCAAATCCTTCTTAGAAAATCACACTTTCAAAATCATGTTTAACTCTTCCACATCCAACACTCAGCCCCTAATTTCTGCTGTAGCACAAGGTTCTTTATTCTCACCAATCCTTTTCAACACAGTCCACTTGCAACTTTGATACAAGAACATATTACAGGCTTTTACTATGCAGACAACATAAAGCTTATTATGTACACAAGTTATTGGAACCCAGACCTGACAAAACTCAATACCTGTCTCAATGCCATTAACCATTCGCTTTCTGCAAACAAATTAAAACTCAGTTACACAAACTGAAACAATGTGGATAGCCAACTCAGCATTTAAGCCAGTGGTTCTCAACCCAGTCCAGTCAGGTTTTTCAAGATATCCACAACGAGTATGCATGAGATAGATCTGCATACAATGGAAGCAGTGCATAACATTTTCTACCTGTTTAGCCACTTTAAGATCATCAGAAACAATCATGCCCAGGTCCCACTTTTCCTTCATGGACAGAAGTACTTCACTCCTTATACTGTACCGTTCCCTTGGATGTTTGCAGCCCAAATGCATGACCCTGCATTTTTAGCATTAAATCTCAGCTGCCAAATTCCTGACCATTCTTCAAGCTTAGCTAGATCCCTCTTCATGTTATTTATTTATTTAACAACTTTTTTATACCACCATAACTACGAGTCACAGAGGCATGCAAGTAGCAGGTTTAAAAGTTTTACATGTAACTTAAATAGCAGATAGCCAAAAGTATAGCTTCCAACACAGGAAGATTAATAGTAGATAAACAAAGGTATAGTATATAACAGAGGAAGGTTAACAGTAGTAGAACAATGGTGTAACTTAAAATAATGGAAAGGCTACAGATTATAGGCAATGAACAATGGGTCAACTTGTGGATAGGATGAGCTATTGATTGCTTACATAATCATACTTGAATCATGAAACATGAAGTTGGTTAAAAAATAGGGATATGTGCATAGGGGGTGCAGTTATGTGTCAGGGAATGTTCAAGGAAAAGGTAAGTTTTCAGGCTATGATGGAATTCATCTATAGTGGTTGATGATTGTATATCCAGCAGGAGAGAATTCCATATAGAGGGTGCGTAAAGGGAGAAGGTTCTGTTCAAAGTGGTGTGATTGGATTGAAGGAGGCCGCAGGGCCCGTACCTGGCCGGCCGAGGTTAACCGGGCCGGCGGCGCGTGGCACCCTCGTCGGGCTGCGGGGGCCGGAAGAATGCTGCTGAGGCTGGCGGCATTTTTTAAAGTGATTGGCTCCCGCGGCTAAGTGACAGCGGCGGGAGCCAATCAGCACGGCATGACTGGGGGAGGGACAGCCAGCAACAGAGTCGGTGCTCGGGGCGCGCATTCGTGTATGCGGGCCCCGAGGCAACGGACGTCGGCGTCTCCCCTGCATCGTGGGCTTCTGCGGTCTTCAGTTCTTCACCCGGAAATTTTGGCAGCAGCAGCGTCGCGGTTGTGTGGCACGGTTTTGGCAGCGGCTGGCGGGGATCGTGGTTCCTGGAGCTTCGGACCCTTCTTTATCTACCTGGGGGAATTCGTGAGTGGGGTCTCGCGCTGCTGACGATGCCTGCACGAGGGGCAAAGAGCAGGGGGGTGCCTAGGGGGGGGCTGGGAGAGTTTCTCGGGGCACTGGGGGATTGACCCGAGCGGTGTCTGGCGCACGTGGTAGGGGCAGGGGAGGCAGACGGGGGAATAGTGAGGCCTCTGGGGGGGTCCCCTTTGGTGGTGAGGCCTGGCGGGGGAGATCTGGGGGGCGGGGGGCGCCAATGCGGTTCTCCCTTCTGGGGGTAGGGAAAGGGCTGCGGTTGTGGCTCCTGGGGGAGCCGGGAGCGGAGTGGTGGTGGCTGAGTCGCCGGAGGGAGGGTTCCACCCCTGGAATTTGGCTATGGCTGGGGGGCAGGGGCCATCGGCTTGGTGGGGTAGTGAAGCGGGGGGGTGCATGGGAGGGGCTCCCCCTCCTTTCCCGGGTAGCAGTTTTGGGCAGGGAAGAGGAGGAGGTGATGGTGGGCAAGGGGGGTCTTCTGCCCCTGGTGGGGCAGCAGCATGGGATTTTTGGAGGGGTGGGGACAAGGCACTTCCCGAGCGGATTGGCTGGGGGCTTGGGCGCCCGCATGGGCGGGGGGCTCCCTCTCCCCTTCCCCTGTTTTCTCTTATGTTCCTCCACAGGCTGTGATGGCGTGGCATCCACCCGGGGGAATGTCGGTGGCCGGTCCGAGAGCGGCGGATGGCGTGGAGTCCATGGTTCCGACGGCGGTGGGCAGCGTGCGTGCGGAGGACCCGCTGCACTCCCGGATCGCCGAGGTCGCTATGGAACAGCCGGCGAGTGCAGTGGATGTCGGCGATGGAGTGTTACCCGCAGGTGAGTTGTCAACCGGGGAGGGGGGGGTGGGGTTTTGGGCAGCATCGTCGGGGGTAAAGTCCGCAGAAAGCGTAGGCACGCTTGTCGGAGGCGTCATAGGGGCGAGTCGTCATCTTCTTCATCCAGTAGGTCGTCCTCGGATTCTTCGAGTGGGGATTCGCTGGATCGGTCGCGGGGTCTCGTTACTCCGGGGGCTGAAGGGCGCGGGGCGGTGCCGACGCTAGCGTCCTTTTCCGAGCTGTGGGAGGGGGTTCCGCGGGCGATGCGCAGGAAAATTCGGAAGAGGAAGTATATCGATATCTTCCGCTTGTTGGAGGGGCGGTGGCGGTCGGGTGAGAGCCGTAAAAAGAGGAAGGAGGACGAGAAGGCGGGGAGGGTCAAGCGCGTGTCTCGTAATGTTGTGAATTGGGCTAGGGCCTTTCTCCGATTAGCTAGCGTATGGGGCCACGAGCATCCGGAGCAGTATGGGATGTTGCTCGCGTATGCGGATTCGATTCTGGAAGCCGCACAGACACATGAAGGTTGGGCTTGGCTCAACTACGACGAAAAATTTTGGGATAAGATGGAAGAGAATAAGTTGTTGTCCTGGGGGAATCAGGACATTAGCTTGTGGCTAACGCAGATGGCTGTACGGGCGGGGGGAGCGGGTGGGGCGGGGGCGCAGAAGGTTGCTGGGGGCGGTCCTTTCGTGAGGGAGCATCCGGGGCTCCGAAGGCAGGGGGTGAGGGTGCGGGAGATCTCTGCTGGAGATTTAACAAATCGTCGTGTCCCTTTCCCGATTGTAAATTTAGGCACGCCTGTTCCATGTGTGGAGCGGGGCATTCGGCCCTCAAGTGCGCCAAGCGGGTTTTCCCTTCCGTTGCAGCTCCCAAGTAGCGGGGCCGCGTGGGAGCGGGCTCCCACTCCGATTCGACTCGACGCTTTACTCCCGTTGCTTCAGCGTTATCCTCGGCATCAGATTAGGGAGATCCTGAGGGGGGGTTTTCGGGACGGTTTTCACATTCCCGTGCTGGGCGAGGGGGTGAGTGGGGGGTCGGGCAATGCGGCCTCGGTGCGACGATTGCCACAGGTGGTCCGTGCTAAGTTGCGGTCCGAGTGTGCTCTGGGCCGTATTGCTGGCCCCTTTTCCTGCCGGCCCTTTCCGAATCTGGTTGTGTCCCCATTGGGGGTGGTGCCCAAAAAGGAACTGGGTAAATATCGGCTGATTCATAACTTGTCCTTTCCAGCGGGCTCGTTGGTGAATGATAGGATTCCCCAGCACTGGTGTTCCATGCGCTATGCATCCTTTGATGCGGCGGTAGCGGTGGTGCGTCGTTGCGGGGCAGGGTGTTTATTGGCGAAAGTGGATATCGAATCGGCCTTTCGGCTGCTGCCCATTCATCCGTCGGCGTTCCCTTTACTGGGGTTTTATTTTGAAGGGGGTTGGTATTTTGACAAATGTATGCCGATGGGTTGTTCGATTTCCTGCACGTACTTTGAGATGTTTAGCACCTTCTTGCATTGGGCGTTGATCAAGAGGGTGGGTTCCGCGCAGGTAGTGCACTATTTGGACGATTTCTTATTCGCCGGGGAGGCGCGCTCCGATCAGTGCAGGGCCTTGTTGGATGGGTTTATAGCTTTAGCCCGGGAGTGGGGTGTGCCGCTGGCGGAAGGGAAAACGGAGGGCCCGAGTATGTGCATCACTTTTTTGGGGATACAGCTGGATACGGTGGCCATGGTGGCCTGCTTACCGGAGGCAAAGATTCGGCGTTTACGTGTGCTGGTCGCCAATGCGCAGGGGGCGTGGAAGCTTACCTTGCGGGAGTTGCAGGCTTTAATCGGTTCCTTGAATTTTGCTTGTAGGGTTATACCTATGGGCAGGGTATTTTTGCGTCGGTTGGCAGCAGCTACGAGGGGGGCGACGAAGTCTTATCATCGGATCCGGGTGTCGCGGAGTATTCGGGAGGATCTGGGCGTATGGGACGTTTTCTTGCAGGATTTTAACGGCACGTCCGTCTTGATGGAGGCCGCCATTTCTTCTGCTGACTTACAGCTATTTACGGACGCTGCGGGCAGTGGGGGATTGGGCATTTACTTTGGGGGGGCGTGGTGTGCGGCGGCTTGGCCGCAGTCCTGGCAGGACGATGGGCTGACGTCTAACATCACGTTTTTGGAATTGTTCCCCATTTTGGTTGTCCTGGAACTTTGGCCGGACCGCCTGCGTAATCGTAGGGTGGTGTGGTTCAGCGACAATGCGGCGGTGGTCAGCGTGGTCAATCAGTATACGCCGCTTTGTTTGCAGGTTGCGTCTTTGATGCGGGCGGTGGTACTGGCCTGCCTGCGGTTGAACGTGGCGATAAGGGCGCGGCATATTCCGGGATGTACTAACGGTATCGCCGATGCTCTTTCTCGTTTTAAGTGGGAGCAGTTCCGGATTTTGGCTCCAGCAGCAGACAGAGATGGCGCGCAGGTCCCGGAGTCCTTATGGTGGCTTGGCCGGTGGAGATGATAGAGCTGCTGCAGCGTTCGGTGGCCCCGGGTACTTGGAAGAAATATCAGCGTGGCAGTGACGACGTGGTCAGCTTTCTGGTGACTCGGGGGTGGCAGGAGGGCCGGGTTCCTGAGCAGTTATTGGTGGAATATGTGGTCACGGCGAAGGCTTCCGGTCGGTCACGCGCGACTGTGCGGGCGCACCTGGCGGGGTTTTCCTTTTTCGCGCGGTCAGTGGGCTGGGGGGGCATGGGTGCGGGGGGCTTAGCTCGGCGGTTATTGCGAGGGTGGGGGCGTTCTCAGCCTCCCCATCGGGATGGTCGCAGGCCGATTACCCACGAGCTGTTGGTTCAGTTATCCGGGCACTACCGGGGGTCACGTCATCCGTTTATGAAACGCGGCTTTTTCGGGCAGTGTTTAGTCTGGCCTTTTTTGGGGCTTTCCGCGTCAGTGAGTTGGTGGCGGCTTCCCGCCGTGTGGTGTGCGGTTTGAGCTGGCGGCACGTGTCTGTGGGTGACGTGGAAACGCGCGTGTGGCTGGCGCGGTCCAAGACGGATCAGCAGGGGCGCGGTCAGTGCGTGGTGTTACGGGCTATTGGTCACCCCCTTACTTGCCCGGTGTCCTTGCTGCGGGAGTACCTGGGTGTTCGTCCCGCTGGCGAAGGAAATCTGTTCTTGCACGAGGATGCTAGCCCGTTGACTCGTTTTCAGTTTACGGCCGTTATGCGTTTGGCTTTGGTAAGGGTCGGGATGGACCCGGCTGGGTTCGCTCCTCATTCTTTTCGGATCGGAGCGGCGACCAGTGCCGCCGCGGCGGGTCTGCCCCAGGTGGAGATTCAGAGGATTGGTCGCTGGACCTCGCAGGCATTTTGGGGCTATGTGCGTTTGTGATGGGTCTGTTGGGGTGTTTGGGGGGGGCACTAACTGTTGTTTTGTTTTTCAGGTGGGACCTGTTGGGTGGTCGGCCACTCCTTTGTGCATTGGGCGGAGCAGAGAGCGGTGGTGCGGCCGATGGGGCGGCCGATGGGGCCCAATCTCGGCTTGGACCAGGGTGAGCTGGCGATCCTATGGCTGGGCGTTCGAGGAATGCATTGGGTGCAGTTCCTGCCTTTGCTGCGGCATCGCGGGCATTCCCAGGAGTGGCCGAAGTGGATGCTTATTCACCTGGGGGGCAATGACTTAAGTTCCTGGACTTGTAAGCAGCTGATCCGGGCTGCCAAGCACGATTTGCAGGAAGTTTTGCTGATGTTTCCGGGGGTTCAGTTGTTCTGGTCGGACATCATTCCACGGCCTGCCTGTTGGGAGCAGCGGCGGTGGTCTCGGGGATTGGTTAAGATCAATCGCCAGATTGGGAGGTGGGTGGTGGAGCATGGGGGTTTTCAGATTCAGCATCCCTGGGTTGAAGTTTCTTGTGCGGGCCTGTACCGGGACGACGGGGTGCATCTATCCCCTGTTGGTATGGATTTGCTGCTTAATGATTGGCAGGAGGCCGTGGAACGAGGGCTTGCCAGGGGGTACATCGGTCGCAGCTTGGGGGGGGGGGCGGTTCAGGAGTTGGAGAACGCCTGAACCGGTGGCGGGATCCCGGAGGTTTCCGGGGTCCGGAGCCATGGGTATTAGTTGGGCGGGGGTGGGGTACCCCCGACCCGGATAACCCCAGTGAGGCTTTTGCTAGTAGTATGGCGAAGCCGGAGAAAGGGGTGGTAGGATGAGCAGTAGCCTCGCTGCTGTGGCAACAGCGATGACCTTACTTTGCTACCCACATGGCTGGTGAGGCATTACTGTTGGGGTGGAGGCGGAATGGTTTTGTTTGGAATTGTTGTTCAAGTTTATTAAGGTCAATAAAGCTGCGACCGGTGTTTGATGCCAATACTGCAGTAGTGTGTTTTATTGGGGCATGGGGGGGGAAAGGGGGGGTGGGGTAAGGGAGGGTGCACCGAGTCCGCCGTGCCTCGGTTATGAAGGAGGCCGCAGGGCCCGTACCTGGCTGGCCGAGGTTAACCGGGCCGGCAGCGCGTGGCACCCTCATCGGGCCGCGGGGGCCGGAAGAATGCTGCTGAGGCTGGCGGCATTTTTTAAAGTGATTGGCTCCCGCGGCTAAGTGACAGCGGCGGGAGCCAATCAGCACGGCATGACTGGGGGAGGGACAGCCAGCAACAGAGTCGGTGCTCGGGGCGCGCATTCGTGTATGCGGGCCCCGAGGCAACGGACGTCCCTCCCTCCCACCCAGGTGGCAGGGTGGTGGGGGTGGTTTGGGGTTGTTGCAGCTGGGGGTGGGGGGCGGCGGGATCCCGGAGGTTTCCGGGGTCCGGAGCCATGGGTATTAGTTGGGCGGGGGTGGGGTACCCCCGACCCGGATAACCCCGGTGAGGCTTTTGCTAGTAGTATGGCGAAGCCGGAGAAAGGGGTGGTAGGATGAGCAGTAGTCTCGCTGCTGTGGCAACAGCGATGACCTCACTTTGCTACCCACATGGCTGGTGAGGCATTACTGTTGGGGTGGAGGCGGAATGGTTTTGTTTGGAATTGTTGTTCAAGTTTGTTAAGGTCAATAAAGCTGCGACCGGTGTTTGATGCCAATACTGGAGTAGTGTGTTTTATTGGGGCATGGGGGGGGTAAGGGGGGGGGGGGGTAAGGGAGGGTGCACCGAGTCCGCCGTGCCTCGGTTACGAGAGTTCAAGGATGGGACAGATAATACATTTTGGTTAGCTTTCCTCCTTATCCTGTCATGGGGGGGGGGGGGGTGCTTGAATAGTATTTATTTTGTCCTTCCTGGGTGACTATTAAAGATTTTAGATCATCTTCAAAAAGGCAAACCTTACCCGACAGCCCTTCCGCAATATCAATAACAAAAATGTTAAAAAGATGCAGATGGTATCAACCTAGATAGCAATTTAAACTTCTTAATACTATCTGTATAACTTTTAAAAATACCTGGACAGTGCTGACTGCTGGCAAGCACATAATTGCTTTTGAAGATTCACCCAATGCTTTCTAACATGCTGGATCAAGCTTATGAAACTCAATAACCAAGGATATTAGGTTCACTTAAAAATATCTAACATTTTGAAATATAAGAAATACTTGCCTTTTCAGGTCTGCCTTAAATCTAAGTGATTCACCTTAGCTTCTGTTTTTGAAGAATTTCTGATTTTATCTTTTGCTGGAATGTCTACCTTTTACTGCTTCTATTATTTTATTCATTATATTCTTACTAAAGTGCACTATGATGGTGCAGGTAGCTCACATTAAGGATAGAACTCAACACATGGTAAGTGCAAGAGTCATGCACCACCACTAGGGCCATGAACAGCATGTCGCCATCAGCTGCCGCACTGACTCAAATCCTAACGTAGGCATGCACACATAATGTGGATGCGCTTAAGCCACCCATTGAAGTGGCATTAAGTGCACTCACACTAACTGCAATATTGACAGCGAATGTGTGCTGTCAACCCCTGTGCTCGGTTGAAAAAGGTACCACAATAGCCATGAAGCAGCCTGCGTGTGAAATGAGGGGCCCCACTCAGGCAGTCCTGACATCCATCAGCTAGATGCTGTGTGAGCTGTAAATGGGAAAGTGGCACTGAGCAAGTCCCGGATTGTCATAGGTGAAGAGAGGATGTTTGTTAAATGCCTCCATTGTAATATCTTCTGCAGCAGTTTAAAGTATGAGTGGATGAAGTGGAGATGTTTTGATTGCGGACTGGACACTCATGACAGATAAGTCCACTTTTGGTACATGTGTATTAATACCTTACTTACTCTGTATTTAAGAGAACTTTATTGCCAATACTGTTTGTTACTGAAAGTGGGAAACACCAGCTGATGACTATGGACCTGATTTTTGAAGACATTTACATGGGTAATTGCCCTAGTTACCCAGGTAAATGCCTTATCTTGGATTTTCGAAAGGCATCTACACAGGTAGTACCCTTTGAAAAACCCAGATAAGTCCCTAATGCACCCAGATCCTGTGTGGTTAGCGTCAGGGCGTGTTAGGGGCGTTCTGGGGTGGAGCGGGGGTGGAGAAAAGAGCTAACCAGGTAGTACCGATTTTTTGATGCTACCCGCTTAGCTCTCTGCGCCTCCATTGCCTCAGATGCAAAAACATAGATTGGGAGCCCTTCAGGAAAAGGGAAAAAATATATACTGTATATACAATACCTGAATGTATACCGCTTTGACTAGAAATTAATAAATTGAAAATCTGGGTTAGGTGGAAGTGAGTGGGCTATGCACCGACATGGTGCATAGCACCGCCCAGATGAAAATCAGGCCCTATGAAATTTGGGGAGTAGAGGAATAGCCTAGTGGTTAGAACACTGGCTTGGTAACCAAGCAGAAAGCGAGAGACGTATGTTGGTCACAGGTGCCTTTATTGATAGACCCCAACATGTTTCGGCAACACCTTCTTCAGGGGGTATGCAGCTCATAAAATAAAAACAATATATATCATAATAAGAGCAAGTAATAATAAAACAAAAACATCAATATTAAAAATAAAACGAAGGACTTTAAAAACAAAGTAGAAAAAGAGAAATGTACAAATACGGAATGAAATGTATACTTACTAAATGCACCCTGTGATAGTCTTTTAAAGGAATGTCAACTGTTTGACTCTCTTTTCTAAAAACATGAAATATAATAATACATAAATAAATAAATAAATAATGAATAAATAAACAACATAGCAAAAAAAGGGGCATCATAGCCAGAGTTCAAATAGATGAAAGCTAACATAATAAAACCGTGATGAAGGAGGTGCTCAATATTATGAAATTACTAAACGGAGCCCTGATGCTGTTTGTTTTTAAATGAACCAACAGGTCCAAAATAGAAGGAGAAAGAAACTGTACTGTGGGGATAAACATTACACCTTAAAAGTAACAAAACGGGACATAAACAAGGCAACATGCTGTGTCACTTGAACAGTCTTATGGGCCCAATGAAAGAGACACCATGATGGGGGAAACATTCACAATGCCATAATAAAAACGGACGTGCTGTAATGATTAAGACAGTCATATAACAAACTTAAATGCAGAGCCAATATGGAATGCTACATTTAGTGCCACCGCTGGTGTATGCAAGAGTAACATATATTATCTTCAACAGAATGTCTTTTTCTTATAAGAATTAGGAGCAAGTTAAAATCAACCTAACTAACCTCAAAAGAACTCACTGCACCCGCAGGAAAAACTCCGGGGAGATTCAAAGGACTCAAATTCCTCAGACGGAGCAGTTTTTTTTAACGGAGCAAGTTATGTGAATATAAGCACAGTTGCGCGCCAAAAAAAAGGTAAAAGGTGAAAAAAGGAGGGGCCATCAACTGTTAATCAAAGGACGGATCAGCTCGCAAGACCGTAGATGTGAGGAACTGCTAAGGGAATCTAGCAACAAGTTGCAAACGGATTGAGTGGAGAACTGTGCATACATCAGCGGTGGCACTAAATGTAGCGC
This sequence comes from Ichthyophis bannanicus, assembly GCA_033557465.1. NCBI lineage: Eukaryota > Metazoa > Chordata > Amphibia > Gymnophiona > Ichthyophiidae > Ichthyophis > Ichthyophis bannanicus. The sequence continues at coordinate 1,203,346,165 of CM066031.1, forward strand.
TCCATATTGGCTCTGCATTTAAGTTTGTTATATAACTGTCTTAACCATTACAGCACGTCCATTTTATTATGGCACTGTTGTGAATGTTTCCCCCATCACGGTGTCTCTTTCATTGGGTCCATAACGTTAAAGTTTTATGCCACTCTTTGGTACACTAGTTTTGGTGCCAAATGTAGCGTTTTGCATTGAGGTTTTAAGACTGTTCAAGTGACACAGCATGTTGCCTTGTTTATGTCCAGTTTTGTTACCTTTAAGGTGTAATGTTTATCCCCACAGTACAGTTTCTTTCTCCTTTTTTTTTCCGGACCTGTTGGTTCATTTAAAAACAAACAGCATCAGGGCTCCGTTTAGTAATTTCATAACATTGAGCACATCCTTCATCACGGTTTTACTATGTTAGCTTTCATCTATTTGAACTCTGGCTGTGATGCCCCTTTTTTCGCTTTGTGGTTTATTTATTCATTATTTATTTATGTATTATTATATTTCATGTTTTTAGAAAAGAGAGTCAAACAGTAGACATTCCTTTAAAAGACTACCACAGGGTGCATTTAGTAAGTATACATTTCATTTGTATACAATTTTATTGTTGTCCGTATTTGTACGTTTCTCTTTTTCTACTTTGTTTTTAAAGTCCATCCTCTGCCCTACGTTCTTAGTAATCATTGTATTAGCATTTTCTGTTTTACATATGTTTTTATTGTAATTATTTTCATATGGTTTTAATAGAATATTGTTGTGATGGCTTTTACTTCTCTGTTTGATCTGATGGTTTAAACTTATCCAACTTCTTTGTTTTATTTTTAATATTGATGTTTTTGTTTTATTATTACTTGTTTTTATTATGATATATATTGTTTTCAATTTTATGAGCTGCATACCCCCTGAAGAAGGCGTTGCTGAAATGTGCTGGGGTCTATCAATAAAGGCACCTGTGACCAACATACGTCTCTTGCTTTGTGTGTTCCTGTGTATTTCTGTGAGAGCTCTTGCTCTTCTTTGTGTTTGGTAACCAAGCAGCCAGGGTTCAGTTCCCACTAGCACTCCTTGTGGCCTTGGGCAAGTTGCCTTACCCTCTATTGCCTCAGAAGACAGGCCTGGCAACCTACTCCAGGTCACACTGCCAAGAAAAACCCAGGGTCACCAGGAGTCAGCATTGACTGAAAGGCACACATTGTATTGCATGAAATTTGAATTTTAAGCATTAAGTGTATTTATAACAAATAGAAAATTTAAAAAAAATAAAGTTTTTTAGAAGCAATGATTGATACTTTCTGTAGTCCCTATGAACATTAGTGGGATTAAGTTTACTAAACTGCAGTAACGCATCATAACGCGCGTTATGTAATGATAACGATCGTTAACGTTACATAACGCGCGTTATGATGCGTTAACGATCGTAAAGTTCCGCAGCGCGGTAAAACACCGCAGAAGGTGGAGAGAGGGCGGAGATAAGGGGTCAGTGGGCGAAGAGTGGGCGGGGAGAGGCTCCCTTCACACTAACGCGCTGATCTGAAGAGCTGAATCCTAACGCGATTGAAAATCTGCCGTTAAATGCACATTACAGGGGAGAGAAACCATTTCAGTGTCAGCAATGTACAGCCCAGGCAGGGAAACCTAAAAAAGTGATAAGTGTGATACATGTGCACAGAACAAAAGGGCACATAAACACTGAAAATGACCTCAACAAACTGGAAAAAAAACATAACCAAGCTGGCCAATAGTGGTATTAATGAGAGACATCAACCTCCCCCCCCCCCCGAGTAAGCTCCATAGAAAAGATATAAATCGTGGAAGGGTCTATACTCCGGCCCCATACAAAGTGAATGAGCCCACAGTGAAATAGCGCTGCTCAGGGTTTTCCCCTCAATTGGACAGGGTTCCTAGGGCGTGCACATGTCCCGCAACATCAGGGTGGGCATGTTGGAACGGCAAATGGACAGATGCCGGAAAAGGGGATACAGAGGGCCGCAGGCGGCACATGCTGTGGTGGAGCTGGGCCACAGTGCGGACTAGGGTGATGCCTAGGTGGCCCATATGAATGCTGAAACAGCAGAACAGCCAGACAGCAACTGCTGAAGGCCCAACATGGGCACAAGTGTCTTTCCCACAGTGTCACAGGGGATAGTACCCAACAGCTACCCCCAAGGGCACGGAACATTGGCAGGCGGGGCTGGGGGGGAGCGTGGACGTCTATGCAGGCACCCCTACCCCATAACCCGCACCATAGGCAGCCGCCTACCTGCACACTGGATGGCCTGAGACTGCGCACCACCAGCAGAAGGGCATGTCAGCATGGTGGCTGAGGGATACTGGTGGTGGAGGGGGGAGTGGCAGCTGCCCAGAGCAGACCGTGGCCTAGCCCTGTGTAGGTGGGTGCTGTGTACTGCAACAGACGGGCCCTGTCTGACGAACAGTCATGGTATCACCAAGGAAGGTACTGAGTCTTTGACAACAAGGTGGTGCAGTGCACAAAACCAGTGTATTCAAAAGCAGAAGGTCACAGGTTCAAGTCCCAGCTGTGGTTCCTGCCAACCCAGTCCCCATATTCTACCCACTACTACAACATGCTAATACAGACAGCACCTTTATTGCAGATGACATAAACATGCCCAAGACACCCACATTTTACCCTACAGAGCACAGACACCATAAACATGCACATTACCTAGAGCAGAGTCTCCCAAATGCAGTCCTGGAGGGCCAAACACCTTTCCGGTTCCATGCTGCCTCTAATAAAGATGCCAGTGCTGCATTTCTATGCGCCACCCCCATGGTATGCAGATGTATCTCATGCATATTCATGAGGGACAGCATGAAAACCCGAACAGTGTTTGGCACCGCAGGACTGGAGTTGGGAACGTCTGCCATAAAGCAGCAGCCAACAGGGGCAGACACACCCGCACCCACAGGCCCCATTATCCAAAGCCTCCTGGAGAGGCAGGACTTTAGGTTCTGCGTGCATCTCCCAATACTAGCACTTGCATACCTTAGTAATGCCACCCTAAACCTGGGAATATGGTACACATCTATCAAAAGATTGCTATGATTACTGGCAGATAGCAATTCCTAAATTAAGTACAATTTTCTGAGTGAGCTGCATCATAGCAACCTTTCTGATGTCTGTGGAGTGTGCTACAGGTCTTGTGTCTGACAGTGTTTACCAACCTGGGGAGTGACTCTTACAGTATTGCGCACCATAGCCATGCCTGCACTGTGCCCAAGACTGGTGTGGTGGCCTGGGCTGCCCATCACCTCTATAGCTGCACAATGCTGGCATAGGTGTGGGGAGTGTGTGTCTGTCTATCCAGTGTGTGGTGGCTTCCAACACCCTCCACAGCCCACACTGCTAGCACTGTTGCCAGTATTGGCCTGCCAATGTGCATAATGAGGAGCAAGATACTATGGGAATAGCCTGGATAGGGTGGCCTGGCCTGGATGCATCTGCACACGGCATAGGGAAATGGCTCGGACATTGTAGTGCCTGGCCACCACCTGCACGGACAGGGTGGCCATAGCATGTCCTGCTGGGAGGTCACTCTCACCCTGACTGAGCAGTGACCATGGCATGGCTAGGTTCCCCCATAGTGTTATATAGCATTTTTCTCATGTGATATTTATGGGTTTTTGTTTGGTGGTCAATCACTGACTTATCTGCTTGGTGTGTATGCTGACATCCCCGTTCTGGGTACATGCATCTCCTCCATGACCATGCACTATGGACTAGCTGGCAGACTGTCTGCAGCTAGTATGTGTCTTATTGGAACACCTTGCAGGGTGCAGCGGCTAGAGGCTTGTTGCTGGAGAATATCAGATAATGGTGGGGGGCAGTTGAGCATTTCCAGTCCTGCCATCTGTCTGCTATTGCGTTATGGATGTGTACCGCTCTGTCTGTTCCTCAGCAGGGCTGGGGTTGATGGTCCCCCTCTACTGTTACCATTGCAGGGAGGTAGAATGTGGATCTATTGGTGGGTGATCCGGTTTCCCACCCTGAGCCCGAGAGGGTGGGTGGTGTGGTGGTACATAATCTGCCTATGGGTCCATACCCCCCCCCCTTCACCTACAGCACGTTACCATGGCACCAACACAGGATATGCACTATTCTGGGTGCATTATAGCCCATAAGGGCTAGACATGACTGAGAAATACAAAAGGACACAGATGCAACCTAGGTGTGTCTGCAGGAGCTACCTATCACACACAGTAGCACTAATGGGGACCTGTAGCAAGGTGCTGTGGACCTGATGCTGTGCGCCCCACCTCACCCTCAGGGTGAGCACAGTACCTGCACAATGTGACGGTCTGTGACTACTCTGTGCCAGTACCACACATGGTCTGTTCCCCCTACCAGGCCGAGGTGCTGTGGGGGTGCATATCCAATCTTGTGTCCATCTCTCGACTGCTGATTTGCATGTGCAGTGCATCATGGGTACGGGTGGGTTAACCCTATCCTGGTAACCACAGCAGACAGTTTGTGTGGTGACGTGCAGTCCTTCTGCAGCCAGCCAGGGCTTTGTGCACAGCCTTATAAGGTGTCCTATAGGGGACATTATAGGGTGCCTTGGCGGACAGTACACTTTATAATGTGCCCTATGGAGTGTGTTATGGGGTGCCTTATGCGGCACCTTAGGTTATGCCACCGTGAGGGTGTGTTTGCTGGCAGCACTAATTAAAATACAAGTCAAATGCCTCAACAATCACTACTTAAATGTAAAGGGTGATGCCTCAGCCAGCCTTATACTTTAGGTCCACTGGGGAATCGAACCCATGACCCCTGTACAATCAGTCAGTGTTGTAACCATTGTGCTACAGCTTTCTTGCTGTGCTTGTATGCCTGCGCGCCTTCTTAAGATTAACGCGCGGTAACGTGCCATGTAGCGCTCTTTCATTTATGGCGCCTGGTAACGCGCGTTATCGGTAACGATGTACCGCCCATGTCCTTATTTGGAATTTCTGTCTCTACCGTGGCTCCTAACACGAATCACACTAACGCAGTTTAGTAAACATACCCCTAAGTGTCTGAAGTCTTTTTTTTGCTTTATTGTGTGTGTGGTTAGGGATTGAGCACTGAATCACACTGTAGTTTTTGTTAAACATTTATCAATAGGTTGGTTTCATTAGTATATTGTAAACTACTGATCCCTTTTTTTAAAATAGATTGGAGGTAACATGCATGGAGAGATAGTTACCACCCAAGGTAAAGGCACAGAGTGTGGGGTAATCTGACAGAGCGAAAGTTCTCCCAATGTTAAAACACTATAATGAGCAGACTGGATGGGCTGTGTTGCTCTGTCTTCTGTCATTTGCCATGATACTGTGCTAGCATGTATTTACATGTGCAAAAAGCTAGTGTGTATACATGTAAATATGTAAATAGACATACACACGTAAGTAGCAATTTTAGAAAGGTTGCTATAAATAGGTTCATATTCACAGATTCCAGGCATGGTGTAGGCAGACTTTTAAATATACATGAACACATTTATGCCAGCTTAGAAGAGAAATACTTCAAAAATATCCTTTTGGCACTTATACCTCCTGCTTGTTTGGACCTGTGGTTCAAGGAGTGAGTGAGAGGGCAATTGCTCTTATCTCTCTAGTCTTAAAATCCACCTCACCAAGGCTAACATTTGATGTTTAGAACTCAGCTCCTCTTAAATGTGTAAGTCTGCAAATCTGTTCTCACTGTACATGCTAGTGTATACATGTGCACTCCTACAAATCCTTATATGCATTTTACAAAAGACTGTCATCCCAAGATTTAAAAGGACTTATCGCTAAGGGGGCCATTCCAGAACTCGAATAAGGCAACAGTATGTGCGTGGTAGATGTCTCCCTAGTGAAATCATCACCACCCTATTCAGCAACCATGCCAGCCCTGCACATAAATGACAGGTGTGTGGGGATCTCTGAACGTGGGCAGAGGTGGCGAGGCGGGGCAGAGCGGTGATGTGGTTGTCTACTGGGACATACAAGACGTATGCACAAATGACCTGTGTACGTCCTCTGTGTCGCCATTGGACATACAGGTTATACCTGCAAGACTGTGGAATAAGGGCAGGATATGGAGTACTCCCTGCACTGCCTGGCACTTTGTCCCAGAGCACTGACTGGCTGTGCCACTGTTGTATCGCGCTGATGCGTGGTCATACTGCCCAGTGGGCAGAGGGGAGGGACGTGTCCAAACACCACAACAGACAGGTGTCAATGCTCAATAGTGCAGATTGAGCATGCCATTGTATGGATGGTTGGGGGCGATGCTGGGCATCAGCCTGACAGTGTTCTGTATCTTGTATGTGCAAGGGAGATTGTGTGTGTGTGTGCAGGTTGAGTGATGCACGGGCAATGCAGCAGATGGATTTATATGGTCTGTAATGCTACAGCACTACTGTGTCATCAGCTGACGTGTGTGTTCTATATGCACCTCACTGTCCATGGGAGTGGCAGGTTGTAGATGCACGATTCCACAGCCGTGGAGTGGCCGAGTGAAGACAGAGATGGATCAGCCGCATCAATCATTGTGGGATACGGTGGGCCAGTGTGCATCTCTGTGTGTGGAATCGTGTATAATTCAGACCCATTTGCATTTTCTACATGTCCGCGGGCCAGAATCTGGTTCTATGTGGATAAGTCCTGCCAAGAGGGATATTCAGCAGTACTTTCTGGATAGTGCCACTGAATATCACCTCAGACTACCTTAGCATGGTCCAGATAGTACTGGGATGGTCCAGGGGTGGAGTCGGGGTAAAGTAGCAAATTATTCTGTAAAGCAGTGATTTTCAGCACTGTTATCTGGATAACTATCTGCATAACTTAGGAGAGTAGAAAAGCTGTCACAAACTATCTGGATAGCAGACTGAAAACAAAGCACTATAGAGATAGTGTCACCGGCCATTACTGAATTCAACACTGGTCACTGTCTGAATCCCAACACTGAATTTGCAGACGTACAAAAACCACTGACCATGGAATTTAAACACTGCCCCGTACCCATGGAATTTTGAATGTCCTGATTTGGACATGACTTTTCTGACCTAGACAGCCTATGCAAAAGGCTTCAAATGCTCTACTGTATCTCACCTCAGTTATTTGAAGATAGTTGACTTATAAATCAAATTAAATAAAACATAAATACTAATAAATAATTAGATCCAGATATGCATCTGACGCAGACTGCCTTTGTCTAACTTGTCCCTCTCTTTCTGTGTTTTAATCTAATAATGTCATCTCCCTGCTGTAAGAAACCTCTTTACGTTTACTTTATATACCTCATACTGTATAATGACACTAGTCCCCAAGGCACACTGTCACTTTTGTAGCATTCATTACTTTCCTCCCTTTCCCCCTGCTGCAAGTCATTTCTCCAGCCTAGACTGCTCCTTGACAGTTTCCTTCAGTGTTATGACATGAAATGATCTTACTGTGCTTTTAAAGTATAGGAACAAGACTTCAAGGGATACCTTTACTCCTTTTGACATTTTGCGGGCCCTCTGGTACTATACACGGATAATGGTCAGCGGTGGGATTAGTCTATTAGGCTCAGTGCTCATCGAGGAAGGCAACAGATGCACTTCACCAGTGTAATCACCTGAGGGTTTGTCTTATAGTCATTAAATACATTTACTTTATTCTAGTCTTTGGGATAATACTGGTTTGGAATGCTACACTGTGAAGCCAATTTGCCAACTACTAAAAAAATAGTTCAGTAATTTCCATAAAGGCACTGCATTTGGGACATGGGGAGACCAATTTTCAAAGTAACTTGTGAAAGTAAAAAGAGTTTTACCTCAATAATCAGTTTTTTGAAAATAGAAACCCCTGGAACATCCTCCCCCAAGAAGAGATGTCCTTGGAGCATCTCTCCTCAGGAAAAGTCATCACATTCTCACCCACACACATACTGGGGCCAGGGGCGCTCCAAGGGGGGTGCGGGGCCATGTGCAGAGACTAGGTGTGGGGCCTCTTTTGCATAAGAAACTTCATTTGCCTAAATATTTGCATAATGTTACCATACACTAACTTTTAGTAAACATGCCTCTTAATGAGTGTATGGATAAAGAAAGATTAAGGGGTATGTTTACTAAACCATCTTAATGTCGCAGCGGTGGTATTATCGCGCGATAAGTGACATTATCGCGCGAGAATGTAACATTATTGCATGATAACGTCACATCTCCAGGAACAAGATGGAATGAGTCTTCACATATGGGTACGTCGGTAGCGACGGAGTCTGCGCGGGAACGCTTCCCAGCGTCCAATCAAAGAGCTTTTGGAAGCATCCCACCACGCCTGCGTGCTGCCTTCCCGCCTTTCCCAACTGCCTCTCCTCAGTTTTCGTTTTTCCGCGGAGCCAGCAGGACGTCCTCCTGTCACCGCAGAAAATTCTTGTTTTATTTCTTTAGTTTTCTTATGGTCGCGGCTGTCTCCCCGACGTCACCGGTATCGTCGGTGTTTTCTTTTCTTTTCCTGTGAAATCTCCTTTTTCAAGGGATATTTTTTCTTCATAGTGTTTCACGGTTTCTCAGGCCTTTCAGGCCTCCTTTTTCCTTCATGGAACCGCCAGCCACTTCCTCCAAGAAATGTTCAGACTGTGGCGGTACAACTTTATTTTTAGACCCTCAATATCGGTGTCTAACCTGCTTGGGTCCTGACCTTTTTCCTCCGGAGCCGTCAGGCAACAGTTTTGTGAGAAGAGGTTTTCAACATCGAGATTCCCTCGATACACGGTTTCCCTCTGACGTCAGGACACCGTCCCTTTCTTCTTCTACACAGGATCAGGTAACCCTCAAACAGTCTATTAAGACTAGCCAGCCCTCGAGTGGTAGGTCTCATGCACAGCATGTAGATGGCTCTGGCCTTGCCCTCGAGGGCCCACTGGCTTCTAAACCCCGGCGGGAGTCTTTGGTCTCCAAAGCCTTTGAGGGGTTTCAGGTTGTTCCTGGGGTTCACCCCTCACAGAACATACCTGAGCCGTGTTTGGTGGTGGCATCCGCTTCGAGCGGTACCGATACCCCGGCATCGGCACTGGTGTTGGATGATACACTCCTCACCAGGGATGGTCATCTGGCGTCCTCGGTACCTTCGGGACCGGTGGATACCCTCCAGACTGACTTTCCATTATCGGTACCAGTGTCGATTCTACCACCGACGTCGGTACCCTCCAGACGTGCATCGATAGCCTCGCTACCCTCGATGCCGAGTCTCGAATCGATCTCCAGTCTGGAGGACTGGGTACCGACTTGCCTTGGTACTGGCTCCAGGCGGTACCCAAGGCTCAGTTCCGATACTTCGGATCCACAACTCTCAGTTCCCCCGAGGCCGTTTGAGTTGCCGCCGGTTGGCCTTCTTCCACCAGTATCAGACATGGTACCGAATTCGGTACCAATGTCCACATTACCCTTGCGGTTGGTGCCTTCCATGCTTCGCTCATCAGGCTCTTTGCCCTCGATGCCGAGTCTGGAATCGATCTCTAGTCTGGAGGACTGGGTACCAACACGCTTTGGTACCGACACCGATCGATACCGGAGACTCGGTACCGAGGATAGAGACCAGAGGTTTTCGGTTATCTCGGTACTGATTGAACTGCCAAAGGCTGCTCCAATGTCTGTGTCGGGCTCGGCTCCGACATTGGTACCGGTATTAGCATCGGTACCGGCATCCACAGTAGCATCGTGGCCAACTCCTGCCATGCTTCTTCCAACAGGATCGCTCCCTTCTATACCAAGCTTGGAGTCGATACCTGGCATGGACAATGTGGTAATGACGGTCACTGCTCCTGACAGCCAGTACCGGTGACCATCCCTTAAGCATTCCACACTGCACCGTGCGGGATCTTCTATTCCTATATATTTGGATAGCTCTTTCGGTGCTCAGGCTAGTTCTTCAGATCTAACCTGTCCAAGGGAGATTCCTGTTGGGGATCCCTCTTTTCAGAGTTTCCTCCTGGATATAGCAAGATCCCTTGCCATTCCTGTCCCTGGACATGATCCTGCACAAGGCTCTGTTTCTACCAAAGCAAAGGAGAACATAATGCTTCCTTTGCCTCATTCCTTGCAGGATCTCCTTCTAGGAATGTGGGAGGCACCTTTAAAGGTACCCCCACCTTCCAGAGCAACTGATCTCTTATATCAGGTGCCCCCCTCTCCAGGGTTTCAAAAGACTCAACTTCCTCATCATTCCATAGTAGTGGAATCAGCAATGAGGCGGGTAAAGAGTAAGAAAAAGCACTCTTCTTATCCGCCAGGTCGTGAGTCTAAGACACTAGATACCTTTGGACGTCAAACATTCCAGACATCTATGCTTTCTGCAAGAATTCTCTCATATATTTTTTATATGAGTTTATCTCTTGAGGAGGTCACAAAGCAATTACATCTTTTGACTCCTTCTCTTCCAGAGTCCAAGAGTGCAGGCTATTCTTCACTGCTTAAGCATCTCCAGAGTATCTCTTGCTTTCTTACTTGTGCTTCCCTAGACTCTTTTGAGTCTGCTAGCAGGATTTCTGCTATATCTATAGGGGCGCAACGTAGAGCCTGGCTCCAGGCTTCAGACTTAGACAAATGGGCACAGCAAAGACTGGGACATAATCCTTGTACTGGAGACAATCTTTTCAACAAGGAGTCTTTACGTCAGGTTACTCAGTTGTCCACTGACTTACCTGTTCCTAAGGGCTGTTCTGTACCTTCTTCTGTCCCAGTAGGTAGGAAATGTCCTGCCAAACCTTCTTCCCATAGGAGAAGAAGGTTTTATGCATCATCTGCCCATCATGCAGATGTTCCCAAACAGGGGAAGCATCGTCCTGGTCTGCAGAATTCAACCTCTCACCAGGCTCACAAACCCAGCAACTGCAGGGTTTCTGATCAATCTTCATCAGATGCTTGTGACTCTGGGGGTTAGAATCTGCAGTTGCTTCTTCTCAATAGAGGCATTCCACTGCTCTCATTCTAAACCCTAGACATGGATCTTTTCCCAAAAGACATCCATTTTTTCTATATTCTATGAGCTGTCAGGATGTTCATGCCTATAGGGCACAGGGTTCTCCTCTTCTTCCTGCTAGGGAAAGAGGTCTAACCACTATCAAATGATAGTTCCTGTGCCAGCATGTCTTTTTTTCCTTTCTATAGACTCACTACTTTGTAAGTCTTCTTCAGCTCCATTCTCTTTACCTTCTTACCAAGCTTTTCCTCTGTAAGAGCGGTATTGCTTCACTGGAGGGCTTTTTCTTCAGCCTCTCTAGTTTTGTTACTTTTCCAGTGCGGAGTTTTCCTCTCTGAGTTGCCTCCTCTTTTTCAATCTTGCTTTGAGGCAGTTCATCAGACATGTCCAGAGTTTTCTACTCCTGTTCTGTCTGTTCTTTCTGTTTTTAAACAGTAAGATTCTTTCTGCTGTCTAGCAAGCAGTTGCCTATGCAGGAGCCTTAATGTTTGGACCACTGGTTCTTGTCCACCAGCAACCAGATTTGTCCTCCACTAACTTTCTGTTTAGTTTTAGTAGTGATTCCAAGTCAGTGCTGTTATCTGTCTTGGAAATCATTTCACTAACCCCTGATTGGGGTTAAACAGCCCAGCAGCCTTCCATCTCTCCTGCTTACTGAACTCCAGCCTAATCAGGGCTGTCTGAGAAGGGGAGGAGTCAGCTCCATTTCAAAAACAACTGCCTTCAGGCGGGCCCACGCCTGGTGGGCCCGCGCCTGAGGGCCTCGCCAGAGGGCCCTTTGGCGTGGCCCTTAGGCGGGGCCATAAATGCCATCAACGTATGTGCTTTTTCTACCTTGCACACTTAGGTTTTGTTGTCATTAATCCTAGTATCTTATAACATCTACTCTGAGGTTTTTACAATTACCTTTACTTTCCTCTACACTTAATTTGTTCTATGTATTGAGCCTCAATGATGTTCATTTTCAATTATCATAAGAACTTAGTCTGTTGTTTACTGCTGTCTTTTATATCATTGAATTTATTTTAAAAAACTTGTGTTTAGAAAAGTATCTCATTTTGCTTCTATGTAAAATAACATCATTAACAGTTTATTATATTTTAACAACTTTAACTATATCCATTATTGTTTCCTTCGGTCTTTTATATTCTTAAATTTGTCTCTAAGAAATCTTTGTATAGTAAGTATCTCATTTTGTTTCTAAGTATATATCAACAATATCAGTCTAAACAGCTTAAACACCTTGGAACTATATCCATTATCTAAGTATATTGCATTACAACTACTTCTATTGTTCAAGTTTCATCATGACCACATCTATACTAACCTATATTTTCCTCTACATCCTTTCTAGTATCCTCAATAACAGTAATGCTCTCACAACTAGTTACAAGCCTATCCCTATATATCAAGGCAGGAACAAAAAATCTTATCAAGATCATTTCCAACCTCCAAAGAGCTCATACCACAGGAGACATTCACACTTACTCTATGTATCCCTTGACTCAATGAAAACCAAAAAGTCTAACAATTTAAACCCTAGACAATACTTAAAATGTGCTCTCATTAATGCACGTTCAGTCCGCAATAAATGGCCAGCCATCACAGATCTAATAACCAACCATAAACTTGACATGCTTATGATTACAGAAACCTGGTTATCTGATACTGATAATTTATTTATTTATTTATTTTATTTATTTGGTATACAGTTGTATGCCGCCACTTCCAGCGATCAGCAGCGGACCAATGGTGTAAAATACAAGGGAGTAAAGTATAAATCAGATTGAAAATACAGTATGATTTGAGGGAGGGGTACACCACAATCACATAGAAATTACAAATATACATTACATTTTGATCACCCAGGTTTGAGCAACAAATGAAATAATAAATATACATTTAATTGATAATGTTCTATTAAACCACCTTACCCCACCTAACTTTTCCATTTATACATGTAACATTGAAAATAAGAGAGGAGGAGGTGTCTGTATAATAGCAAGAACTCTATTACAATACCAGATTACTCTAACCAGGACAACACACCTCCTTAATACACTAACTATTTCCAATAAATTCAATATTATCAATCTTATTTACAGAGCACCAAATTCCCCTTCTGATGATCTCTCAGACATAATTGATCTCGCTTGCAATCCTGATTCCCCCAACAAACCTAACTTGCTTCTTGGTGACTTCAACCTTGCATCCTCACAAACCTTCTTATCTAACACCTTCCTTGAAGCAATGAATAATCTACATTATAGACAAATTGTAAATCTCCCCACCCACCAACGAGGTAACCTACTTGATCTCATTTTTGTCCCAGCCATAGATACCTATACGACAAGTCAACTTGATCTTACAATAACTCCTGTTCCCTGGTCAGACCACAACCTAATAACATTTTCAATTCCATCTACAGATAATTCAAAAAACCGCACAATTATTTCCTCTCCCATTAAAAAATCCTCACGTTTTAAACCATTTGATAAAGATTAAATCATTTCCCAAGTTATCCCAAACCTTTCTAAACCAGCTGGAACTATCAATGAAATGGTATTAAACTGGAATGACACCTTCAGTCTTTATGCCTATAAAGCCACCACATCCAATCAATCTTCATTTAACAAGAAGACATCAAGAAAGCAGAATGCACCATGGTACACCCCTGATTTACGAGCCTCTTTGCTTCAACTGAGGAAACTAGAGAGGAAATGGAGACGTACTATAAATCCTTCCAATCAAGACACTTACCTAGTTCATTTAAAATCCTACCGCGAACTAACCTTTGCAAAGAGAAAAGAATTCCATTCGTCACTACTTAATCGTTCTCTTAACAAGCCACGTGAACTCTTCCAACTAGTAAAATCCTTATCCAGAGAACCTCTCATACCTCAACAAGAACAAATACAGCCTCAATTATAAGCTAATTATATTCAATCAAAGGCAATCAAAGTTACATCATTGTCAAAAGAAATCTCTCATCCTCCTAGCATTCAGTTTCCACTAAACAAATTTACATCTCCTTCTCCAAATACCATTGAAGACATTTTAGCCACTATTAATACCACCACAGCTCCAAATGATCCATGTCCAGCTCATTGGATCAGAGCTTTGAAAGTTGAGCTTAGCTCATACATAGCATCTATAGCAGACAAATCATTCACCACCGGTGTTTTCCCAGCAATCCTCAAGCAGACATCAATTCGACCATTGCTTAAAAATAGCAAACTTGACCCAAAGAAGGAGGACTCTTATCGTCCAATTTCTAGTATTCCCCTATTAGCTAAAATTCTAGAAAAGGTGACCTTGAGACAGATCCAACAACATATCGATACTGAAGCCCCTTTAGACTCAAGCCAACATGGTTTTAGGGAAGCACATGGAGTTGAGACCCTTCTTGCCTCTTTAATGAATTCCCTTATCATTGCTATAGATCAGCGATGGCGAACCTATGGCACGCGTGCCAGCTGTGGCACGCGAAGGCCTTGCAGCTGGCACGCGGGAAGGTCCGCCATCGAAAAAAAAACAACAACCCTGTCTGCTGCCGTTGTCGGGGCCGCCGCGGCAGAATCGAGCGTGCCGCGGGGCCCCCCTGTACCCGGCACAGCCTCTCCTCCCTGTAGCAGCTCTCTCGTTGGAGCTGCAGTCAGACTCGCCGGCTTGCAGAGCGCGAAGGGAAGAGTTTCCCTTTCGCGACTCTGTTAAGCCCGCGGGGCTGATGGGAACTTCCCATCAGCCCCCGCGGGCTTAACAGAGCAGCGAGGGAACAACTCGTCCCGCGCGCTCCGCAAACCCGCGCGTCTGACTTCCGCTCCAACAAGACAGCGGCAACCGGGCGGAGAGGCTGTGCCGGGTACTGGGGGGCCCCGCGGCACGCTCGATTCTGCCGCGGGGGCCCCGACAGCGGCAGGAGACAGGTTTTCTTTTTTTTTTTAATTTTCCCTGGGCTGGGCTGGGCTGGGCTGGGGGTGGGGGGTGGGGGTTAGGAGTGGTGATGGGCTGGGCTGGGCTGGTTGGGGGGGCTTAGGAGTGGTGATGGGCTGGGCTGGGCTGGGCTGGGGGGGGTTAGGAGTGGTGATTGGCTGGGCTGGGATGGGGGGGGATAGGAGTAGTCAAGGGCTAGCCTGGGCTTGGGGGTGTTAGGAATAGTGATTGGCTAGGGGGGGGGGGTTAGGAGGGGTGATGGGCACTGGGCTGGGGGGTTAGGAGTGGTGATGGACACTGGGCTGTCTGGGGGGGGTTAGGAGTGGTGATTGGCACTGGGCTGTCTGTGGGGGGAAGGAGTGGTGATGGGCGCTGTGCTGGGGTGGTAGGAGTGGTGATGGGCGCTGGGGGGGTTAGGAGTGGTGATAGGCGCTGGGGGGGCTTAAACTAAAAATTGAGTGATGGGGGATTAGGACTGGGAGTGGGCTGATGGGGAGGTTAGGACTGGAAATGGGCTGGTGGGATTAGGACTGGGAGTGGGCTATGGGGGGCTAGGACTGGTAATGGGTTGGGGGGGTTGCTAGGACTGGAAATGGGCTGAGTGGAAGGGGGCTTGAACTGCAAATAGCTGTTGGGGATGGGGCTTGGAATGGAAATGGGCTGAGGGGAAGTGGGGGGCTTGAACTGCAAATAGCTGATGGGGACGGGGCTTGGAATGGAAATGGGCTGAGGGGAAGTGGGGGGCTTGAAGAAGGGAATGGATGCTGGGTGAGACTGGAACTAGAAGGGAGCTGATGTTGGGGGAGGATTAGAATGGGATGGGGCTGGGAGAGTAAAATGGAGAGGGGAAAAATATTTTGTGTAGGAGGGATGAAAAATCTACAATTGGCCAGGTATTGGGAGAGTAATTGGGGATTGAGGATGGAGGGGTAAAATTTGTGTGGATGAAATAGGAATGAGGAAAGAGCAAAAGGAGAAAGATTAGTATGTTAAAGCAGATGTAGAGAGAGAGAGAATGGAAAAAAAACTAGAAGAGAGAAGAAAGGACAAATGGACAGCAGACGATGGAGAGTTAGCAGAAAACATGAAGAAACCAGAAGAAAATGGCTGGACCAATTGCAACTGAAAAAAAATGCACAAAAGGTAGAACGATATCTCTTTATTTTGAATTTATTAACTGGAATATGTCAGCTCTGGGAAATGTGCATCATTAACATCTGCGCTTTGTTTGGTACAAGAGGAAATTCCTATTTGACGTTGCCACTTGTTCTCTTTCCCCAGTATTCACTGAAATGTATTGGTTTAATATTTGCAGTGTTGCCTTTTGATAGGTAGGGTATGGTGCTTTGTGAGTCCTGGTAATGCTGTCAGGATACGGCGGGTTTGCTATGGGTTCTAAATGGGCAGCGTTTGTAGTAGTTCCTAATGTGCCTGGCGGTTGGCACTGGATTATAGTAATGTAGAAATCTTTTAGTCTTTCTTTATCCATACACTCATTAAGACATGTTTACTAAAAGTTAGTGTATGGTAACATTATGCAAATATTTATGCAAATAAGAGCACTTATGCAAATGACGTGCTGGCACTTTGAGGAAATTCTTTGGTTTTGTGCGGCAGTTTGGGCACTCGGGCTCAAAAAGGTTAGCCATCACTGCTATAGATAATATCAAGACCGGAGTTGCATTGATCTTCCTAGATATAGCAGCAGCATTTGATTCAGTTAATCATGAACAACTTCTAGTCCGCCTCCATGAGAAGGGAATACAAGGAATTGCATGGGACTGGTGCAAGTCTTATCTAGAAGACCGATGGCAACAAGTTTGAATTGATAACAATACATCTTATCCATTCCAACAGAAACAAGGTGTTCCACAGGGTTCCTCTCTATCAGCATTGCTTTTTAACATCTATATGCAACCAATCTGTAATATTGCCCGTACCTTTGGTATATCTTGTCTTATCTATGCTGATGATGTGCTGTTATTCACACCTATTAATGTGATTAGCCCTGATTACACAGTTTTAATTAACTGTTTCAATTCAATAACCGATTGGCTGCTCACTCAGAACCTTTGAATAAATTTTAAAAAAACTGAAGTCCTTATCGTTACAAGAAACAATGACTTCTCTTCACCACCTTCATTAAAAGTACGAGACGCTGATTTACCTATTAAATCCACCATTCGATACTTAGGTGTCATTCTCGACCAGCGACTTGAATTTAATGAGCATATAAAGTCCACAGTAAAATCCATTTATCACAAGATTAATACTCTACGACACATAAAGCCCATGTTAGACCCCGATGATTTCCGCACAACATTCCAAGCGCTAGTCACCCCACATTTTGACTATGCGAATATTATCCTGCAAGGCCTACCTAAATCTACACTTAATCCATTACAGCTTGCTATGAATGCAGCAGCTAGATCACTATGCGGAATTACAAGGAGACAACACATAACCCCCATTCTAATGGAGCTTCACTGGCTCCCAATAATTTGTAGATTATCTTATAAAACACTTCTTATGACCTTCAAAGCATTCCATAATATTTCACCTCCTTCAATCTCTGATCTAATCATTCATACCCAAAACAATAGATCAAGAAGATCTACAACTGAAAATACTCTAGTGATTCCAAATGAATTAATAAAATGTACTCAAACTACCATTAACAGATCATTTTCATCCTTTGCTCCAAAGTGCTGGAATAAGCTTCCTTTAAACATCAGATTGATAAAAAATATATCACAATTTAGAAAAGCTTTAAAAACCCACCTTTTTTTACAACACTTCTCTTATATCAATATTTCCCCCCTCTCACCCCATCATCTCAACTCAGCGATAATAGCTAAATGATGATGTTAGACCGTTCCACCTTATGATATTTCACTGTATATACCTGCTCTGTTAAATGTTATTTATGACATGTCTCTATACCCACTCAAGATCTCTAGTCTGATGTAATTGCTTTTATTTAATTATTTATATACTATTCCCCAGTTAATCCTTGTTTATTCCCCTGTTACCTGTAACTTGGACAAGTTCTATAAATCTGAGTGTATTTTGTTTTAATGTAAACCGCACTGATGTCAAATAGCGCGGTATATAAGAGCTGTTAAATAAATAAATAACTACAGACTTGGATTGTCTTCTCTTTCTGCCATCTCCATTCCCCTGGGTTTGGCAGCATAGTTGACATAGGTACTGGCTCTCCAGCAGCCAGTTCTATCTCCTCATTCTCCTGCATCATGCTCTCTGCAATTCTACAGAGAAGATCTCCACTATGGGCCCTTGCTAGAGACCATGGGTTTTTTTTCTCCAATAGCTATCCTAGATGGTTGGAAAAGGCTTTTTCAATCATGTCTCCCATGACTAGAAAGGTTCTCCTTTTTCAGATAAAGGACATAGGCCTTCTCCTTGCAGCTCGTCCTCATGGTAAGAACGCATGATACCTTTTTTGCCCTTAAGCAGGTCAGCATGGTATCTCATTTTTATGCGTCTTCTGTTCACTTACCATGCTAGAGTTCTAGAATACTCGGGACTTGCTGGCTGCAGACTGATATCATCCTCTGCTTTTCACGTAACCGTCCTGGTTATTTCACTACCTAGCATCCCTGTAGCTCATAACCAGTGGGAACAGATTCTCTATATATCTTCTCAAGTAGGTTCCACCTTCTTGTTATTAGATGAATCTTTCCTCTCCACATTTTCCTATGTGAATACCGTTCTGTAAGCATATCTCTGTCTGCTTCATTGCAGACACCCATATAGAGGCCTATATATTCATATCTGTAGCATACATCTTACAGATGTCTATGTCTATCTTTGTGTGTATTTTATGCCCTTCATATCTCACTATAGATATATTCTCATATATCTATCTAGCTATCTGATATATATATGTATATATATATATATATATATATGTATCTGTTGAGATATTTACTATCGGTAGATAGGTATCCTGCATTTATCTACCTGACTGTCGAGGCTCATATAGCTATATGATTCTGACAGATGGGCTTTACCCATACCTATGCTATCCAGCATGTTTGGGGTTCCACACTCACAACCACTTTTGTGGTAGTTAACAACTTCCACCATAACCTTAAGGTTTAGGTACCTCTGAAGCTCTCCATGTTCCAGTATCTCTCCTAGCTGACCCCAGTTAGGAGAGACATTGCGGATTTTCAGCTAATCACAGGCTCTAATGCCTCAGGCGTTTGTCCTTTCTTTTGGGATACAAGGGGTTTCCATACCTTTTCCTCCCACAAGGACTGTGCCTGTTTGTACAATCCGGTCGGCCTTCTCTTTTTGCTCCCAAGGGTGAGCCACTCTGTCGCCAAAAGAGTTTGGCTTTAATCATAAAGCCTTCCGCTGAAGGCCCACCGTTTTTGGTACTACCCCAGTTCTCACCGGGGTCCCCTCTTACCTTTCAGGAATCTGACCTCCACTCTTTTTTCCTACAGGTTTATTACCTCCACTTCACAGTGAGGTCATCCTTGAGGTTCCTCTACTGGGTTCCCCAATAGATCCCATGAACCTCCTTACTGCTATGTAATCCTGTTAGGGGAGGTCCATATTGCAATATTTCTTCAATATCATTGATGATAATTATCATCCACACATGGACTCCTTCTCTGCAGTCCTATGCTAGGTTAGCTGTTCCACAGCATCTTTCTTTCTTCAACTCCTACCCTCCATCCTCAGGATGCCTGGTGTTGTGGAGAATAGCATGTTCCAACCTATGACATGCTGGGACTCCAGGCATCTTAGCTTGGGAGTCCCCATATGTGAAGACTTATTCCTGCTTGTTCCAGGAGATAGCACAGTTACTTACCTGTAACAGGTGATCTCTGGGAACAGCAGGAATAAGTCTTCACAACCCACCCACCTCCCCAGGAGTTGTATCTCTATCTATCTTTCCTTTTCTCTCTCTCTCTCTCTTTGTCTCAGCTTTAAAACTTAATTGAGGAGAGGCAGTTGGGAAAGGCGGGAAGGCAGCATGCAGGCATGGTGGGATGCTTCCAAAAGCTCTTTGATTGGACGCTGGGAAGCGTTCCTGCGCAGACTCCGTCAGTACCGACGTACCCATATGTGAAGACTTATTCCTGCTGTTCCCAGAGATCACCTGTTACAGGTAAGTAACTGTGCTTTATCGCGCGATAATGCAGCGGCGGCGTTAAGGCACACAAACGCTATGAAATCCGGATCTGAAGGGTGGAGTAAGGCTTCTCAGAGGGCAGAGAGAAGGGGTAAATGGGCGGAGAGTGGGCGGGGAGAGGCTCCAGGCACACTAACGCTGTGAAATCTGGGTTTGAACACTAACGCCAGTGAAACCCTCGCGTTAGGCACATTTGCAGGAAAGAGAAACCATTTAAGTCAGCAATGTGCAGCAAAGGCAGGGAAACCCAGAAAAGTGATAGTTGTGATACATGTGCAGGAACCAAAAAAGCAAATAAACATATAAAATGACCAGAACCACATTTAAAATCCCAATAACCAAGCTGGCCAATAGTGATATTAATGATAAACATAAAGCAACACTACTGAGAAAGCGTAAAACTTAAGATATCTTGTTTAGAAGGGTCTATGCTCTGTCCCCCTACAAAGTGAATGATCCCACACTGAAATAGTGCTGATCAGGGTTTCTGTCGTTTAGATTGGGCAGGTTTGTTATGGCGTGCACATGTGCAGCAAAAACAGACTGGGCACATAGGAAAGGACAACTGTACTGATGCTGTAAATGGGATCAGGAGGCTGCAGGCGGCACAGTGCGGACTAGGCAGATGCCTAGGTGGCACATAGGAATGCCGAAACTGTAAAGCAGCAAGACAGCAACTGATGAGGGTCCAACATGGGCATGAGTGTGTGTCCCACAGTGTCACAGGGGATATTACCCAGCAGGTACCCACAAGAGCACATAACATTGGCAGACGGTGCGGGAGAAAGCATGCATGTCCATGTAGGCACTCCTACCCGAGAACCCATACCATAGGTAGCTGCCTACCAGAACACTGGATGGCCTGGGACTGCGCACCACCAGTACCACTGGCATAATGGCATGGCAGCATGGTGGCGGAGGGGTGCTGGTGGCGGAGGGGGCAGTGGCATCTGCCCACAGCAGACCATGGCCTAGCCCCATTTAGGTGGGTGCCGTGCATGACAACAGCCAGGTCATGGTATCCCCAGGAAATAATGTGTCCCTGTGGCAACAGTGTGGTGCAGTACACACAGCCAGTGTGTTCAGGAGCAGAAGATCACAAGTTCAAGACCCAGCTGTGGCTCCTGCCAACCCTGTCCCCATATTTTACCCAGTACTAAACCGTGGTAATAAAGATGGAACCTTTATTGCAGATAAAATAAACATGCCTGAAACGCCTATATTTTACCCTACAGAGCACAGACACCTTAAACATCTGCAATCCCTAGAGCAGAGCTTCCCAACTGCAGTCCTGGAGGACCAAATACCATTCAGGTTTCATGCTGACCCTAATTTATATGCCTGTGCTGCATTTGTATGTGCCGCCCCATTGTATGCAAATGTATCTCATGCATATTCATTAGGAACAGCATGAAAACCTGAACAGTGTTTGGCACACCAGGACCGGAGTTGGGATCCTCTGCCCTAGAGCAGCAGCCAACAGGGGCAGAAACACCCACACCCACAGGCTCATGGAGAGTTAGGCTGATGGGCCCTGCGCGGAGCAGCATCTCCCAATACTGGCACCTGCATATCTTAGCAATGCCATCCTAAACTTGAGAACACATTCCACATATATCAAAAGGTTGCTATGATTAATGTCAGCTAACAAATCCTAAGTTAAACATAATTTGTTGATAGAGATTCATCATAGCAACCTTTCTGATATCTGTGGAGTGTGTTTCAGTTATTGATTCTGACAGTGTTTACCACCCTGGGGAGTGACCCTAACAGTATTGAGTACCATAGCAATGCCCGCACTGTGCCCAGGACTGGTTTGGCGGCCTTGCTGCCACAAACCTCTATATTTGCACAATGCTGGCATAGGTGTGGGAGTGTGTGTCTGTCTATCCAGTGTGTTGTGGCTGCCTACACCTTACTGAGCCCACATTGCTTGCACTGTTTCCAGTGTTAGCCTGCCAATGTGCATAATGAGGAGCAAGGTACTGTGGGTATGGCCCGGACAGGGTGGTACGGGCAGGATGCATCTGCACAGGGTATAGGGCAATGGCTGGGACATTGTAGTGCTCGACCACCACCTGCATGGACAGGGTGGCCACAGCATGTCATGCTGGGAGGTCGCTCTCACCCTGACTGAGCAGTGACCACGGCATGGTTAGGTTCCCCCATAGTGCTATACAGCATTTCTCTCAAGTGATATTTATGGGTTCTCTTTTTTGGGGCCCAATCACTGACATATCTGCATGGTGTGTGTGCGCACACACAGTTCCCCCCAGGAACATGCACTATGTACTAGCTAGCGGACTGTCTGCAGTTAGCATCTGTATGGCAGTACCACCTTGCAAGGTGCAGCAGGTGCACACTGACTGCCCTCTGCTGGTGAATGTCAGATTGTAGTGGGGGGCAGCTCAGCTGACTGGGCCTGTTATCTCTCTGCCAGTGGCCCTGTCCCAAGTGCAGAACTTCAGCAGCTGTCTGTTTGCCACCGTGACTGGGGTTGTTGCCCCAGAGCCTGTCCTCATATACAGTCACTACCCCCCCACCCCCTTGCAAAGGATGAGCTTGCAGGTCTTTTGGGGGCAGATCATGTACCCCACCCAGACCCAGAGAGGGTGGTTTGCTAAGTATATTGTCCCCATGTGAGCCATGACACACCCCTGCTCCCTAAACAGGTGACCATAGCAAGCACAGTGGATATGCACTATACCGTGTGCATCATGGTCCACAAGGGCCAGACATGACTGGCAATTACAAATAAACACAGAGATCTCATAAAGGTGTCTGCAGCAAACACCTGTCACACACTGGCACTGATGGAGACATGCTGCACAGCCCACCTCAACCAATCCGGGTACTGCGGACCTGGTGCTGGCCACTCCACCTCACCCTCAGGGGGAGCACAGAACACGCACATTGGCATGGCCTGTGGGTACTCTGCCAGTAACACGCACGGTCATTCCCCCCTACCAAGCTGACGTACTCTAGAGGTGCATACCCCATCTGGTGAGCAAATGTAGACTGCTGTTCTGCATGTGAATTGAATTATGGGCACTGTTGGTTCTATCCTATCCTGGTAGCCACAGCAGACAGTTTTTTGGTGACATGCACTTTTTCTGTAGCCAGCCATTGGTATGATAGCCCCCCATAGTGATGTAGCATAATGGTTAATGCAATGACTTCAGTAGTAGAGATCATGGGTTCAATTCCTCTTTGTTCCCCTTTTTTTATGGCTGTCCTACACAATTATTTTTCATTCGTGTAACAGTCATATCTGTGCAGATCTGTGCTGCCGCCATATTATACCCTCATCACTGTTGCCATCCATCCTTCTGTCCGTCTATGTGTGTGTGCCAGCTGTGTGGCGTCCTGCCATAATGTGCAGGCTACTACCCCATGTCCTGCACTGGCACACTTTTCTGCATTGCAGCTCTTCATACTTGCCTCTCCTGTGTCTGCTTTGCATGGCCCTGCTCTCCTCTGTCCTCCTGTCATTGCACTTATCCTGCCACCTCTTCCTCCTCTGGTGGACACGTATCCCCATCCTCTGCCATACACTGTCATTGTTGCACTGTACATTACCATCACCCTGTACATAGGTACAGCTGCCCCCGATATGTTTGTCCACTTTACCTGCTGTCACATGGACTGCACGCAGATTTGGCTGGTCCATGAGCTCTGTCATCTACTTCCTTCCATCACTTGTTCATTGCCTTTCCTTGGTGCTCTGTGCAGTGTTATGGTTACATCTGTGTTTGAGCCATACATTTCATGCTTGTGACTTTGGGGCACCTTTGTGCCCCTGGGCACCATCTCCTGTGTCACCTTGGCATCCCAGGGGCATCTTTCACGGCACCTTAGGTTTGGCCAGCTTATGGGGCACCTTATATGCTGCCTTGGAGGGTGCCAACCTTTCCTGCCTCCCTCTGGGGCACATTATGACCTGCCTTGGATGATGTGGTGCTTTATGATGTACCTTATGGTGCACCCTAAAAGGTGCATTAGGTTTTGGCACTGGGGTGAGGCTTTTTTGGCTGGCAGTGCAAATTGTTGGGATGTGTCTGACTGTTACGGGCAGGAAAAGGGATTGCCTCAGACAGTCTTTTAACAGAATCCACTGGGGGATCAAATTCATGACCACTGTATCAGCAGTCAATGTATTAATCAGTGTGCTACACCTCTGTTGTGGTGATTGCAGGTCAGCGCGCCTAATTAAGGCTAATGCATGTTAACGTGCCACGGCTCCAACTATTGTACGATAACTGACTTTATTGCGCGATAACCCAAAATGCTACCTTAAGACTGGAATGCCCACCACCTTATATGGCATTCGTCACAGTAAGACTGCAACTAACCCTGGTAACATTAAGACGGTTTAGTAAACATACCCCTATGTGTGCTTCTAGTGCAGAGGACTGACTTGGTGGGTAAAAGAAGGAAAGAGAGAGAGGTACTGAAGAAGCGAATTTAAGCAAAGTAAACTTTGCATACCCTAATACAGAAGAGATGATGAGCAGAGTAGGCTACACATGAGGACCTACTTTTCTGGGTAGGCAAAGTACTTTAGGAACCATTGTTCCTACTGACTAAAGCACTGCTGTTCTCTTAGGAGATCCCTGATGATTATGTATGAGTTTATTTGCATGTTTTGCTTCCAATATATGCAAATATATAATGCATATTCATCAGGAACATCCTGAAAATCCAACTGACTATGGGATATCTGAGAACAAGGCTGCAAACCTCTGTCAAGAAGCAAAAGATGACATTTTGTTCAGTTTCTTGAATTCCCTCAAAGCAGATAACCTCCTGCTCTAAAGCTAAACATTTGTTTGGTTTCTATAGTTTCTACTTACAAAGATAATTAATCTTTTGTTAGGTGTGGAATGTGGAGTAGACTTGAATGTCAGCATTTAAATAGATTTTTTTCATTTCTTATTTAGAATTAGTGCCCTTGGTTTCAGTGAATACCCAAACCTGCTCTTCAGCTTTCTTTAACCCTGGAATTTTAACCGAGATTTTTTGCACACACTGAATACCGTTGGGGTCATAAATGACCCCATGACAAATTTTAATTGTTAACCATGAAAATTTTAAACTAAACAGACAAAATATTATTCCAAATTAATTATTTATTATATGAAGGTTAAATGTTTTGAAATTTAATGCTTTATCATAAAATTACATGTTGCCATGAAAGCAGTTGTTGCAAGCACTTGATGAACACAGTAAAGTACTACAGTCATTTGCATGAGACACAGACAATTTCTGAATGTTCTTTGCAAACATTGTGCCTGCAGGAGGTGCAAACTATGTTGCTTTTCTTGTATTTTTCTCTGGAACAGCAGTGACACCTTGCCCTTTCCTTTGGTATCCCGACATTGCAAACAGCATCAGTGGCTTCTTCAATGCTGGAAGAAGTCTCGCTGCAATTACTCTGAAGCAGCTGCTTTCCTAATTCCAAGAGGAATAGACAACGTCTGTGCTTTGACTTGGACTGCAATTCTGCATTTAGTGACATCCAAACAATGAAGGCGTTCAAAGCACTGATGTCCAACATGTTGTAGATGATTTCACTGGCCAGCGTCTTGTCATTCGTTTTGTGGTATACGTGCGCAATATTTGATCTGCCATATCTACTCCACCTTTACTATAATTATAGTCCAAGATCATTTGTGGTTTTTTTGTCTGGACGTGTGTTATCTACTTCTTCTTGATCATGCAAACTGCTCAGAAGAACAACCACTTTTCCTTTCTTCAGGCAATAGGAAACCAGAGTGGCGTCATCACGAAAGGCAAACAGTGAAGTGAATACCTCTCGGCCCTTTGCTGTTACAAATTCTGGAGGTAATTCTTTTCTGTTCTTTTGAATTGTCCCCAAAAATGTCATTTGTTTTTCTAGAAATTTCCGTGACAGGGATAAACTGCAGAAGAAATTGTCAACAGTAACATTTCTGCCAGATCGCGTCAATCCTTCAGTGAGGTGCAGCACAACCCTTTCACCCAGATTTTGTTCCCTGTTTTGTCCGAGTTCCCTTCCTGTATATACTTGAAGAAGCAGAACATATGACGTTGCACTGTCACACAACATCCATAGCTTTATGCCATATTTCCCAGGTTTGCTGGGAATATATTGTCTGAACGGAACATGGCCACGAAATGTAAGCAGTTGCTCATCCACGGTAACATTTTCACCAGGAACAAAGGCGTCACTTAGAGTTGCTTCCCAGGTATCAAAAATGTGTCTGATTGGAGCAGCTTATCCACGCCTCGTTGTTCATGTCTGTTGGTTGCATCATCAAATCTGAGAGCAGAAGAAAGGTCTGGCCGAGAAATGTAAGGGTAGCCCCAGGGACCATTATGCTACTGTGGCAACACTGTTGTGCAGTACACTCAGCCAACATGTCCAAGAGCATAGGTTCATGTCCCATCTGTGGATCCTGCAGAGCATTGCCCCATTGTTTTAGTCCACAATGCAGCCACAAGAACAACATGGGCAAACCGCAATGCAGTGGTGCACAGGGGTATGGACACCCACTCACAAGGGCTGCACTATCCACAGCTTCATGGAGTGTCAGGCTGTTGGCCCCAGCACAGAGCTGCAGTTCTCACCAGAACACTACTACTACCCCCAGCACAGATTAGCAATGTTGCACTGTGATCAGGACAAGTGTGGCGGGTAGGGTTGTCAACCACCTACATATCTTCACAATGCTGAGATAGGAATGTGGAAGTGTGCATATGTCTCTCCATTAGTTTTGTGTCTGCCAACACCTCACTGAGCCCACATTGCTCACACTGCTTACAGCATTAGCCTGCAAATGTGCATAATGAGGAGCAAGGTATTGTGGTGGTATGACTCCCAGACAGGGCGGAATGGCCAGGATGCATCTGCACAGGGTGGAGGGCAATGGCTGGGACATTGTAGTGCTCGACCACCACCTGCATGGACAGGGTGGCTACAGCATATCACGCTGGGGGGGGGGCACTCTCACTCTGACCGAGCAGTAACCATGGCATGTCTATGTTCCCACATAGTGCCACACATTACTTGTTTTTAGTGATACCTGTGTGTTTCTGGTTCTGGGGCCCAATCACGGAAATACCTGCTTGGTGTCTGTGCTGTGCATCCCACCTCTGGGTGCACAGGGTTCTCCTGGGATCATGCACTGTGGACTGGTTAGTGGGCTGTCTGCAGTTCACCTGTGCATGGTGGGAGCACCTTGTAGGATAGTGCAGGTGCTGTCTGACTTGTGCTGTCTGTTGGTGAATGGCAGATGGCGGAGTGGGGCACTTGAGCCTTCCCCTGCCTACCCCAAGCATCACTGCTGGTCTGCAATGGTCACAGGTATGGCACTGGTCCAGCAGCCCTGGAGGGCTGTCATCTGCCAGCAGGACTGTGGTTGCTGGTACTACAGCCATTCTGCAGGGTGCAGGCACCCCCCACCCCACCCTCCCCACCCATCCCCCCTCCCTCCCCTCCCCCACCCCACCCCACCCCACCCCACCCTCCCCTCCCCCTCCCCCCTCCCCCACCCATCCCCCACCCCACCCTCCCCACCCATCCCCCCACCCCACCCCCTCCCTCCTCCCCTCCCCCCACCCCCTCCCCCCTCCCCCCCTCCCCTCCCCTCCTCCCCTCCCCCCTCCTCCCCTCCCCCCTCCCCCCTCCCCCCTCCCCCCCCTCCCCCCTCCCCCCCTCCCCCCTCCTCCCTCCCCTCCCCTCCTCCCCCCTCCCTCCCCTCCCCCCTCCCCCTCCTCCCTCCCCCCTCCCCCCTCCTCCCTCCTCCCTCCTCCTCCTCCTCCTCCCCTCCCCTCCTCCCCTCCTCCCCTCCTCCCCTCCTCCCTCCCAAATGGGTGATTGACGCTCCTTGGGTTATATAGTGCATACCACTTAGACCCACAGTAGCAGTGCTACATAGCCCTCCTGCAAGTCTAGACACCCTACTGCCCTGATGACAGGTACCCATGGCAGCCGGGCCTTAACACCGGGTACACACTAATCTAGGTGGTGTCCAGTCCCACAGGGCCACATGTGCCTGCAGAACACAGCTGGAGCAGGTATATCTTCAGTTGCTCTGCTGGGGACATCTGTCACACACTGGCTGTGCTGGGGATGTGCAGAAGGACCTATCTCTTGTACCACATGTACTGTGGACCTAGTGCTGGGCGCCCATCCTATCCCTCAGGGTGAACACGGAACCTGCACAATGGCATGGTCTGTAGCTACTCTGTGCCAGTATCACACACTGTCAGTCCATCTTACCACGCTGCAGTACCGGAGAGGTGCAGACCCCATTTGGTGGTCAGCTGTAGGCCGCTGTTCTGCATGTGCAATGCATCATGGGTGCTGGTGGGGTTAACCTATCCTGGCACACAGAGGAGACAGTTTGTGCGGTGACCTGCAGTCCTTCTGTACCCAGCCATTGCTATGCAACAGGCCATAGTCTACAGGTTAGTATACTGATGTTCTAGGTGGAGGTCATGGGTTTGATTCCTCATTGTTCCCTCCTGTGCAAGGCAGATATTTTGCTTGCCTGTGACAGTCATATCTTTGCAGATCCGTGCTGCCAGCCCATAGTACCCTCACCACAGTTGCCAACAATCCTTATAAGGTGTTATAAGGCTCCTAACTGTGCCTTGTACTGTGCCTAATAAGGTTTCCTGTAATGTGCCTTATAACGTGCCTTGTACTGTGCCTAATAAGGTGCCTTGTAACGTGTCTTATAATGTGCCTTGTACTGTGCCTAATAAGGTGCCCAATATTGTGCAGGTGCCTTGTACTGTGCCTTATAACATGCCTTATAATGTGCGTTACCTGACACGGCTTGCCATAATGATGCCCCGCTCACGCCTTTATATGGGTATCTGTACCTTTACCGTGGAACCTAAAGTGAATGACATTACCGCAGTTTAGTAAACATGCCCCTAAAGGTTAGTAAAAGGGGCTCTAAGGTGCATTTTAGAGGTAATTTTATAAAAGATAGCTATCACTAACACACATGATATGGAGAAAAGACATGGAAATAGGAGGCTAAGCACTGTTTTATAGAGTCCAAGTACATGCACAGATGGTCAATGGCAACTAAAAGTACACTGGCATGAAAGGGGCATGTTTGGTGTAGAGAATGGGCCAAACATACCTTGACTATTGTGTGCAGTTCTGGTCACCATATCTTAAAAAGGATATACCAGAATTAGAAAAGGTACAAAGAAGAGCCACCAAAATGGTAAAGGGGCTGAAAGGATATCCCTACGAGAAAAGGCTTAAGAAGTTAGGGCTCTTCAACATGGTAAAGAGATGACTGAGGGGAGATATTATAGAGCTCTATAAAATAATAAACAGAGTAGAACGGGTAAACGTAGATTGGTGGTTTACCCCTTCAAAAAGTAGAAAGACTAGGGGGTATGCAATGAAGCTACAGTATAGCACATTTAAGACTAATCAGAGAAAATATTTTTTCACACAACGCAGATCAAACTCTGGAATTTGTTACTGGAGGATGCAGTATAAGCTGTCAGTGTAGCTGGGTTTAAAAGAGGTTTGGAGGAAAAGTCCATAAGCCATTATTAAAGAGGACCAGGGATATCCACTGCTTACAACTGGGATAGGCAGCATGGAATCTGTATACCTTTTTGGGAACCTGACAGGTATTTGTGACCTGGATTGGCCACTTTAGGAAACAGGATACTAGGCTTGGCGGACCCTTGGTCTGACCCAGTATAGCATATCTCATGTTATGTTCTTATGAAGTACAGTATTCTGTGAGCGCTGGAAGCACATATATCAACAAAACAAAGTGACCCCATTTATACCTGCTGACTGCTGCAGTAAGTGTCAGGGCCATGAGCAGCATATTCCTGACAGCTAATATGCGGATGTGTACCCTAATGCACGGTGCTTATCACAGATGCCCTTACCTCCATCTATTGAGGTAGCATTAGGTGAACCGATGCTAATGGCCACATTGACAGTGCACAATAGACACCTTCATGCAACCTGCAATGTGCTCATCATGCCCACTCTCTGCCCCTAACCTGCCCATTTGGCACCCTAACACACAATTGGCAGTTAATGTAAAAGTCAGCATGTGTTAACTGTCATGAGTCTATGGTAACTGTTAAGAAGGGCCAGAGTATGCAGCTAATATGCACAAAATCATGTGTTAGCTGCATATTGCACTTAATAAAAGGGCCCCGTTATCTTTGTTGATTTCGTTTAGTGGCTTTTGTTGTTGTCTTCTTGGGTGAGTTCTAGGATAATGCATTCTTTAGCTGTTCTCAGTTACACAAGTTTTACAGTGTTTAATATATTTGCTTTTGTCTATTACAGAAATGGAAAGATATGCCCGTATCTTGTCCACAAACCGTTTTACATAATAATGACTAAAACAGTCTTTCATTGTTAATATGTTTAACCAGCCCATTAAGTTGAGGAAAATAGTTATTAACTTTAAGAAATTTAAATCTTCCATAGCGTTAATAAGGAACCTCATCTATTCTCTATTGAGTCTTTTAAATTACATAGGGAATGAATCAACACGCGCATGTTCTCTTCTTTATCAAATAAGGAAAACGTCTGGAGGCCACTGGGTTGGGGTCCCAGTGGCTGTGAGTAACTGGGTACCCAGCTTGGGGCCCCCAAACCACTTCCCTATATTATGTAGGAGGATATCTGTAGGCGCTAGGGCAGGCTAGAGCTGTAGGCTGGGTTACTAGGGGTGATAGATAGGGAAGGGAGGGGATTATGAGATTAGCTAGAGAGCTGAGGAGGAAGGGAGGGGGCCATTGGGGGTGGTCTAGGGGACTTCGATTTGAAATTCCTTCTCATCCCTGTGAGAAGGGATTTCCATTGGGACTGCTGGTGTGACATGGGAGCTGGGTGGGTGGGTGGGTGGGGGGGGGGGGGGAGGCTCAATGCAGAAGTTATTTACCTGCCGGGGCTGGATTCTCTTTCTTCCTTCCCGGCTCCATGGTGAGGATGAGAGTGGGGAAATGTATTTTCCCTGCCCATCTCACCCTGCTAGGGAGGCTGGCAGATGGTTTTGGATTCTGTACTAACCATTACAGCTAGTGGGGAGAGGGTACAGTTACTCAAGCTAATCTGGTACTCATGGGTTTGTTTGGGCTTTAGGTCATTGAACTGGGATCTGGTGATCTCAGCTCAGAAGGTGGAGGGACAGGTGAATGCCCAGTCTCGGTGTTCCTCACTTCGGGGTGCTAGCCTCTGCTAGTAATATGGTAAGGCTGGAGGGGAGGGGGCTGGACTGTTGCTGGGACTGCAGGGGTAGGAGATACAGTGTCACCTTGCTAGTAATATGGCTGGTGGTATACCTTATCCGGTGGTGGGGGAAGGAGGTTGTTTTTAAAGTTATAACATCTGTTGCATTTGGCTTGGGTTGTTACTGTTTTGCTATTTAATAAAACTGCAACCAGTTGTTTTCCAATTATTGTGTTGTCTGGTCTTTGAATGGGGCAGCGGGGGAAGGGGGTGGAGCAGGGACCCCATGTATGGACTACCTTGTTATAATGACAATCTTGTTTAGTAAAAATACAAATTATAAAACTGAATCCAGGGCCAGTGCAAGTGTACTGGTCACCTTCAACAAATCAGCATTGTGCCTGCTTCACTGCACCCCACCTCCATCCTGCCCCACTGACCCAAACTTAACTGCTGCTACTCATGGTTCTTCCTCATCAGGAAGTGCCGGCCCTTTCCATATATTTGGAATGTGCTCACAGTGCCAGCCATAAAGAGGAAGAGTAGGATGGGGATGGTACAGCACAGGCTCCTGCCACTACGCCCAGTTAACTCAATGCTCTTTTCCCCCCAAAATTTCCCAGTTCTAAATTAACCTAAAGCCCTCCTCTCTTCAATACCATTTCATCCAAGTATTGCAAATCATTAACTCAGTCTGCCCCATAATTCCTGCATGTGGAACTGGGAACATTTATGAGAATGCTTCATAGAAAAAAATATGAGTTAAATCCAGTTTCCTTTCCTGGAAGATTTGGATTTCAGTCTCCTATTAAGATTCCTAAATTTGGCTTACATCTTCCTTTTATACTTTCCTATGTCATTGGTACCCACCTTTACTAAAACAACTGGTTCCTCCATTGTAGTCTCTAGAATCCTTTCTATCCAACATCTGGGGCCCACTACCTTTGCATCAGGATGGCATGTTAGAAAGCAATCCTCACACTCACCAGCCATCCAGTTATCCATATTTTTAACAATTGAATCACCGGTAGTAACAAAATTCCAGTTCCTATCTTCCTGGACAAACACCCATGGAGATGCATACTCAGTGCAATAGGATAATACATCATCTAGAAAGCAAGTTTCAGCTACAGGATCAGTTTGGTCATCTCAAGATCCTGCCCTCCTTCCTGGTGAGGTTGGATCTACTTTTCAAGATCCTGTTGTGTATTTCTAACCTGGATATTCACTGTTGAAAGCAGGATACTTGGCTTGATAAAGATTTGATATGATTTATATGGAAAGTGTTTCTTTTTTTTTAAATTACCCACACAGAGGGCAATCCTAATTGGGCCATTTGGATGGCCGAAAACTGGACAGCCCCAACCTGAACCCAATTCTGCAACCGTGGGAGTTAGGCATTCCCATGGGTGTAGAATCAGGCACTTAGACGACCCGGACATGCCCAGATTCCACAGCGCGGGACATCCAACCTCCTGCCTGTCCAGCCCACTCTATGCTCCTGCTAGTGTGTCAGTGCCGTGGCATCCCATCACCATGGCACCGGGAGCCCAGCAGGAGCACTGACAACCCGATGCCACTCACTGCCTCCTTTGCCCACCACCCAGCCCTCGGCACGGGCAGCCAGGCCCAGAATTGGGCAGTAGGGGCTTACTTTCACCCGCACCATGCCTTTCATGGGACTGCCTGGCTTGATCGTCACTGTCAGTGGGACTTATTCCACCTCTAAGGTGGATTATTTATTTATTTATGTATTTATTTATTTTATTTAATTATTAGTCCCATATCCATATATTTATTTAGTTAGTTAGTTATTTTATTTATAAGTCCCATATCCATCTTCCCCTTGCCAGACATACACGGCCCTGATTAGAATAGTCCCTGTATGTCCGGGTGAGTCGGTCAGCCCTGCTCCACCCACTCTCCGCTTCTGGCCCTCCCTCTCCCACCCCCATCCACTGCTCCCCACACAAGCCCTCCATACATGCGGGGAGCCTGGAGGTCAGAATACGGTACCTGCGAATAGTGGGGGTTACACGTTACCCCACACATACATATTTATATCTGCTTATCCCAGGGCTGGATCTGGGAATCTCTTTATATAAGATACATTAGCATAAGTATTGTAAGCAGATGTAAATATGTATGTGTACTCTATTGCCACGAATGCAGGGATGGATGACCTAACAGGTGCCTTCCCCACCGCGTCTAATTTCCCCACCGATTGTGTGGGGAAGTTAGATGGGGGCAGGGAAGGGGCAGCTCGGGGGCGGAGTCTGGGAAGGTGGTGGGCGGTCGCCAGCCCTGGACGTATAGGGCCGATTCTAATGTCAACCCTGTGCATCCAGCGCCGGCGACATGTGTGGGGAGGTTATTACTCCTCCGAAGTGAAATAACTTCCCTGCATGTTTCTTTTTTGGTGGCCTGTGGCGCGGATGGGGCAGAAGGGGCCTGAAAAAATTCCCTGCAGCCTGACCCTGGCCTTAGGAGGCCAAATCGGGGGTTGGGCTGCAGGAAATGAAACCCCGAAGTCCAGCAGCCGGCATCACGGCTCTTCTATGGAGCTTCAGTGCCATGGCAACATGACGCCATGGTGCCGCGGCTCCAGTGAAGAGCCTTCATTGAGTTAGCAAGGTACAGTCCTATACGTGCAGGCAGGGCTGAATTGCAGTCCCGGCCTGCATGCACAGGACTGTTTGTGATTCTGATCCTGTGGAGCTAGACATGTCCCGTGGGATCAGAATCGCGATCCCCTCTGTACATCCAGTTCAGATCGGACGTACAGAGAGGATCTACGTCTGGGACTGAATAAGCCTGTATATGTCTACTCCAGATTTTTTAACTGTATGTGGTATATTGCGAGTTCACTTTTGCTTCATTCAGACTATTCTACTCTATACTCATCCTTCTTGACCTCTCTGCCGCTTTTGACACTGTTGACCACAACCTTCTCCTCGATACCCTGTCCTCGCTTGGTTTTAGGAGCTCTGTACTATCCTGGTTCTCCTCCTATCTCTCCCACCGCTCTTTCAGTGTGTGTTCTGGTGGCTCTCCTCCTCTGCTACCCTGCTCCCAGTTGGTGTACCCCAAGGATCTGTCTTGGGTCCGCTCCTTTTCTCTCTCTACACCAGTCCCTTGGTGCGCTCATCTCTTCCCATGGCTTTCAGTACCATCTGTATGCTGATGACTCCCAGATCTACCTCTCTATGCCTGAACTCTCTCCGGCAATCCAGACCCGGATCTCTGCCTGCCTTTCTGACATTGCGGCCTGGATGTCTCATCGCCGCTTGAAACTGAACATGGCCAAGACTGAACTTCTTATCTTTCACCCTAAAACCTTCCCTCCTCTTCCTCCTTTCTCAGTCTCTGTGGATAACTCTGTACTCCTTCCTGTTTCCTCAGCCCGCAATCTGGTGGTTGTCTTTGACTCCTCTCTCTCTTTCTCCACACATATCTAAGACCTGCCGTTTCTTTCTCTATAACATCAGCAAAATCCACCCTTTCCTTTCTGAACATACTACTATAACGCTTATCCACTCCTTAATCACCTCCCGTCTTGACTACTGTAACCTACTCCTTGCTGGTTTCCCTTTGAATCATCTCTCTCCCCTTCAATCTGTTCAACACTCTGCTGCGTGGCTAATCTTCCGACAACCTCGTCATGCCCATATTACTCATCTTCTCAAGTTACTTCATTGGCTCCCTATCCGTTACCTTCTCCTGCTGACCTATAAATGCATTCACTCTGCAGCTCCTCACTACCTTTCTTCTCTTATCTCTCCTTACAACCCTCCTCGGGAACTCCACTCTTCTAGCAAACTGCTTCTATTTGTGCCCTTCTCTTCTACTGCTAACTCCAGACTTCGCTCCTTTCACCTTACTGCACCTTACGCCTGGAACAAACTACCTATGTCTGTACGCCAGGTGCCTTCTCTAACCCTCTTCAAATCCAGGCTGAAAACTCATCTCTTCACTGCTGCTTTTGGATCTTGACCCACCTGATCTCCTTTCCTTTCCCCTTGCTTTATCCCTGCCTACATTCATGTAAGTAAAAACCAAATTTCTGTGAATAAAATTGTATTTATGCCCTAAAATATTTATACACATGAGATGACACCCTCCCCCCCCTCCCGCCGCCAAACAAGTGCACATCCCTTGAAGTCATTAATTAAGTCATTAATAAGTGTGCTACAAACCACACTTTATTATTGATTTTGCTTGATGTGCCACACCGCCTTGATTTAACGATAAGGCGGTATACTAAATCCTTCTAAATAAAAAATAAATAAATAAATACTTTACTGTCATGTTGTCAGTCAGGATGAACCAGACATGGCGATGGTTAACAAGTATCTAGTTCTATATTAATAAATTCAGTTTTCATGTTTACAGTGTCTGGCTGTAATATTTTAGAACTAATAATCTTGTCTACCTTCTGCTTAGCTAGACAAATGGTTCATTTTCTAGTCCTGCTTTATTACCCCTCTACCTCTCTTTCAGAGTGGAGGAGTAGCCATGTCACACCAGCAGTCCCAATGGAAAGCACTGTCTTGATAACCAAGAGACAAAGGTTCAGTTCCCACTGGCCCTTCTTGTGGCCTTGGGCAAGTAAGTCCCTTGATCCTCCAAAAGAACCAGCAATTTACTTCTGGTCAGGTACCCAAGAGCTACAGGGTCAGCATTGATTCAAAAACCCACATTGTACTGTATCTCTTGCTCATGTCCCATTAAAGACAAGCTCAATAAAGATTAACCCAACAAAGGGGTATGTTTACTAAACTGCGGTAAAGTCTCATAACGCGTGTTATGTAACGTTAACGATCGTAGACGTTCCTTGGCGCGGTAAAACACCGCAGAAGGTGGAGAGAGGGCGGAGAGAAGGGGTAAATGGGCGGAGTGTGGGCGGGGAGAGGCTCCATTCACACTAATGCGCTGATCTGAAGAGCTGAATCCTAACGCGATTGAAAACCTGCCGTTAAATGCACATTTGCAGGGGAGAGAAACCATTTAAGTGTCAGCAATGTACAGTATAGGCAGGGAAACCTACAAAAAAGTGATAAGTGTGATACATGTGCACAGAACAAAAGGGCACATAAACATTGAAAATGACCTCAACAAACAGGAAAAAAAACATAACCAAGCTGGCCAATAGTGATATTAATGGGAAACATCAACCCCACCCCCCAAAGAAAGCTCCAAAAAAAAGATATTAATCGTGGAAGGGCCTATGCTCTGTCCCCATACAAGGTGAATGAGCCCACAGTGAAATAGCGCTGATCAGGGCTTTCCCTTGTTATTGGACAGGTGTCCTATGGCGTGCACATGTCCCGCAACAGCAGGGTGGTAATGTCGGAACGGGCAACTGGACATATGCAGAAAAGGGGATACAGAGGGCCGCAGGCGGCACATGCTGTGGTGCAGCTGGGCCACAGTGCGGACTAGGGTGATGCCTAGGTGGCCCATACGAATGCTGAAACAGCAGAGCAGCCAGACAGCAACTGCTGAAGGGCCAACATGGGCACGACTGTGTTTCCCACAGTGTCACAGGGGACAGTACCCAGCAGCTACCCCCAAGGGCACGGAACATTGGCAGGCGGTGCTGGGGGGAAGCATAGACACATATGCAGGCAAACCTACCCCAGAACCCGCACCATAGGCAGCCGCCTACCCACACACTGGATGGCCTGAGACTGCGCTACACCAGCACCACCAGCAGAAGGACATGTCAGCATGGTGGCAAAGGGATACTGGTGGTGGAGGGGGCAGTGGCAGCTGCCCAGAGCAGACCGTGGTCTAGCCCTGTGTAGGTGGGTGCCATGCACTGCAACAGACAGGCCCTGTCTGACGAACAGTCATGGTATCACCAGGGAATGCACTGACTCTGTAACAATATGGTGGTGCAGTGCACAAAACCAGTGTAATCAGAAGCAGAAGGTCACAGGTTCAAGTCCTAGCTGTGGTTCCTGCCATCCCAGTCCCCATATTTTACCAACTACTAAAACGTGCTAATACAGACAGAACCTTTATTGCAGATGACGTAAACATGCCCAAAACACCTACATTTTACCCTACAGAGCACAGACACCATAAACATGCGCATACCTAAAGCAGAGTTTCCCAAATGCAGTCCTGGAGGGCGAAACACCATCCAGGTTCCATGCTGCCTCTAATAAAGATGCTGTGCTACATTTCTATGCGCCGCCCCCATGGTATGCAGATGTATCTCATACATATTCATGAGGGACAGCATGAAAACCCGAACAGTGTTTGGCCCACCAGGACTGGAGCTGGGAACAACTTCCCTAAAGCAGTGGCCAACAGGGGCAGACACACCCGCACCCACAGGCTCCATTATCCAATGCCTCCTGGAGCGGCAAGATGTTGGGCCCTGCGTGCATCTCCCAGTACTAGCACTTGCATACCTTGGCAATGCCACCCTAAACCTGGGCATATGGTAAACATCTATCAAACGGTTGCTATGATTACTGACAGATAGCAATTCCAAAGTTAAGCACAATTTGCTGATTGAGCTACATCATAGCAACCTTTCTGATGTCTGTGGAGTGTGCTACAGGTCTGGTGTCTGACTGTGTTTACCACCCCAGGGAGTGACCCCCAACAGTATTGCTTACCATAGCCATGCCTGGCCTCTGCCCAGGACTGGTGTGGTGGCCAGGGCTGCCAAACACCTCTATAGTTGCACAATGCTGGCATAGGTGTGGGGAGTGTGTGTCTGTCTTTCCAGTGTGTGGTGACTGCAAACACCCTCCACAGTCCACACTGCTAGCATTGTTGCCAGTATTGGCCTGCCAATCTGCATAATGAGGAGAAAGGTACCGTGGGAATAGCCAGGATAGGATGGCCTGGCCTGGATCTATCTGTACATAGCATAGGGCAATGGCTCGGACATTGTAGTGGCCAGCCACCACCTGCACGGACAGGGTGGCCACAGCATGTCCTGCTGGGAGGTAACTCTTACCCTGACTGAGCAGTGACCACGGCATGGCTAGGTTAGAAACATAGAAACATAATGACAGAAAAAGACCACATGACCTATCTAGTTTGTCCTTCCATATCAACAACTGCAATAGTCCACTTTTTATCTTTAGAGACCTTCTGTGTTGGTCCCATGCTTTTTTGAATTCAGTTACTGTCCTTATCTCTACCACCTCCACTGGGAAACTATTCCAAGGATCCACTACTCTTTCTGTAAAGAAATATTTTTGCATATCACTCCTGAATCTATCTCCCTTCACTCTCATCCCATGTCCCCTCGTAGCAGAACTTGCTTTCAATTGAAAGAGGCTCTCTCCCTGAACATTTATGCCATGGAGGTATTTAAACATCTCAATCATATCACCTCTATCCCGCCTTTCCTCTAAGGTGTACATATTAAGATCCTTAAGTCTGTCCTCATATGCTTTATAATGAAGCCCACTAATCATTTTAGTAGCTACCCTCTGCACCGACTCCATCCTGTTCACATCCTTTTTAAGGTGCGGTCTCCAGAATTGCACACTATACTCCAAATGAGGTCGCACCAAAGACTTATACAGAGGCATTATCACCTCCTTTTTTCTGCTAGCCATTCCTCTCCGTATGCACCCAAGCATCCTTCTAGCTTTTGCCGTCGCCTTTTCTACCTGTTTAGCTACTTTAAGATCATCAGACACAACACGCCTAGGTCCCGCTCTTCTTTAGTGGACAAAAGTACTTCACCTCCTATACTGTATTGCTCCCTTGGATTGCTGCAGCCCAAATGCACGACCTTACATTTTTTAACATTAAATCCCAGCTGCCAAATTCTAGACCATTCTTCAAGCTTAGCTAGATCCCTCCTCATGTTATCTACACCTTCCTGGGTGTCTACTCTATTGCAGATTTTGGTATCATCTGCAAAGAGGCAAACCTTACCCGACAGCTCTTCCGCTATATCACTAACAAAGATGTTAAAAAGAATCGGACTCCCTGAGGTATTGGCCCATCTTCGCAAAGTTAGTCTTCCTAAAGTCTAAGATCCTCACCTTGGAATGGATTCTAACAGCCCTAGTCCTAATACTGAACCACACCATCTGGTGATCACTGGATGCAAAATGATCTCCCACTACAACATCAGAAACACTTTCACGATTGGTAAGCACCAAGTCCAGTATGGTCCCTTCACGTGTGGTGTCTGTTACCAATTGCCTGAATAGTTCTCCCTGTAGAGAATCCAGGTTCCCCCATAGTGCTATATGGCATTTCTCTCATTTGATATTTATGGGTCCCCTTTGTGGCTCAATCACTGACTTATCTGCTTGGTGTGTATGCTGACATCGCAGTTCTGGGTACATGCATCTCCTCCAGGACCATGCACTATGGACTAGCTAGCAGACTGTCTGCAGCTATTATGTGTCTTGCTGGAACACCGTGCAGTGGCTGGAGGCTTGTTGCTGGAGAATGTCAGATAGTGGTGGGGGTGGCAGCTGAGCATTTCCAGGCCTACTGTGTGTCTGCTATTGCTTTATGGATGTGTACAGCTCTGCATTGCCTGCCCTGTAGGGTGTCTGTTCCCCAGCAGGACTGGGGTTGCTGGTCCCCTCTGCTGTTACCATTGCAGGGAGGTAGAATGTGGATCTATTGACAGGTGATCCTGTTTTTCACCCTGAGCCCCAGAGGGTGGGTTGTGTGGTGATACATAATCTGCCTATGGGACCAAACACCTCCCCTTCCCCTACATCATGTAACCATGACACCAACACAGAATATGCACTATTCTGGGTGCATCATAGCCCATAAGGGCTAGACATGACTGAGAAATACAGAAGAACACAGACGTATCCTAGGTGTGTCTGCAGGAACTACCTATCACACACTGATGGGGACCTGCAGTATGGTGCATTTCAGTCATAAAAGGTGCTGTGGACCTGGTGCTGGGCACCCCACCTCACCCTCAGGGTGAGCACAGTACTTGCACAATGTGACGGTCTGTGGCTACTCTGTGCCAGTACCACACATGGTCAGTTCCCCCTACCAGGCCGAGGTGCTGTGGGGGTGCATACCCCATCTTATGCCCATCTGTCGACTGCTGATATCCATGTGCAGTGCATCATGGGTACGGGTGGGTTAACCCTATCCTGGTAACCACAGCAGACAGTTTGTGTGGTGACATGCAGTCCTTCTGTAGCCAGCCTGGGGCTTCCTAGCAGCTGTAGCCCACTGGTTACTTCACTGCCTGTGAAGCCAGAGGTCATGGATTCAAACCCATGGTGGGGTTATTTGATAGGGCTGTCTGAGGCATTGTCTTTTTTTTAATGTACATTAGTGCTGCCAGCAAAAACACCCTCAGAGTGCTGTAACCTTAAGGCGCCCCATAAGGCACCTTATAGGGTGCCCTATAATGCGCCCTATCAAGCGCCTTATAAGGTGCCCTATAGGGGACATTATAGGGTGCCTTGGCGGACAGTGCACTTTATAATGTGCCCTATGGAGTGCGTTATGGAGTGCCTTATGAGGCACCTTAGGTTACGCCACCGTGAGGGTGTGTTTGCTGGCAGCACTAATTAAAATAAAAGTAAAATGCCTCAACAATCACTACTTAAATGTAAAGGGTGATGTCTCAGCCAGCCTTATGCAGTAGGCACACTGGGGAATCAAACCCATGACCCCGTACCAGCAGTCAGTGTAGTAACCATTGTGCTACAGCTCTGTTTCTGCGTTTTCATCCCTGCGCGCATTCTTAAGATTAACGTGCGGTAACGTGCCATGTAACGCTCGTTAATTTATGGCGCCTTGTAACGCGCGTTATTGGTAACAATGTATGGCCCATGTCCTTATTTGGGTATTTCTGCCTCTACCGCGGATCCTAACGTGAATGGCATTACCGCAGTTTAGTAAACATACCCCAAAATCACAAACTTATACAATATTGTTTGTTAGATAAACAGTCAGGAGAGGAAAACATCACTCTCACATGACAGCAATATCCTTTTACTCATTTCTAGTTCCCATTATAGACAATAGCTATCAAGGGAAAAGTACCAGCAGCATAAAGACTACAAGAAAGTATATGCTAAGGACCCTATCCTTCTACCCTGTTGATATTTCCATCACCTCTCTATCCTTGATTGGAAATTGTGGGGTCCAGTGCAATGCACAGTCTTCTCCATGGAAAGGAGATTATGATATGCCATCCTTCTTTTCTCCCTTGAAGAGACAAAAGAGCCAGGCACTGAGTGCCACACAGAAAAGTGAAGAGTCGCCCTCCTGGAGACCACATCACTGAGTAAAACCCTATTTTAATTGGGTTTGCATTCATTATGTGCTATGGTGTGGGCACCACATCAATAGCTTGTTCCTTACTGTATCTCCCTAGACATTGACTTCTATAGAACATAAGAACATAAGATGTGCTATTCTGCATCAGATGAGAGGGTCATCAAACCTAGTATTCTGTTTCCAACAGTGGCCAATCCAGGTCACAAGCGTATTTATTTTATTTTTTATAAATGTTTCTATACTATCTTAGTGACATCAACAACAGCAACAGGACAAAGTCAAAATAAACTTAGCTATCTAATTTCTCAACAAACAGGGGTGTCCTACACGGAGCGGTGGGTTCACCCCTAAACAAAGACATGGGGAGGGATGACCTGCATGGAGCGACAGGTGCACCTACTCTTGCCATCTTACAGGGCAGACTAGATGGACCATACTGGTCTTTATCTGTCGTCATTTACTATGTTACTATATGTTACTATGTAAGATGGTTTACAATCACTAAAAGTACAATCAGAGAAGGAACAGAAAGCTGTACTTGTGAACAAGGAATTGGACCCTAGATGTGGTATATTTAGATTTCAGTAAAGCCTTTGACACCGTTCCGCACAGGCGAAGTATAAACAAACTGAGCACCCTAGGGATGGACCCTAAAGTTACTGCTTGGGTTAGAAATTGGTTGAGTGGGAGGCGACAAAGGGTACAGTTAAATGGAGCTCACTCTGAGGAGAAGGAGGTTGCCAGTGGTGTGCCCCAGGGATTCTTTTTTTTTTTTTTAATTCTTTATTTTCGTTTTATAACAACAAAGGAAAAGGAAGACATACAGCTAAAAGACAAATACAAAAATGTAATACATACACCAAAGTAAACCCCTACCACCCCCCTCCCCCCTGCTTCTTCTCTAGAAAACTAATCATTCCCGAAGCGGGCGTGTACTTACATTATTGTGTTACGAATCTAACGGTGACCGGAAACATGATGAGTGCACATTATACAGGCATGTTGGAGCAATGAGCAGATTGTACATAATCATTAAGCATCTGCCATTTAGACAAGCGAGAGTGAGGTTGGGCATGGGGAATAGCTCTCCGAGGTATCTGCTCATATTTACTATATAAGCAGACGAGGTTCCACCATTCATTGACAGTAAGTCGAGAGCTATCCTTCCAATTCCTCGTGATTAAGCATATGGCTATACCCAGCATGAAATCAAGGAGAAAGTGACCCTTCTTAGGAAGAGAGGGGATCTCCGCCACAGAGCGGAGTCCCACGATCTTCCAAGAGAGAGGTTCGTGAAGGTGTAAGATAAACTGAATACGACCCCAGACCCGCCCCCAATAAACCTGTAGTTGAGGACATTCATAAATAACATGAGCGAGGGTTCCCA
The DNA here is from genome assembly GCA_033557465.1 of Ichthyophis bannanicus. Classification (NCBI taxonomy): domain Eukaryota; kingdom Metazoa; phylum Chordata; class Amphibia; order Gymnophiona; family Ichthyophiidae; genus Ichthyophis; species Ichthyophis bannanicus. The sequence continues at coordinate 1,203,389,062 of CM066031.1, forward strand.
CAGCAGTATGACAAGACCAACACTGGTCCCTAGCATTTGTGTTCCATTTGGCTATTTTTTCTGGGGTATAAAAGCATCTGTGTGCAAAGAAGAAGAGAGTTTGGGTAACAGAGGCAGACCGGGAGACCCGCACTACTTTGCTCCAGAAAACGCTCCATTGCACAGGGGTTAAAGTGGTTTGCAGTTCGCGCTCCCAGGCTTGTTGGGCTCTAAAAGTGGCCGTGTCTGTACCCTGACATAATATTTTATAAAGGTTAGAGGCTACCCCATGCGTACTACCAATAGAGTGAACTATCTCTGATAGCCCGTCCTCAGTAGGGACAGAGGGCGGCATGATTCGAGCATTTTTGAGGCAGTGTTGAAGCTGCATCAATTGAAAGTAGTGTTTCGCTGGTAATGCAAATTCCTTTTGTAAATCAGAAAAGGTTTTCCAACAAGCTGCAGAGAAAAGCTGTTGGGGTGTCCAAATCCCCCTTGAGTACCAGGGTTTCCATGCTATCGTTCTATTTAGGACTTGAATTCTGGGGTTATTCCATAGCGGGAGTCCGTCCGGAGGACATACGTTCGGGCCCAGTGATAGAATGAGAGTGTTAAAGGCCGCAAGAGTATCGACAATCATTGGTGGATGGCGGGTGTCTACTTGATAGGACATACCGGGGAGATGGGTCAACGGAATTGGGCTACTAAGCTCCTCTTCTATGTCAAGCCAAACTGGTCTGCTGTCTGTTGAGGTATCTAGCCATCGGGCACCTTGCTTGAGTAGGAAGGCTTGATGATATCTAAGAAAATCAGGAAATCTGGTACCCCCTCTTTCCTTTGCAGACTGTAATTTTTGTTTAGCTATCCTTGGTGGCTTGCCCTGCCAGAGATAACGGACGAGAAGGCCCTCAATATCTTTATAAGTATGTAGCGGGAGTAAGCATGGCAGCATTTCTAAAATGTAATTCACTTTGTGGACTATCATCATTTTCACAGTTTCTAAGCGACCCCACCATGTAAGAGATAAGGGAGACCAACGATTCGTGAGCTCATGGACCTTGGAGACTACCTCTTTGGCATTAAAACTAATAGTGTCTTCTAAAGGAGAACAGTAATGGACCCCAAGATACTTCACCATGCGGGATTGCCAAAGGAAGGGAAAGGCCTGCATGTCAGCCTCATGTACCCAGCGGTTCAGTGGGAATGCTACAGATTTGGTCCAGTTAATTTTATAGCCCGATAATTGTGAGTATCCGTCAATCAGATCCAAGACAGCTGGAACCGAATCGAGGGATACGAAAAGCATAAGGTCATCTGCATATGCAGATAGTTTAATCTCCCTACGACTGAAGGGGACACCTCGAATACGTGCGGATTGTCTAATAAGGAGGGCTAGGGGTTCAAGAGCTAGATCAAAAAGCATTGGTGATAGGGGGCAACCTTGACGCGTGCCTCTTTGGAGATTAAATGGCTGAGACTTGATGGCATTAACACAAATACTGGCGACGGGTTGAGTATACATGACTTGGAGATATCGGAGAAAGCCCTCCCCAAAACCATACCATCGGAGAACTGCAAATAAGAAAGGCCATTCTAGACGATCAAAGGCTTTTTCGGCATCCAGGGAAAGACCCACCCATGGAAGATCTAGATTGGCAGCACTAGATAGCACATGGCACAAGGTCCGAGCATTGTCAGCAGTTGATCTGCCGGGTATAAAACCACATTGGTCGGGGTGAATTAGGGTGGCCATCCTGTCAGATAGCCGGGTGGCCAAGATCGTTGCGAAGATCTTATAATCGGCATTAAGTAGGGAGATTGGACGGTAGTTGGCGGTGAGTAGCGGGTCTCTGCCTTCTTTCTCAAAGACTACCACATTAGCTGCAGAAAAGGATCCCAAAGAGGATGTATCTACCGCAAGGGCAGTAAAATAGAGTTTTAAATAGGGAACTAGATCTGCACTGAACGTTCTGTAGAATTCGGTCGGGAGACCATCGGGCCCTGCGGCACGGCCCGAGGCTGTTCGTGTTAGGGCAGATTGGATCTCTGAAGTAGAGAAGGGTTCATCCATCGCATCCCTATCATCTTCAGAGAGGGTCGGCCGCTGAATGCCAGAAAGCAATCGCTCGAATGTCTCTGACGAGAACTCACATTCAGATTGATATAGGCGGGTATAGAAATCCCGAAAGAGCTCTACAATGTCGGAGTCTGTGGTTACTATGCCCCCTCCCTGTGGAGCTCGAAGGGCCGCTACGCGTTTGGCTTCTTTTTGACCTTTCAAGGCGTTGGCTAAGAGTCGACCGGCTCGGTTATTTTCACGATAATAGGTCCCTCGCTGAAGCTCAATACTCTTAGAAGCTGCAGTTGAGAGGATTGAGTTATATTGAAAACGAAGGCGCTGTAATCGAATTAATACACATGGATCAGTACGTGAAGTTAGAACTCGTTCGCCTGCTTTTATTTGTTGGTCTAATGTGAATAGCTGCTGTTTGCGTTGTTTCCGCAGGCGGATTTGATAGCCAGTGATCGTTGCTCGAATGGCCGCTTTGAAGCCCTCCCACCAAGCCCAATTCGCAGTATCCTGGGGTAGATTAAAATGGAAGTAATCCTGTATGGCTGCTCGAATTTCTACCTGGAACTCTGGCTGAGTTAACAGGGCTCTATCAAAGAACCAGGCCCCCGTATTCCCTTGGGGTGCAGTAGTATGTAATTGAAAGGAAATGGCGGCATGATCTGAAATATGTTGGGAGTGAATCTTTGCAGTATCCACCTGAGGAACTAACAGTTTTGATACTAGAAAGAAGTCTATGCGAGACTGGGATTTATGAGGGGAAGAGAAGAAGGTGAAGTCAAGCTCATTGGGGTGTAGTAACCTCCATAGATCAACTAAAGCAAGATCTTTGATCAGGGAGGTAAGCGTGGTGCGACTCTTGGGGGGACCACTTGTCCTAGGCGGCTGTTTGTCAATCAGGGGATCAAGGACTAGATTGAAATCCCCCCCAATTATCAATGAAGTGTTAGCAGAGGCCTGTGCAACCTGAGCAATGGTAGCAAAAAAGGCAGGGTCATCCACATTAGGAGCGTAAAGGCATATACAGGTAACTTCAAGGCTACCTATCTTGAGGTGAACTCTGGACCATCTACCTTCTGTATCTGAGCTAGTCGCAATAATAGTAGCATGCAAAGATTTCCTAACCAGTATGGCGACCCCACATTTCTTAGAAACGGCTGGGGAATAGGCGGCCACCATGTAAGGTTTAATATTGAGTTTAAGAGTTTCCTTTGAATTTAAATGCGTTTCTTGGAGAAAGATCAGATCCGCGGCTTCCTGACTTAGGTAGCTTAGGATTTTCTTCCGTTTTATCGGATTATTGATACCTTTTACGTTCAATGAGAAAATCTTACATGGTGCCATCAATCGGTAATAGACATTTGAAGTAAGGGTGCTTGAAAACATACAACATAATCAGAATCTGTGCAACAATGACATAATCACCAAGTAGTCTGACTAATACACCCCATATTGAAAAGTATGTACCAATGTATCTTAGAGAAGAAGCAAAACCCCCAAAGAATATGGCGACCATATGTCTGCGGGAGGAGGCCCTGGAGAGGGAATAGAAAGACATGAAACAAAGAAAAGAAAACACCGGAGTCCATAGTTAACACTGTCTCTGATACTCATCGAGGCAACTGTGGGTAGATGGAGTCGGGTCACAGATATCATCAAAAGTAGGGCAACAAACTGCCCTCGCCAGACTCCTTGTTGGGTTGCGGCAGATCCAATATGGCGGGTGTAGCGGATATGAGAATACTTGCAGGAATATTCTGGAAGTCAGCGCATCAAGTCGGCTTCTTTGGAATCCAAAAACTCCGCTAGTAGATCAGGGTCCTCAAATGTTCTTGTCTGATTGTGAAGCGTGACTCGGAACTTGGCCGGGTACATCAGGCCATAGCGTGCTTGTAGTTGTTGAAGCCTCGGCCGGAATTCCAGAAAGCGCTTTCGGCGGTCGACCGTGGGTTTAGCCAAGTCGGGATAGAAGGAGATCTTGTGGCTCTCAAACTCCATATGGCCCTTTGCCCGAGAGGCACTTAGGATTTGCTCAACGTGTTGATATCTCAGAAGTCGAAAAATGATAGGCCGCGGGGTCTTCCTGTTGAGCGTTATGCTTGTGGGCACACGATGAGCGCGATCGATCTCCAAATCTTTGGTAAAAGTGGTTTGGAGCAGGGAAGGGAGGATTTTGCATAAAAACTCTTTCATGTCTCCCGATTCCGCTCCCTCCGGTATGCCCACGAGTCGAATGTTGTTGCGGCGCGCTCTATTATTGCCATCTTCCACTTCTTTCTGCAAGGCCCGCACCTGGCGTTCAACTTTGTCGAGTTTGGACAGCCGGGCCGTATGGGAGTCCAATATGCTCTCCATTTTGTCCTGACGCGAAGAAAGCCCTTCTAGCTTACTTTGCAGCACACCAAGATCTTCCCGCAGCGCTCGGAGTGCCTCACCGTTTGACTGCACGAGGTCTTTGACCCCTCTAATCTCTGCGAGGATTTCCTGCTGCATTTCGGGGCCCTCGCACAAGGCCAGCCCCTTCTGCGGGGACGGAGGTTCAGTTTTGGATCGTTTGCCGTGAGAAGCCGCTGGAGATCCAAATTCCAGGCGCGTGGGTTTGGTCCCCGCCATCTCACCAATGTGCCCCGGCAGGATCAGAGTAGAAGTTCCAAGTGTTTACGGTGTTAATTCAGGATTCTGAGTAGGCCTCTCGGGAGCCACAGTGTTATGCGACCATCCCGCTGGACATCAGGCTCCGCCCCCCCCCCAGGGATTCTTTTTAACATCTTTGTTATTGAAATTGTTGAAGGGCTGTCGGGTAAGGTTTGCTAGTTTGCGTAAGATACCAAAATCTGCAGTAGAGTAGACACCCAGGAAGGGGAGAATAACATGAGGAGGGATCTAGCTAAGCTTGAAGAATGGTCTAGAAATTGGCAGCTAAAAAATGCAGGGTCGTGTATTTGGGCTGCAAAAATCCAAAGGAGCAGTACAGTGTAGGGGGTGAGGTACTTCTGTCCACAAAAGAGGAGCGGGATCTGGGCGTAATTGTGTCTGATGTTCTTAAAGTAGCTAAACAGGTAGAAAAGGTGACTGTGAAAGCCAGAAGGATGCTTGGGTGTATAGGGAGTGGAATGGCCAGCAGAAAAAAGGAGGTGATAGTGCCTCTGTATAAGTCTCTGGTGCAACCTCATTTGGAGCATTGTGTGCAATTCTGGAGACCACACCTTCAAAAGGATATAAGCAGGTTGTAGTTAGTGCAGGGGTGGCTACTAAAATGGTTAATAATCTTTGTTATGAAGCATATGAGGACAGACTTAAAGATCTTAATATGTACACCTTAGAGGAAAGGCGGGATGGGGCGATATGATAGAGATATTTAAATACTTCTGTGGCACAGGAAAGTCTCTTTCAATTGAAGGCAAGCTCTGCTGCAAGGGGACATAGCATGAGAGTGAAAGGCGATAGACTCAAGAGTAATATGCGGAAATATGTCTTTACGGAAAGAATGGTAGATACATACATAGAATAGTCTCCCAGTAGAGGTGTTGGACACAAGGACAGTATCTGAATTCAAAAAGGCATGGGGCAAACACAGAGGATCTCTAAAGGCAAAAAGGGGACTATTGTAGTTGATATGGAAAGGCAGTGTAGATAGGCCATGTGTTCTTTTTCTGCCATCATGTTTCTATAAAAGTCAGAAATAAGAAGAAAATATCCCAGTACTCATAATCAACCACTTATCACACTCTTCCATGAGGAACAGAATAGCTTTGCTCCTTTCATAAAATCTTACAGATTGGTTTTCATTCTTAAACATATTAATAAGTATTCCATAATTCAGGCCTGATCATGCTAAAAGCAGGATCCCAAAAGGTAGACAAAGGAGATGGAAAGAGGGATGAGTCAGCAGAAAAGATGAAAAGAGGAAAGGGAAGAAGACAATGAGATGAAGGAGTGAAGGGAGCAGAAGAGGAGTTAAATAAAGGGAGGGAAAATAAAAGAACTTATAGAGAAGGTGGCAGGGGAGAAGAAAGAAGCAGAGCAGGAGGTTGTGAAAAGGAATGATAAAGGAAAGGATGGACAGAGGAGGAAATGAGGCAATGGACACTCTAGTGAGCAGTTAAAATAGGTTAGCCAATGAGGCAGTATTCACCAACACATTCAAAGCAAAGGATGAATCAGGTGATAAAGTATCCATAGATTTATGATGGCAAAAAAGGCAGATTTTGACACAGGTTAAAGTTCTTAATGGAGTACTAAAGGCACAAAAAAATGAAGAAAAGGTCTCTCAAGTGTGTTGTCTTTACATCTCTACATTAAGCACCTAAGGCACCAGGAAAAGAAACAAAAATAATTATTTCAGGTACTTCAGAAACAGCAAACTAACTTATTGTGCATTCTGCAGGAACTACATGCAGACAAATGCATGGAAAATATGGCTTAAAATATGCAGGAAGTGCAAAACTAAGAAAACCATTTCAAATGAAAGATATTTATTCCCCTGAAATATGCAACTATTCCCATTGGTAGAGAGTATGTTACAGAGCACAGCTGCAAAAAAATGTGTTTTTTATGAGTACAGTTGCATTTTTTTATTAGGACTTCTTAGTGCAATTTGTAAAGTCCCCCTGCCTAAATATGCAATGGGAATTCATCCTGATCACCACATCTTTCACGCTTTCTGTCATTAGATCATGCATCAGAGATTTATAAGGTTTCAGTGCCACATTTTTCAAACATATTTTATCTAATGCCTATTTTTGGAATATTGTTACTTTTCTGCAAAATGCAGATACATGTTTATTAGCGTGGTAAGTTCTTGTCCCTTCATATATTTTCCCAGAAATTGCAGTACAACTAATTTTGAAATAAATATAAGAATATCAACCAACTTTTCACTAGTCTGCATTTTAGTGTTGCAAAATCTCATTAAAGAAGTTCTACCATGAAATAGAAAAACAAAGTATTCTTTAATAGGTATTAATTTATATACAGCGCCATGCTTCACTGCATAACAGAGAGATTCCTACTGAGACTATTAGACTGAGCAGCATGCAGTTAACAACAAGAGGTATTTTCTTCACTGCTTTGTACCAACCACAAATTACTCAACAAAATAATTCTCAGCAGCAACAAGGAAGCATTGCACACTGTGGAAGACTTGACTTTATTAGACTGCATTCTATACCACCTTTTATAGGAAAACATCAAAGCGGTGTACAATACTAAAAATAACACAGGTACACTAAAAAATTTTTTTTTTAAACTGCCTCTAATGTTTCGATTGATTTTTACGTTTTTTGGTGCGCTGAATCCAAATCTGGTAACCAATTTGCTCCATCACGTACAGATTTTTTGCTACATTGGGTTAGCAGTTTGAGGTGAACGTTTCAGATTGAGTGCGATCGAGATAAAAGTTTCTTGGATGAATTCTTTATACTAATTGTTTAGTAGTTATTCAAATAAGAATAAAGAAAATTGTAACAAGGCAGCACATAAGAATAGAGTAATGTCAACAAAACACACTGTGATGGTAGCAAAATTGTCTGCACTTAAAACAGCCACATACATGTGCACAAACATTGAGCATATAAGAGCGAGGTTAGACACAAAGCAAAGCAAAGAAATGTGCAAAAAATGTTGTACAGGTATGTATGTAAGAATAGAAAACGCAAACCGCACCATTGCAATACATGAAGACAAACACCCGATGGTGTGAAAATAAAATTCTAATAAATGAGATCCGACACTGTGGTAATAACTAGCAAATTTTTATTTCAAAGTTTAGTAAAAACACGATATTTATCAACACAGTTTAGATTTTAAAGTTTCTTCTTCCCCCGAATGCTTCTCTTGGTGCGCTGCTTGGCGTATTTTTCATCTGGGGTTTCCCGCAGCAGCAACCAGCAGAAATCAGCCATCATAGTGGTGTTCCATCTTCCTTGGTACCTTCTCTCTGCGTCCTTGATGTCCTGGTGAAACCTTTCACCTTGTTCTTCACTGTACGCCCCCAAGTTTTCGGGAAAGTAGTTCACATGGGAGTGCAAGAAATGGACTTTCAGGCTCATGTTACAGCCTTGTTCTTTGAAGGCATTGAGCATCCTGGCAACAATATCCTTATAGTTCTCATCCCGCCTGTTCCCCAAGAATTTGAGAACAACATCCTTGAAGGAATCCCAGGCTTCTTTTCCTTCTCAGACATCGTTTCAGCGAATGCTCCATCTGAAATGAGTTTCCTTATATCAGGGCCAACAAACACTCCTTCCTTTAGCTTTGCTTCAGAAAGTCGGGGGAACTTTGAGCAAAGGTACCGAAAGCACTCACCATCTTTTGGAAGGGACTTGATGAATTGCTTAATGAGACCCAACTTAATGTGGAGAGGTGGTAATAGAATTTTATCACGAGGTACCAAGCTCTCATGAAGAACATTTTTCTCACCGGGTCTCAAATACTCCCGAATTGGCCAGTCTTTTTTCCCCCAGTGTAGGTCGCGGGCCCGGCTATCCCACAAGCAAAGGAAGCAGGGATATTTGGTGAAACCGGATTGCTGCCCTAATAGCATGGATAGAATTTTAAAGTCTCCACAAATCATCCACTTATGCTCATCATAACGAATCTTCTGAAGAATCAGGGCCAAATTCTCATATTTTTCTTGGAGAATAACAGAGTGAGCAATAGGAACTGAAGCGAATGTGTTGCCATTATGAAGAAGAACACCTTTTATGCTGTCTTTTGATGAATCAATGAACAGCCGCCATTCAGCAGGATCATACTTGAGTTTAAACTTTTCCATCACTCCGTATATATCGTTGCAAAATACCAAATCTTCCTCTTTGCTGAAATACTTAAAAAATTGTGTCTCGCGGTTGCGGTACCAATAAAAAGTTGTTCCTGGTGACAATAGATTTTTCTGTTTAAGCCGAGAACCTAGCAGTTGGGCAGCATCTTTTGGAAGTCCTAAATCCCGGACTAAATCATTCAATTCAGCTTGAGAGAAAAGTTCAGGTTTCGGATCTGGTTCAGTTTCAAACTCGGAAGTACTGGACTCATCGGGAAAAGCCATCTGATGAGTCTCATCATGATCAGAACCGTCCACACAAATATGATCCAAAGATTTTGGTGGTTCAGGCATAGGTACTTCGTTGCTATGAGGCATAGGCCTAATTGCTGAGGGAAGGTTGGGGTAACTTATTACGTTCTTATTTTTTAAGTTGTATCCCTTCACAATGCAAGAGCAAAAATAGCAGTCACTGCTGTGGTCTCTTTGTTCACGCCACATCATAGGTATTCCGAAACAAAATGCTTGTTTTTTACCTTTCATCCATAAGCGTAGATCTTCCTCACATGTCTTGCACACTTTGTGAGGAGCCCACGGTTTGTCTTGATCGCCTAACTTCAAACCGAAATAGGCGAAATATACTTTAATAAATGCAGAAATGTTCCTCTGCCGCTTTTTCACGGTATACTCCCCACAAATAAAACAAAAACTGTCCGGAGAGTTGACGCAACCTCTGGCTCTGTGAGCCATCACAAATACACAGCACTGCAAACTACAACTGTAGTGAACCACTTCGGAATAAAGCTGGATTACGACTGAGCAAACAAAAGGTAATAATGAACTTGCAAGAAACTGAAATTTGACAGGAACGTTCATGTCGCAACCACCGTGTTTGAGCGAGCGAACGAGGCGAGGCGAACAGGAAAGAACATGCGCCAGCGCGAGTACTGGATTTAGCCCCCCGCCTCCCAATTGTCCTGTTAATGTATAAAATGAATACAAAACACTCTAAAATATCATGAGGGAGTGTTTCTAGTTAGTTAACCATTACAACCTCTATTTTGGGCCAAGAAAATAAACTGCAGTCGGCTAAAAAGAAATTATGTGAACATTCCTTATATGGGTAAGAAATCTAATTTTGCAAGAAAACGTGACGTGATGGAACATTTTGGCTATTTTTCCTGGATTCAGCACCCCAAAATCTATAGGAATCAGTTGCAAAACTGGAGGCAGTTTTTTGGTAGTGTACCTGTGTAACAAACAAAAAAGTAAAAAGGAGGGAAAAAGGTTTGTATTATACACATAAAGGCACATTTTACAAATGATGTGGAGAGGTGAATTCCCACTCCATCTCAAGACGTGGAGACTTATGACCAGTGCATTTTTCCTTATTTTTTGCTTATTTGCTACCATCAGCAGACACTTATTCATGCCTGGGGACAGACATAAATGTCAACTAGGATTGCCATTTTTTTGAAAGAGAAAAACCCGCCACATGTCATGCCTGAACCCTACCTCTTGCATACCCTCTGCCCTGCTCTTTGCCCCATACTCTAAAATGCAATGATGGCAGCAGGGTAAGCTTCAGCACCTGCTGGCCACATTGGGGTTGGAGGGGAGGTGGGGAGTACAAAAGGTTGCACTGTTCAACCCCCTCTGAATCTGAGTCCCCTCCTCAATCATCTAGCACACACATTCTTTCCCATACTAAATTAAATTCAAGCCCATATTCTGCATTCCTGTGCAAATTATTATTGCGATACCCCCACCCCCACAAATTCTAATGGATCTCTTCACAAGCTTTGCATTTGTCCCAACAATAACTTAAGTGTCTGAACACCACGTACACATGCATTGGGGTTAGAGAAAGACCACCAGATTTCTACACAACTTCTCTCCAGTGCCACCTGCCAGGTACATGATGAAGTACTCCAAAATACAGCAAAAAACTCAGAGCCTATAGCTTATAGTTATCAGCATACTGCACCTTGGACACATAAACAAAATACAGAAGCAGATACAGAACAAGGAACCACAAGTTAGAAGCAGGCAATAATTTTACTGAAAACCTTAAAAAGTCAGATTCCAGTGCAATACTGGAAAAATAGAAACAAATGCATTTCTTCTTGTATTGTACAAAATGCAAAGATATAAGAGATGCACATTTCTCAAAGATGGCAAATCCCAATTAATAAATTCAAAATAAAATATTTCTACTACCTGTTTTGTCTGGACATTTTGGGACATCTTTACTAAACTGCGGTAATATCACTCGCATTAGGTTCTGCGGTAAAGGTACAGATGCCCATATAAAGGTGTGGGCGGGGCATCATTATGACAAGCCGTGTCAGGTAATGTGTGTTATAAGGCACGTTACAAGGCACCTTATTAGGCACAGTACAAGGCATGTGCCTTAACGTGCCTTGTAATGTGCCTAATAAGGTGCCTTGTAACGTGCCTTGTAACATGCCTTGTACTGTGCCTAATAATATGCCTTGTACTGTGCCTAATTAGGAGACTTACAACGGCTTATAAGGATTGTTGGCAACTGTGTTGAGGGTACTATGGGCTGGCAGAATGGAACTGCAAAGATATGACTTTCACAGGCAAGCAAAACATCTGCCTTGGACAGGAGGGAACAATGAGGAATTGAACACATGACCTCTGCATAGAACATCAGTGTACTAACCAGTAGGCTATACCTCTATGGCTTGTTGTATAGCAATGGCTGGGTACAGAAGGACTGTAGGTCACTGCACAAACCGTCTGCTCTGTGTGCCAGGATAGGGTAACCCCACCAGTACCCATGATGCATTGCACATGCAGAACAGTGGCCTACAGCTGACCACCAAATGGGGTCTGCACCTCTCCGGTACTGCAGCGTGGTAAGACGGATTGACAGTGTGTGATATTGGCACAGAGTAGCTACAGACCATGCCATTGTGCAGGTTCCGTTTTCACCCTGAGGGATAGGATAGGCACCCAGCACTAGGTCCACAGTACATGTGATGCTAGAGATAGGTCCTGCTGCACATCCCCAGCACTGACAGTGCATAGCAGGTGCCCCCAGCAGTGCAACCGAAGGTACTTCTGTTCCAGCTGTGTTCTGCAGTCACATGTGGTCCAGTGGGACTGGACACCCCCCAGATTACTATATACATGGTGTTAAGGCCTGGCTGCCATGGGTACCTGTTATCAGGGCAGTGAGTTGTCTAGACTCACAGGAGGGCAATGTAACACTGCCACTATGGGTTTAAGTCATATGCACTGTATACGCCAAGGGACCTCAATCACCCCTTTTGTAGATGAGGGTGTGGTGTGACAGGTGCCTGCACCCTGCCAAATGGCTGTAGTACCGTACCTATGACCACTGCAGACCAGCAGTGATGCTTGGGATAGGCTCAACTGCCCCTTCCACAGTCTGCCATTCATCAACAGACAGCACAGTCAGACTGCACCTACAGCATCCTACAAGGTGTTCCCACCATGCACAGGTGGACTGAAGACAGCCCACTAACCAGGCCATAGTGCATGCTCACAGGGGAACCCTGTGCACCCAGAGGTGGGATGCACAGCACAGCCACCAAGCAGGTATCTCCATGATTGGGCATCAAAATCAGGAACACACAGGTATCACTGGAAATAAATAATGTGTGGCACAATGTGGAAACATAGACATGTCATGGTCACTGCTCGGTCAAAGTAAGAGTGACACCCCCCCCCCCCCAGCGTGACATGCTCTGGCCACCCTGTCCATGCAGGTAGTGGTTGAGCACTATAGTGTCCCAGCCATTGCCATCCACCCTGTGCAGATGCATCCTGGCCAATCCTCCCTCTCTGGGCCATACTCACAATACCTTGCTCCTCATTGCTATGCAAGGTACTTCAGGCCAGAAGGTCGGGGGTTCAAATCCCACTAGAGGACAGCAACCTTGGGCCGGAAGGACTGGGGTTTCTAGTCCCACAGGTGCTCCTTGTGGTCTTGGGCAAGCCACTTAACCCTCCATAGCCCATGTTCCCTGTAAAATAGTTATCTCCAAGTTATAATGCCCTGTTCAATGTAATTTCAGTTTGTTCAATGTAAACTGCACTGATGCAGAATAGCGCGGTATATAAGAGAATGTAAATAAATAAATAATGCACATTTGCAGGCTAACGCTGAAAGCAGTGTGAGCAATGTGGACTCAGTAAGGTGTTGGCAGACACAAAATAATGGAGAGACATACGCACACTCCCACCCTATCTCAGCATTATGCAGAGATGGAAGTGGTTGACAACCCTACCCGCCCCACTGGTCCTGATCACAGTGCCGACACTGCTAATCTGTGCAGGGGGTAGTAGTAGTGCTCTGGTGATAACTGCAGCTCTGTGCTGGGGCCAACAGTCAGACACTGCATGAAGCTGTGGATAGTGGAGCCCTTGTGAGTGGATGTCCGTACCGCTGTGCACCGATGCATTGGGATTTGCCCATGTTGTTGTTGTGGCTGCATTGTGGGCTAAAACTATGGGGAGATGCTCTGCAGGATCCACAGATGGGACGTGAACCTCTGCTCTTGGACATGCTGGTTGAGTGTACTGCACCACACTGTTGCCACAGCAGCATAGTGGTCCCTGGGGCTACCCTTATGTTCCTCGGCCAGACCTCTTCTGTTGCACTGCACACCACATATTGGTACTGGGCATGGCCTAGGTCCACTGCAGGCGGGTGCCACTGCTCCCTCCAGCACAATCACCCACCCCCTCTGCCATGCCACCATGACCATATGTTGTCAGTGTCAGTGGTGCGCCATCCCAGGCCATCCAGGGTGCAGGTAGGCAGCTGCCTAAGGTGTGGGTTCTGTGGTAGGGGTGCCTACATAGATTTCCATGCTTCCCCCGGCACCGCCTGTCACTGTTATGTGCCCCTTGGGGTACCTGCTGGGTAATGTCCCCTGGATGGGACACTGTGGGACACAGACTCATGGGCATGTTTGACCCTGGTCAGTGCTGTCTTGCTGGTTTCCATTTTCTGCATTCATATGTGCAACCTCGGCAACGGCCTAGTCCACCCTGTGCCCCAATAGCCCCCACTGCATGTCCCACCTGCAGCCCCCATGCCCCATTTGCGCCATCACCATAGCGGCCTTTCATACCTGGGCACTATGCTGTTGCTGAAAATGGAGCACGACTATCACCTTTCTTGGGCTCCCTGCCTATGCTGTACATTGCTGACAAATGTTTTTTTTCTCCTGCAAATGTGCATCTAACGCCAGGTTTTCAGTTGCATTAGGATTCAGCCCTTCATTTCCCCATGTTAGTGTGGAAGGGGCCTCTCTCTGCCTACTCCCCACCCATTGACCCCTTCTCTCTGCCCTCTCTCCACCCTCTGCGGGACTTACCGTGGCTGGGAACGCTAACTCGCATTATGTAATGTTAAGGCGTGTTAACGTTATATAATGTTACGTTAACACGCATTAACGTTACATAACATGCCTTAATGTAGCCGTTGCTATGTTACCGCAGTTTAGTAAACATGCCCCTTTATTTTTCTAGTTGGGTTGGTCCAAGTCTCTCTCTTCTGCTTTCCTTTGTTTCATCCTAACATACTAGTATCTGCTGTCCATTTGCCATTTTTTCTCTCCTCCTGTCTTCGTCCATTCCTCTCTTACATCTTCTTTGGCATTTATTTTTTCCTTTCAGCTCTTTTTCCATTTCTTTCTTTTCTGTCTAATCATTCAAATTACACTTCTTCTCACACTCCATTTCTTAATCTCTCTCTACCTTTCACCTGTTAAGTTTCCATTTCATTCTCTGTTCTCTTTCCCATCCCATCTTCCTCTCTTCCCATTCCCCCTTGCACACATTCATTCCTTCTCAAGCCTTTTATTCCTTTCTGTCTTTTACCAATTCCCTCTCCTCCTACCACTTACACCCTCTGTACTCACTTCCTTTCCGGCCCTCATCTACCCTTTTCTGTCCACCACCCCTTCAGCAGCCCCATCTCCTTCCCTGTCAATCATTCTTTCCAGTCCTTTTTTTATCTCTTATCCCACCCAGTCTCTGACTTCCCTTTTAACCACCTCCCCAGCTTTCCATCCACCTCTCACTCATCTCTTTGCTAACCTCCCCATGCTAACCTCTCCCACATGGTTCCACCAGGCCCAGCTTCTCCCTTCTCTCTCTCTCACCTCTCCCACCTACAATCCAGCATCTTCCCTCTCTCATTCTCCACAGTTCAGCTTCCTCCCTCTTCCCTCTTCCCTTTACCCTTCCCATCCCCCTAACAATCCAGCATCACTCCCCCCTTAGCCCAGCATATCTCCTTTCTCCCTTTCCCCCTCCCCTCTCCCCAATAGCCTGTTATCTCCCTTTCCTTTCTAATTCATTCCCCCTGTAACAATCCAGCATCACCTCCCCTGTCCCTCCTCACAGCCCACAGTCCTGCATCTCCCTCTTCTCCTTTTTATTCTCCTCCTCACAGCCCTACATCCCTCATCCCCTTTGGGCAGTCCAACATCTCTTCTATGCCCTCTGACACTATTTCAGCCTCTTCTCCCGCTCCCTGGAGTCATTGCTTGCCACCACTGCCACTTTTGCCGCCATCAGCAGCGGAAGAGGTAGCGCCTCCAAAAATTAGACTTCAAAACAATTAAAAAGTACAGGCCTGTGGAGCATTCCATTCCTGTGCATGGCCTAGCTGGTCTTGCCCCCTGTTGCAACATTTTGTGTTTGCAAACTTAGCATTCCAGACGAAGGTGAATTGTGTCTGTGAGCGTTTAACTTAGCATATGAAGTACAGAATAACAAAGATCAACACAAAGTATGATGCACAGATGATAAGACAATAATGTATAACATGGCAGTTTTTGTAAATACAAGTAAGGGCTGCTGACAGCAGAGGAGGGAGGGTGGGTTACGGGTGACCGCTCAAGTTTACAGCCCCATGGCTGCCTCCCTAAAGCTTTAGAAGAAATTGTTTTTGCATAACTGTGCGATGTGTTTTTCCTCCTTACTTGCACGGGGACTATATTTATACGGTTTACTGACATGTGAACCATAGCGGTGCATAGCCATCCCAACTGAATATCGGGTCTGTAATATCCTTTCTGCATGCATGGATCAGTTGGTACCTGCAATATCCAAATGATAAGGACTTCACCTTTTATTGCCTGCTGCATCAAGCTTACATAAGGAATGATTACTTTTTTGGTAATAAAATATTGCCCTTCCTTTCACTATCTCATATCAAAAGTATGATGGTATTGGATCACGCTGCTATTACTCTTTCACTGTAGATACATTATCAAGATCTCCTATATAGAAGTTTAATTTAGGTCTTCTAGAGCTTCCACAGTTTAAGGAACATATTAAATGGGCCTGTCATAATTATTTTAAAGAAAATCCAGTAAACTTGACTTCTATAAACATTTGGTTGGGTGCTTTTAAGGCAGCAATTAGGGGAGAAATCATTGCTTTGCTCACAAGTTGAGAAGAGAAAGATAAAAGGATATAAGAGAGTTATAATCTCAAATTAAAATCATGGAACAGCAGCATATTCATCAGAGAGACATTTCTTTGCTACCTCAGCTCCATAAGTTAAAGTATAAAAATAATTTGTCATTGAGTCAAAGAGCTGTTATGGCAATTACAGCATATCATGTGTGATACTATGAGGAATCTAATAAATTGGGTTGCCTGCTTGCACAACATTTAGAGGTGAAACACCACAGGGAATGAATGCAAATGATAGAAAATGGAACAGGCACCAGAAATTTCAAAGATAACAAGATGGTCCAACAATTTCAGGCCTATAATTTGAGCTGATACTCCTCAGACATTTTCCCATCATCTCAAACAATCATCTAGCTGCCTGAGAGGAAGAAATTACAGAGGTTGAGTTATTCAAAGCCTTGAAATATATCCCCTACCCATCAAAAATCCCCTGGACCTAAAAACGTCACTATTGAATTCTAGAAATCCTTTGTGGAGGTGATATTATTACTACTATAGGACAATTTCATTTATTAATATCAGTTGTAAGACTTACACTAAATTTGTGGCTCAGAGATTGAAAAACATTCTTATAACTTTGCTCATAGGAAACAAAATGGCTTTATGTCTGGGATACTTGTCTGAATGTTTTGTCATTAGATGCCGAAAAGGATTTCAACTGTGTCAAGCGGCCCTTTTAATTTTGGGTAATGGAATGGTTAGGGCCATAAATTCATTTATATGGTGAAAGTCCTTTATATTTGCTTACATGAAAGGTAGTTATAGAACCTGGTGCCTTGTTGTTGTTGATAAGTACCATTGAGTCGGTGTTAACTCATGGTGACCCTCTGGATAGTTGACCCAAACTCTGTTCGGTCTTCAGTCAGGCAATTCATTGTTGATAGAGTGGCACCTATAGCTGCTGTTATTGTATCAATCCATCTCATTGCCGGCCTTCCTCTTTTACATTGACCTTCTACATTGCCAAGCATTATGTCTTTCTCCAAGATCTGTCTCTTCGCATGATGTGTCCAAAGTATGAAAGTCAAAGTCTTGTCATCTGAACTTCCAAGGAAAGCTTAGGTTTGATCTCCTCTAGTACTGACTGGTTTGTTCTTTGGGCAGTCCATGATATACACAGTATTCATCACCAGCACCATAATTCAAAGGCATCAATTTTCTTCCTGTCTATCTTTTTTACTATCCAACTTTCGCATCCATATGACATTTTTGAAAACACCATGGCTTGAACAAGTCAAATCTTTGTATGGAGAGAGACATCTCTGCTCTTCAGAATCTTGTCTAGGGCTTTTATAGCCATTCTGCCAAGAGCAATGCATCACCAGATTTCTTGACTGCTTGTCCTTTCTTTATTGATTGCTGATCCAAGTAGGTTAAAGTTGTCAACTATTTCAATTTCTTCTTCTCAATGATGAACTTATTGATTTTACCAGTTGTCAGGATCTTTGTCTTCTTAACGTTAAGGTGCAGGTACATTTTAAGACTATGTTCCTTGGTCTTGAGAAGCAAATGTTTCAGATCATCTTCACTTTCAGCCAGTAATGTGGTATCATCAGCATAGCGAAGGTTGTTGATGAGTCTTTCACCAATCGTCACACCTCTGTTGTATTTAGTCCTACTTCTCTGATGATTAGTTCTGCATATAAATTAAAAGGTGGGGGGAAAGTATGACGCCTTGATGTACACCAGTGCTGATTTTAAACCATTCTGTTTCTCCTTGTTACGTTCGAACTGTTGCTTCTTGATCAGTGTAAAGGTTGTGCAAGAGAATTATCAGGTGTTCAGGTATACCCATGTTTCTTAATGTGGCTGAGGTTCTCATAATTTGCACAGTCAAAATCCTTGCTGTAGTCAATAAATTACATATGGATATCTTTTTGGTATTCTTTTGTCTTTTCAAGGATCCATCTCACATTCGCAATGATGTCTCTCACTCCTCGGCCTTTCCTGAACTCTGTTTGCACTTCAGGCACTTCTCGTTACAGATATGGGTGTAGTTTGCTGAATGATCTTGAGTAGAATCTTGCTGGCATGTGGGATCAAAGTGATTGTGTGATACTTTCAGCAGTCAGTCAGGTCACCTTTCTTCAGTATTGATATAAACATAGATCTTTTCAATCAGTTGGCCATGAATTTGTCTTCCAAATTTCCTGGCAGAGCCCTGTAAGTTTGGTAATGGCTGCATCAGATTGTTGTAATACTTCAATGGGAATGCCATCAATGCCCAGTGCTTTGTTCTTTGATAATGCTGCTTCGACTTCTTCTTTCATCACCAATGGTTCCTGATCATAAGGTACAGTTGAAATGGCTGTTAGTCCACTTGATCTTTATAGTATAATGTCTCTGTATATTCTTTCCACCTTTTCTTGATCTTCTTAGGATTATTATACATGGATCCTTGAGTATCTTGTAGCATTGCAATTCTAGGCTGGAATTTTTTCTTTAATTCGCATAGCTTTAGGAAATCTTGCTCTTCCTCTAATTATTTCTGATTCTATTTCCTTGCATGCATCATTGTAGTACTTCTCCTTTCTTGTCTTGCTGCATGTTGGAAATCTCTGTTGAGTTCTGTGATTGCCTCTCTTTCTCCTATGGCTTTAGCTTCTATGCATTTCTGGGCAATTTTCAGAGTTTCTTCAGTCATCCATTTTGGTCATTTTTGTTTTTCACCTTTTGCAGAGATTTCTTGCTTTCTTCCAACAAAACCTTCTTGATGTCATTCCATAACTCTTCTGGAACTCTGTCATTTGTATCTAAAGCAGAAAATAGATTTTGCAGGCAGTCTTTAAATTAAAGTAGTATATTCTCAAAGTCATATTTTGCTACATTCATAATTGGCTTGCTCTTTTTCAACTTTAGCTTGAGTTTGCATATTAGTAATTGGTGATCAGTGGCACAGTCAGCTCCAGGTCTGGATTTTGTTGATGTTAATGAGCTTTTACATCATTGTCTTCCACAGACAATTTGATTTCTGTACAATCCATTGGGTAAGGTCCATGTGTACAGTCAGCATTTGTGTTGCTGGAAGAAGGTGTTCGAGATGAATAGATTATTGGTCTTACAGAATTCTATCATTCTTTCTCCAGCTTCATTTCTGTTGCCAAGTCCATACTTTCCAACCACTTTGCCTTCCTCTTTCTTGCCAACGTTAGCGTTCCAGTCACCCATGGCTATCAGGATATCCTGTTTGCATGTTCTGTCAATTTCAGCTTGTACTTGTTCATAGAATTCATCAACTTCATCCCTTTCTGCTGCTGTTGTTGGGGCATATACCTGAATTATAGTTGTTTTGATGGGCACTCCTCGTAGATGAATACCAATTAAGTGTTCACTGACTGCATTGTATTTCATTACAGTTCTTGCAAGTTTTTCTTAATTATAAATGCAATACCATTTCTTTGTGGTCTTTCATTTCCAGTGTAGTAGACCATGTGATCATCAGATGCAAAGTGCACGATGCCAGTCCATTTCAGTTTTCTGACACCCAACAGATCAAGTTGAATACATTCCATTTCATTCTTCACCATCTCCAACTTCCCTTGGTTCATGCCTTGTACATTTCATGTCCCAATATGTAAAACATCTTAGCAACTTCTGACTCTCATGCACAGCTACATCAGCAGATCCAACCACATTATAACTGCTGGTTTTACACTGAGAAGTCTTCAGCTCATCCCCAGTAGCCAGTTGAGTGTCTTCTGACCTGGGGGTCTCATCTTCCAGCACTGTAACCTGGTGCCTTACTTGATTTTATAAAATACAGCGTAAGTGCAAAAGTACATGTCTATATTAAAACACAATCATTTTCTTCAGCTCTCGAGCTGGTGCAAATGACTGTGCATACTTTTTGCACTTATATGCATAAATTAAAGAGTTTTATCTGTGCACATCATTGCTTTCACCGCTCACATTCCACCCAAACCCCACCCATGTGCATGCCCACAGTGTGTGTGTGATGCAAATTATCTGTACATTTTCATACTAGTCACTAATTTATATTCTTACTATAATTCTGAACAAAATAATTTAACAATTTGTGTGATTTTTTTCTGTATTGTAAGTATCAATCAAAACAACATTGTTATTTCAACAAAGGGGCATGTTTACTAAGGTGCGCTCCCTGTTAGCATGCAGTTTGTGCATGATTGGAGTGTGCTTCGCCCATGTGGCAGCAAGGAGCACGTGTGGCAAATACCACCATACTAAAAATCCTGTCCTACCATAGTAGCATGTAAATAGGTGCAGTGGAGAATGGGCAGAGTGGACAGAGTCGACTCGGGAACCAGGGTGAAGTATGCAAACTGCATGTGAGCACCACACTGATGTGGCTATTGAACATGCAACTAACCCCACCCATAGAGCAGGCGTTAGCTACAGCCATGGGTCCTGCATGTCACTCATGTGCGTCAGCAATGAGTGCAAGCAGGAGGTAATGGAAAACACAAGGTATCCCCTTTCAAGCAATCTTGAATTAAGCTCCTGAGCATGTTTGCGAAATTCACGAAGATCTGTACATAATCATCTTATCCTTAAAAACTGTCCCACGTGTAATCCTCTTCGCAAATGGTCTGGATGATAACTATTATAGTTTGATAAAGTGTTTTGCTGGACCTTAGTGGTATTAAATTTGTTCTCTTCCTTGTTGTTGTTAAGTGCCGTCGAGTCGGAGTCGACTCATGGCGAACCTCTGGATAGCTATCCTAAATTGTGTTCGGTCTTCAGTCAGGCGACTCATTGTTGACAGACTGGTACCCGTAGCTGCTGTTATTGTATCGATCCATCTCATTGCTGGCCTTCTTCTTTTGCGTTGACCTTCTATCTTGCCAAGCATGATGTCTTTCTCTAATGATCTCTCTCTTCGCATGATGTGTCCAAAGTATGAAAGTCAAAGTCTTGTCATCTGAGCTTCTAAAGAAAGCTTAGGTTTGATCTCCTCTAGTACCGACTGGTTTGTTCTTCAGGCAATCCATGGTATACACAGTATTCGCTGCCAGCATCATAATTCAAAGGCATCAATTTTCTTCCTGTCTGTCTTTTTCACTGTCCAGCTTTCACATCCATATGATGTTATTGAAAATACCATGGCTTGAATCAGAGCAGTACCAAATTTGAGTCAGTTCAGAAAGTCATTGAAACATTTCCTCTTCCTTAAATATCTCAATGACAGCGCAGAAAATAACTCCCAGGTGAATAGCAGGAGTGGCCAGACAGACAGACCATCGCAACAGGCCAATTGCACAATGTAAATACAAACAGTTCCATGTACTGTTGTACCACCTTTGTATATAGTTAACCATGATATCTCTTGTCAGATAACACACCTTTGTATATAGTTTCCCCTATTTGCCAAGTTTATACTTCCTGTTAAATGTAATGACCAGACATATGTAAATTGTCGGATGTTTTCTGTTCAATGTAAACCGCGCTGATGTCTAATAGTGCGGTATATAAGAATTGTTAATAAATAAATAAATAAATAAATAAATAAAGTCAAATCTTTGTATGGAGAGAGACATCTCTGCTCTTGAGAATCTTATCTAGGTCTTTCATAGCCATTCTGCCAAGAGCAATGTGTCGTTTGATTTCTTGACTGCTTGTTGCTTCTTTATTGATAGTTGATCCAAGTAGGTTAAAGTTGTTCACAATTTCAATTTCTTCTCCTTCAACGATGAACCTGTTGATTATGCCAGTTGTCATGATCTTTGTCTTCTTTACATTAAGGTGCAGGCCCATTTTGAGACTATATTCTTTGATTGTGAGAAGCAAATGTTTCAGATCATCTTCACTTTGAGCCAGTAATGTGGTATCATCAGCATAGCGAAGGTTGTTGATGAGTCTTCCACCAATCTTCACACCTCTGTTGTCTTCATACAATCCTGCTTCTCTGATGATTTGTTCTGCATATAAATTAAACAGGTAGTGGGAAAGTATGCAGCCTTGTCTTACACCTTTGCTTATTTTAAACCATTCTGTTTCTCCTTGTTCCATTTGAACTGTTGCTTCTTGATCAATGTACAGATTGCGCAAGAGAACGATCAGGTGTTCTGGTATACCCATGCTTCTTAATGTGGCCCAGAGTTTCTCATGGTTTACACAGTCAAAAGCCTTGCTATAGTCGATAAAGCACAAAATAGATATCCTTTTGGTATTCTTTAGTCTTTTCAAGGATCCATCTCACATCCGCAATGATGTCTCTCGTTCCTCGCCCTTTCCTGAACCCTGCTTGCATTTCAGGTAGTTCTTGTTACAGCTATGGTTATAGTCTCTTTTGAATAATCTTCAGTAGAATCTTGCTGGCATGTGGGATCAGAGCGATTGTTCGATAATTTCCACAGTCAGTTGGATCACCTTTCTTTAGTATTGGTATAAACACAGATCTTTTCCAGTCAGTTGGCCATAATGTTGTCTTCCATATTTTTTGGCAGAGCCTTGTAAGTATGGTAACAGCTGCATCAGATTGCTGCAATACTTCTATAGGAATGCTATCAATGCCTGGTGCTTTGTTCTTTGATAAGGCTTTCAATGCTGCTTCAACTTCTTCTTTCATCACCAATGGTTCCCGATCATTAGGTACAGGTTGAAATGGCTGTTGGTCCACTTGATATTTATCATATAAAAACTCTGTATATTGCTTCCACCTTTTCTTGATCTTCTCAGCATCATTCAACATAGAACCTTGAGCATCTTGTAACATTCCAATTCAAAGCTGGAACTTTTTCTTTAACTCTCATAGCTTTAGGAAAGACGATCTTGTTCTTCCTCTAATAGTTTCTGCTTCTATTTCCTTGCAAGTGTTATTGTAATACTTTTCCTTGTCCTGTCTTGCTGCACATTGGAAATCTCTGTTGAGTTCTGAGATTGTCTTTCTTTCTCCTCTGGCTTTAGTTTCTCTGAGTTTCTGGGCAATTTTCAGAGTTTCTTCCATCATCCATTTTGGCCGCTTTTGCTTTTTCACCTTTTGTAGAGACCTCTCGCTTTCTTCCAACACAACCTTCTTGATGTCATTCCATAACTCTTCCGGAGCTCTGTCATTTGTATCTAAAGCAGCAAATCGATTTTGCAGGCATTCTTAAAATTCCAGTGGTATATTCTCAAGGTCATATTTTGCTGAATTCATGAGTGTTTTGCTCTTTTTCAACTTTAGCTTGAGCTTGCATACTAGTAGTTGATGATCTGTACCACAGTCAGCTCCAGGTTTTGTCTTTGTTGATGTTATAGAACTTTTCCATCGTTGACTTCCACAAATTCAAAATTTGTGGAAGTCAACAATGGAAAAGTTCTATAACATCAACAAAGACAAAACCTGGAGCTGACTGTGGTACAGATAATCAACTACTAGTATGCAAACTCAAGCTAAAGTTGAAAAAGAGCAAACCGCTCATGAATTCAGCAAAATATGACCTTGAGAATATACCACTGGAATTTTAAGAATGCCTGCAAAATCGACGTCAATTTGATTTTTATACAATCCATTGGGTGAAGTCCATGTGTACAGTCGCCGCTTGTGTTGCTGGAAGAAGGTGTTTGAGATGAATAGATCACTGGTCTTGCAGAATTCTATCAGTCTTTCTCCAGCTTCATTTCTATTGCCAAGTCCATATTTTCCAACTACTTTGCCTTCTTCTTTGTTGCCAACTTTTGCGTTCCAGTCACCCATGACTATCAGGATATCCTGTTTGCATGTTCTGTCAATTTCAGCTTGTACTTGTTCATAGAACTCTTCAATTTCATTCTCTTCTGCAGCTGTTGTTGGGGCATATACTTAAATTATACTATTATACTATTCCTTATAAATCATTAAATCCAAAAATTCAATGTGATCTGTATGATATTTCAATACAAATTGTATGTTGCTCTTCAAGGTATTAAGTCATTCCAAAAACACTTGTAAATTTTCCAGTGAATCTGTCCATATAAAGAAAATGTCATCCAGAAATCGCTTCCGAAAAGGAATATGACAAAACCATGCCAATCCATACAGGAATTGTTCCTCAAAATTGGACATATAGAGCGCCGCTACTGATGGTGCCACCATAGCCCCTATTGCCACACCGAGGTATTGTTGGTAAAAAATGGAATCATACATAAAATAATTTCTTTCTAATACCAATTTCAATAGTTGTAAAACAAACTTATGTGGAATTCTGGATAGTAAAATTATGGGCAAAGCCGCCATAATGTCTAATGCTTCCTGCTTGTATATATTTGTATATAATGCAGAAACATCTAGGGTTACCATTATGGAAAATTCAAGGGTTGGTATAAATTGCAACTGTGACAAAAAAATGAAAAGAATCTCTAATATGGGACCGTATATTCAAAGTCAAAGGTTGAAAAAATGTGTCACAAAATTTAGATAACAGTTCCAACAAAGAAAACCGACACGACACTATAGGATGACCCGGCGTGTTTGTCAAAGACTTATGTATTTTGGGAACCATGTAAAAATAGGAATCAAAGGATGCTTGATATTCAAAAATTCCAATTCCTTTTTTAGTAATCTATCCTGATTGTAAAGCAAATGATGTACAAAATTTAATTTCTTGTTGGAAACTAGAGGTTGGGTCTTTCGCCAAACAGTGATAATATTTTTGATCCTGCAATGGCTCAAAATGTCAGCATGATATTCTTCAGTATTCAATACCACTATGGCACCTCCTTTATCAGCCCGACAGATAGTCAATTGTTGTAGTTCACTTAAAGACCTCAAGGCCTGATAATCTTTTTTAGAAACATTAGAAAATTGTCTTAAAATTAAACTTCTAGTTTCTTCAGATCATGTAACACTAAGGGGTATGTTTACTAAACTGCGTTAGTGTGATTCGCGTTAGGAGCCGCGGTAGAGACAGAAATCCCAAATAAGGACATGGGCGGTACATCATTACCGAGAACGCGCCGAGAATGCGCGTTACAAGCCACCATAAATGAAGGAGCGCTACAGGGCACGTTACCGCGCGTTAATCTTAAGAAGGCGCGCAGGCATACAAGCACAGCAACAGAGCTATAGCACAATGGTTACAACACTGACTGATGGTACAGGGGTCATGGGTTCAATTCCCCAGTGGGCCTAATGTATAAGGCTGGCTGAGGCAGCACCCTTTACATTTAAGTAGTGATTGTTGAGGCATGTGACATGTATTTTAATTAGTGCTGCCAGCAAACACACCCTCACGGTGGCATAACCTAAGGTGCTGCAAAAGGCACTCCATAGGGCACATTATAAAGTGTACTGTCCGCCAAGGTACCCTATAATGTCCCCTATAGGACACCTTATAAGGCTGTGAACAAAGCCATGGCTGGCTGCAGAAGAACTGCACGGCACCACACAAACTGTCTGCTGTGGTTACCAGGATAGGGTTAACCCACCCGTACCCATGATGCACTGCACAAGCAAATCAGCAGACGAGAGATGGGCACAAGATTGGGTATGCACCACCACAGCACCTCGGCCTGGTAGGGGCAACAGACCATGTGTGGCACTGCCACAGAGTAGCCACAGACAGTCACATTGTGCGGGTACTGTGCCCACCCTGAGGTTGAGGTGGGCCACCCAGCACCAGGTCCACAGCACCTTTCATGGCTGAAATATACCATGCTGCAGGTCCCCAGCAGTGTGTGATAGGTAGTTCCGTTAGACACACCTAGGCTACATCTGTGTCCTGCTGTATGTCTCGATCATGTCTAGCCCTTATGGGCGATGATGCACCCAGAATAATGCATATCCTGTGTTGGTGCCATGGTTACCTGCTGTAGGTGAAGAGGGGGGGTGTATGGACCCATAGGCAGATTATGTACCACCACACAACACACCCTCCAGGGCCCAGGGTGAGAAACAGGATCACCCACCAATAGATCCACAGTCTACCTCCCTGCAATGGTAGCAGTAGAGGGGACCATCAACCCCAGTCCTGCTGGGGAACAGACAGAACGGTAAACATCCACAACGCAATAGCAGACAGATGGCAGGCCTAGAAATGCTCAGCTGCCCCCCACCATTATCTGACATTCTCCAGCAGCAAGCCTCCAGCCGCTGCACCCTGCAAGGTGTTCCAGCAAGACACATACTAGCTGCAGACAGTCCGCCAGCTAGTCCATAGTGCATGGTCCTGGAGAAGATGCATGTACCCAGAACGGGGATGTCAGCATACACACCAAGCAGATAAGTCAGTGATTGGGCCCCAAAAGAAAACTCATAAATATCACATATGAGAAATACTATATAGCACTATGGGGGAACCTAGCCATGCCATGGTCACTGCTCAGTCAGGGTGAGAGTGACCTCCCAGCAGGACATGCTATGGCCACCCTGTCCGTGCAGGTGGTACCGGGCACTACAATGTCCGAGCCATTGCCCTATGCCCTGTGCAGATGCGGCCAGGCAAGGCCACCCTATCCAGGCTATTCCCACAGTACCTTGCTCCTCAATATGCACATTGGCAGGCCAATACTGGCAACAGTGCTAGCAGTGTGGGCTGTGGAGGGTGTTGGCAGCCACCACACACTGGATAGACAGACACACACTCCCCACACCTATGCCAGCATTGTGCAACTATAGAAGTGTTGGGCAGCCCAGGCCACCACACCAGTCCTGGGCACAGTGCAGGCATGGCTATGGTACGCAATACTGTGGGAGTCACTCCCCAGGTTGGTAAACACTGTCAGACACAAGACCTGTAGCACACTCCACAGACATCAGAAAGGTTGCTATGATGCAGCTCACTCAGAAAATTGTACTTAACATAGGAATTGCTATCTGCCAGTAATTGCTGTGCCGTAGTTTTGTAATTTGGCTGCTTGTTACCTTGTGTTTCATTCCTCCAGGTCCCTGGGTCCCGTTAACAACTTCTGCTTGCCCACCTGAATCTGCTGCCGAGGCCAGGAAGTGACGCGATCGCGGCCTCTCCAGGTACCCGGATACTGATCTCACAGATATAAAGACGCTGCCTCCTTGGACGAGCTCCTTGGGGCGAGCGGAGGGCGAGGCCCAAATTGGTCCCTTCTTTATTATCCTCATTTCTCGGTTATACTTCTGAATTGCCTTTTCTTTGGAGTCATCTGCCATATTTTAACAGGTTAGTTTCATTTTTTCACTCTGCCACTTTTCAGTTCTGTGCGTGGTTTCTTTTGTCTTTTTGTTTGTGTTTTATGATCCATTCTCCTCAGAATATGTCTGCTATTCCAGTTTTTTGGGGTCGACGCTTCACCCCCCCATCATTGGCTCCTCCTGGTTCATTGTCACGTTGCCCCTCCAACCTGATTCCTTGTGCGCCCTCTACTCCCTGTTCCACATGCCTCCTCTCCCCCAGCCCATTACCGGTGGCTTCCACGAAGACCTTTAGCCTTGCCCTGCTAAATTGCCGGTCTCTTCGGTCGAAATCTCTGCTCATTCAAGATCTTATCTCCTCTCATTCTCTCGATCTCTGTTGTCTTACAGAGACCTGGTTGAAAGAAGGTGATAACCCAATCCTATCTAGTTCCCTTCCCTCTGGGTTTGCTGCAATTTCGACTCCCAGATTGGGGAGAGGTGGGGGTGGGGTGGCAATACTCTATCGTGCATCCATTGACCTTGAAGAGGTTTCCTCTCCCTCTGTCCTGTACTCTGAATCCCTTCTCCTTCGTCTCCGCTCCTCCCCCCCCTCTTTATTTTCTTCTTCTCTACCTCCCCCCTTCTCTGACCGCTGCTCGTTGGGATGCAGCTCTCCAAACCATCTCCAATGTCACTGTCCAATTCTCTAACCTAATTATACTAGGTGATTTTAATGTCCATGTGGATCATCCCAGAAGACAGAAAGATCGTGCCTTTCTCGATCTAGTGCATGATATTCCTCTGCAGCAACACGTACTCGGCCCTACCCATATCGCCGGCTATACATTAGATTTAATCCTCTCTTCCAACACATTGCTATCAGAAATTTCCCTCCCTACCATGATCAGTGTCCCCTGGTCTGATCATTTTTGTATTTTCTTCTCCGTCTCTACCCCCTCCTTGACATCCACTGATCCTATCCCGTCCTCTCCTTCAGTCTCTCTTCACCGTCGTATCACCTCTGACACCCTTAGGGCCTTTCCTCCCGCTTCTTCCCTCTTCCCACTTGACTTTGCTGCACTTTCCTCTGACGAACAGGTTCCCCTCTGGAACTCTCTTCTTTTAGATACCTTGGATGATCTGGCCCCACTTCGGCCGGTCCCCAATCGGCCCGGACCCCCTCGTTCCCCATGGTACCATCCTGCTCTGCGTCTCCAACGAACCCAGCTCCAGCATTTACAGCGCCGGTGGGCTTGTCACCCCTCCCCTGATCTGCGCCTCCATTTTAAGCAGCTTTTTTCAGAATATCACCTGGCGATTCAATCTGCCAAGCGTGACTTTCATGCGTCTGAAATCTCTACTGCTGCGAGCTCTTCCAAGCAACTCTTTTCCATCTTGCGTAGACTCTCCTCTGTTGGCCCTGACCAACGTCAGTTATCCACGGCCCCTAATCCTCAGTCTCTCGCTACCTTTTTTTCTGAGAAAATCCTCCATCTTCGTACATCCTTTTCACATCCCTCCCCTCCACCACCCTTGTCCCCACCTTGCTCTGTCCTGCCCCCCTCCCCGCCTAACCTTGCCCTAGCTCATTCTTGGTCCTCTTTCCACTCCATCACTTCTGCTGAAGTCTTACAGGCATTAGCGAAATCTAACAAGACTACCTGCAAACTGGACCCAATTCCTTCTCATTGGTTGTCCGAACCTTCTTTACAGCTCATACCTATTATCACTACTATCATTAACACTAGCCTTTCTACTGGTCATTTTCCATCATCCTGGAAATCAGCTATTGTTCGTCCTATCCTCAAACAGCCTTCTCTTGATCCTTCTGTTCTTTCTCACTGGCGCCCTGTTTCGAATCTTCCTTTCCTAGCTAAACTCCTGGAACGTCTTGTCTTTGATCAATTTAATTCCCACACTGAATCCACTAATACTCTTCACCCCCGCCAAGCCGGTTTTCGTCACGGACACAGCACGGAAACAGTTCTTCTTGCACTCCTCAATGACCTCCATGTTGCTCACGATCGTGGTGATGTCTCTCTTTTGGTTTCCCTTGATCTCTCCGCGGCTTTCGATCTAATTGACCACCGTACTTTGCTTTCTCGTTTATCGGATGTGGGTCTGCAAGGCACAGTCTGGCAGTGGTTCTGTTCTTTCCTTACAGCTCGCTCTTTTTCAGTCCATTCTGGTAATCAGTCCTCTGTTTCTTTCCCTCTCACTTGTGGTGTACCACAGGGTTCTGTTCTCTCCCCACTTCTGTTCAATATTTTTCTGGCTCCTTTATCGTTAGTAATTCAACAGTTCCCCGTGTCATTTTACATGTATGCTGACGATATTATTCTACTGTTTCATACCTCTCCCCTGACCTTAGATATTACTCAATTGAATCTTTGTCTCTCTCGGATTTCTTCTTGGCTATCCCACAATTTTCTGCATCTGAATCCGTCAAAGTCCACAGCTATGTGGGTCTCACTAACTGATTCTTGCCCTTCCCTGGCTCCCTCGATCGATTCTGTTTCTCTCCCTCTTGTGTCATCCTTCCGCTATCTCGGTGTCATTCTCGACTCTACGCTTTCTTTTCATCAGCACCTCACCTCCCTTACTCGTCGTTCTTTTGCTGCTCTGCAACAGATCAGGGCTGTCCGTTCCCTTCTCCCCTTCTCGTCCCTAGTCACCCTTGTCCTGGCCCTAGTTATAAGTCGCCTGGACTACTGCAACGTTTTTCTTGCAAACCTCCCAAAATATCAACTTCTTCGTCTTCAGCGCATTCAAAATGCTGCTGCCCGCCTCATCACATTCTCACACCGTTTTGACCATATCACACCTATCCTTCTCCGTTTGCACTGGTTACCACTCTGTTTTCGCTTTCATTATAAGTTCCTTATTTTGATTCACCGCGCTCTTCATACCAATACCCCTCTATATCTTGCGGATCGGATCTCGCTTCACACTCCCTACCGTCAGCTTCGCTCTCTCCATGCAAATCGTTTGTCCCTCCCCTCTCCGTCACAGGCACACCTCGAGCAGACCCGTCATGCAGCTTTTTTCTTTTTAGGTCCAGTGTTATGGAATGCGTTACCCCCGTCTCTCCGTCTGGAACCCTCATACCCTCAATTTAAAACACTACTCAAAACCCATCTGTTTCAGCAAGCTTTTCATCTCTCTCCTGATGGTCCTCCCTGATGTTCCTTTAGCTGTTGTATTTGTTTCTGTTTTGTTCGTATATCTGTCCTGTTGCGTATTTTGTCTACCCATAGTCTGTTCTGTCTACCCTTTTATGGGCCTTTTTATCACTGTTTGTATTTTTATTTTAGTTAACTTGTGTTTTAGAATACTGGCACTTTTATGGGCCTTTTATCATTGTGTGTATTGTTATTCTAGTTAACTTATGTTTTAAAATACTGGCCCTTTGTCTGGTTCTGTTTAATTTTGTCTTCTATTTGTTTGTGCTTTTATACTTTACTTTTCTGTTTCACTTTGGCGTTCCTTTCTTTGTCTTTGCATGGCCAACCTTTTATTGTACACCGCTTTATGTTTCGACGGAAAGCGGTCTATCAAATTTTTAATAAAGATAAAGATAAAGATAGCAACCTTTTGATGGATGTGTACCATATTCCCAGGTTTAGGGTGGCATTACTAAGGTATGCAAGTGCTATTATTGGGAGATGCATGCAGAGCCCAAAGTCCTGCATCTCCAGGAGGCTTTGGATAATGGGGCCTGTGGGTGCGGGTGTGTCTGCCCCTGTTGGCTGCTGCTTTACGGCAGAGGTTCCCAACTCCAGTCCTGGTGGGCCAAACACTGTTTGGGTTTTCATGCTGTCCCTCATGAATATGCATGACATACATCTTCATACCATGGGGGTGGCGCATAGAAATGCAGCACAGGCATCTTTATCAGAGGCAGCATGGAACCGGAATGGTGTTTGGCCCTCCAGGACTGCATTTGGGTGACTCTGCTCTAGGTAATGTGCATGTTTATGGTTTCCGTGCTCTGTAGGGTAAAATGTAGGTGTCATGGGAATGTTTACGTCATCTGCAATAAAGGTACTGCCTGTAT
Organism: Ichthyophis bannanicus; assembly: GCA_033557465.1. Taxonomy (NCBI): domain Eukaryota; kingdom Metazoa; phylum Chordata; class Amphibia; order Gymnophiona; family Ichthyophiidae; genus Ichthyophis; species Ichthyophis bannanicus. The sequence continues at coordinate 1,203,420,446 of CM066031.1, forward strand.
TAGCACGTTGTAGTAGTGGGTAAAATATGGGGAATGGGTTGGCAGGAACCACAGCTGGGACTTGAACCTGTGATCCTCTGCTTCTGAATACACTGGTTTTGTGCACTGCACCAACTTGTTGTCACAAAGTCAGTACATTCCTTAGTGATACCATGACTGTTCGTCAGACAGGGCCCGTCTGTTGCAGTACACGGCACCGACCTACACAGGGCTAGGCCACGGTCTGCTCTGGGCAGCTGCCACTGCCCCCTCCACCACCAGTATCCCTCAGCCACCATGCTGACATGCCCTTCTGCTGGTGGTGCTGGTGGTGCACAGTCTCAGGGCATCCAGTGTGCAGGTAGGCGGCTGCCTATGGTGCGGGTTCTGGGGTAGGGGTGCCTGCATAGATGTCCATGCTCCCCCCCAGCCCCGCCTGCCAATGTTCTGTGCCCTTGGGGGTAGCTGTTGGGTACTATCCCCTGTGACACTGTGGGAAACACAGTCGTGCCCATGTTGGGCCTTCAGCAGTTGCTGTCTGGCTGCTCTGCTGTTTCAGCATTCGTATGGGCCAGCTAGGCATCACCCTAGTCTGCACTGTGGCCCAGCTGCACCACAGCATGTGCCACCTGCGACCCTCTGTGTCCCCTTTTCCGGCATCTGTCCAGTTGCCGTGCCAACATGCCCGCCCTGATGTTGCGGGACATGTGCATGCCATAGGAACCCTGTCCGATGGAGTGGAAAACCCTGAGCAGCGCTATTTCACTGTAGGCTCATTCACCTTGTATGGAGACGGAGTGTAGACCCTTCCGCGATTTATTTCTTTTCTATGGTGCTTTCTCGGGAGGGGGGGGGTTGATGTTTCTCATTAATACCACTATTGGCCAGCTTGGTTATGTTTTTTTCCAGTTTGTTGAGGTCATTTTCAGTGTTTATGTGCCCTTTTGTTCTGTGCACATGTATCACACTTATCACTTTTTTTTAGGTTTCCCTGCCTAGGCTGTACATTGCTGACACTGAAATGGATTCTCTCCCCTGTAATGTGCATTTAACGGCAGGTTTTCATTCACGTTAGGATTTAGCTCTTCAGATCAACGCGTTAGTGTGAAGGGAGCCTCTCCCTGCCCACTCTCCACCCACTGACCCCTTCTATCCGCCCTCTCTCCACCTTCTGCGGTGTTTTACCGCACCACGGAGCTTTACGATCGTTAACGTTACATAACGCGCGTTATGTACCGTTACCGCAGTTTAGTAGACATACTCCTAAATTCTGAAAAGTCATAATTGATGCATCCGAGCTGACCGGAAAAAGCCATCTAGATGTATTATAACAAATAGAATCATCCTGTATTGTTTTTGGACAAGACTCAAAATGTAAAGCTACATGCAGTTTCCTAAAAAACTGATGCAGCGCTACCCTCATTCTAAACGGATCATATTTAGGAGAAGGGATGAATGATAAACCCAAAGCTAATGCCTGTTTTTCAGATAGGACGCCTTCGCAGTCGACGGCCAGCTGAACAACCACGAGGGGATGGTTGGAGGGGTCCGTCAACCCAAGCATACACCAGACAACAATCATCAACATATCACAAACATATGGTGAATATCCGTAATCCCATGTAAATGCAAAACCTCAGAAAGGTATTTGAGGACAACAGGTGTGTCATAGGAAAATTAAGAAAACGTAAATTGCACGCTCTATACTGATTCTCCAGCACTTCCAATCGATAAGATAACATTGAGGAATCTCGAATCAAAGCAACTTCATTATCTCGAGAGGATTTAATAACATAAGAACATAAGATATGCCATACTGGGTCAGACCAAGGTCCATCAAGCCCAGTATTCTGTTTCCAACAGTGGCCAATCTAGGTCATATGTACCTAGCAGTTTCCCCAAGAGACACAAGTTCCACAAAGCTTGTACTGGGTCAAGCATTGATATCTTCGGTCACTTCTTAATAATGGTTTATGGCCCTTTCCTCCAGGAACTTGTCCAAACCTTTTTTAAACCCAGCTACACTAACAGCCTTTACTACATCCTCCGGTAACAAATTCCAGAGTTTGATTACACGTTGAGTGAAAAAATATTTTCTTTTATTAGTCTTAAATAGTTTACCCTGTAGCTTCATTGCATGTCCCCTAGTCTTTCTATATTCTGATAACGTAAACAATCAATCTACGTTTACCCGTTCCACTCCGTTCATTAATTTATAGACTTCTATCATATCTCCCCTCAGCCGTCTCTTTTCCAGGTTAAAGAGTCCTAACCTTTTTAGCCTTTCTTCATAGGAGTATCCTTCCATCCCCTTTACCATTTTGGTGGCTCTTCTCTGAACCTTTTCTAAAATCGCTATATCCTTTTTAAGATACGGCAACCAGAATTGCACACAATATTCAAGGTGCGGTCTCACCATGGAACGATATAGGGGCATTATAATATCTTTTGTTTTATTTTCCATTCCTTTCCTTATCATACCTAGTATTCTATTTGCTCTCTTGGCTGCCGCTTTTTTTAACATGGTATCCACAATGACGCCTAAATCTTTTTCCTGGGTCGTGGTTCCTAATGTGGAACCTTGCATCGTGTAACCATAGTTTGGGTTGTTCTTCCCTAGGTGCATAACCTTGCACTTGTCCACATTATATTTCATCTGCCATTTTGATGCCCAGTCTTCCAATTTATCAAGATCCTCTTGCAATTTTTCTCAATCCTCTTGGGTTTTAACAACTTTAAATAGTTTTGTGTCATCTGCAAATTTGATAACCTCACTCGTTATTCCACTTTCCAGGTCATTTATGAATATGTTAAAAAGCAGCGGACCCAGCACAGATCCCTGGGGTACTCCACTATTCACCTTTCGTCATTGGGAAAATTGGCCATTTATCTCTACCCTCAGTTTCAGATCCATAATAGTACACTGCCTCCTATCCCATGACTTTTTAATTTTGCCAAGAGTCTTTCATGAAGGACCTTGTCAAAGGCTTTCTGAAAATCCAGATACACTATATCAACTGACTCACCTTTGTCTAATTGTTTATTCACACCATCAAAAAAACATAACAGATTAGTAAGACAAGACCTTCCTTTGCTAAAGCCATGTTGGCTGCCTCCCATTAAGCCATGACTATCTACATATTCAATATTTTTTTTCTTTATAATGTTTTCTACCATTTTTCTTAGTACTGGCCACGCTAAGATGTCCGTGCAACTTAGACATAGTAATTTCTGAGAAAAATAGAAAATATGACCTGGTCAGGATTAATGGCATCTTTCACTAATATTTGGTTGCATAACCCTTGGCAGTGATGACAGCCTCCAAACATCTTTTGTAGCCATCTATAGGTTTCGTACATCTGTCTGTTGTTAGTTAACCGAGGTATCCGTATGCCCACCCTTTGCCTGGCGGCAGCCATAGTACTTTACCACCATTCCCGTCCAAGCCTCCTTACGCCAATGTCAACTCCCCCCTCCCCTCCCCTGCTTACACATTACACCCATAACAGAAGACACACAGACCATAATTTTTGGTGAACAATAAGTTGGTCGCAGCTTTATTTATAACATTATAAACCGGCCCAACATAGGCCAACAAACGTTCTTAATCGAAACGTTCCCCCCCCCCTCAGCCTCCCAAATTCCGGATGATACCCCACCAGCCATTTCTAGCAAAGCGGTGCATCATCCACCCCCCCATTCCCCCTCCGCCCGCCTTGCCATGTTATTAGCAAAGGTCGGCATTTCTCCACCGGGCAGAGACCACAACCGTGATGTCTCTCCCAACCTACAGCAATGCCGCTCCTCTGCCGAGCAGCATTCACCTCAAATTCCCCCCCGGGTCGGCGAGCGCCGGCTCGCTACTCCGCCACTCCTGCAACCATGACCCCCGCCCCCTACCCAGCTGCGACAACCCCCTTTTCCCTGCAACCACGAGCGAGGGGAGGGTGGGAGGGAAACCTTTCGGTCGGCTGGCCACGCTGCAAAGAGGGAGAGCGCACGCCAGCGATCTCCCTCGCGTGCCACCACTCCGCCCCCGGCCGGCACCCGCACCAACCAGAGAGCACTACGTGTGCGTGTCACTTGCTGGTGCCGGCCGCGCTTCTCATCCGCTCTCCCCCCCCCCATCCATGAAACGGCCGCGAATCTGCCGCCATAAGGCTGGGCCCCGGGAACCCGGTTACTACCGGCCTCGGGACCCTGCCCTGCGGCACGGCGACATTTCTCCTACTTTTCAGCCACAATTTGTTCCAGCTCATGAATGTTTCCAAGATTCCTTTTACAAATAGCAGATTTCAGCTCTTTCCAAAGCTTCTCGATTGGATTGAGATAAGAACTCATTGCTGGTCAGTTTAAAATCGTTCATTGTTCCTTTTTAACCATTCTTTTGTACTTTTGGATGTATGTTTTGCATCATTGTCCTGCTAGAGGACCCATGCCCTTTGACACAGACCTAGCTTTGTGTCACTACGAGGTATGTTTACTAAATGACATTAGCAGCTTCCATGTGATATCGGAGCTGCGGCCCTATTGATTTCAATGATGCCGTGGCTCTTATATCGCACAGAAGCCACTACTGCCATTTAGTAAACATACCCCTAAGTTGCACATTTTGCTCCAAAATACCTTAGTAGTCCTCTGACTTCATGATTCCTTTAATATGTCCCAGGCCTCCAGTTCCTGAGACAGCAAATCAGCCTCACAACATTATGGAACCTCCACCATATTTAACTGCAGGAAGGTTTTTTTTCCTTATAAGCTTCATTTCTTTGCCTGTAAATGTATTGCTGATCTGAATTGTCAAAGAGCTCAAGTTTTGTTTCATCTGTGCACAGAACATTTTTACAAGATTGTGGTTTGGACAAAGATCATTGTGCCTTTTTATGTCTGTCTTTGAGCAGTGGGGTCCTCCTTGGCCTTCATCCATGAAGTCTTTGTTTAGTGTGTGGCGCATGGTGTAGGTTGAAACCACAACTCTGGATTTCTCCAGATTAGACATAAGCTCTTGGGATGTTGTACATGGTGTTTTTCCAGTAGTTTTGCGCTGTCCTTTGAAGACTTTTTGCCTTAATTTTCCTCTTCCCAAAATGTCCTGGGAGGTTCTTGACAGTTCCATGAGCAGAAAACCTCTGAATAACATAGTGAACTGTAAACACAGGAATCTCAAGGTCTTTGGAGATGACCTTGTACCCCTTGAAGTTCGATATTTGGTAATAATGGCTATTTTGATGTTCCCAGGCAGCTCTCTTGTCTTCATCATTGTGAAAATGGAAAAGGGAGTGAACAGAGCCATTATTCAATGGTTGATTCAAGTCATGTGAGTACTGACAATTGATCACAGGTGCATCTAATTTTACTGCAATGGGAATGTGGTTCTTCTATTCAAATTGATTTGAATTGTTTATTAAAGTACAAATAATCATGTCCTGGTAATGTCCCAGTTTTTATACTATTCCCTACTATTCCCTTTTTTAATGGTCTTGTTTTATTTTATTCTTTTAGGTGTGAAATATTTGTTCATATATAGTCCAAAGCCATTTCACTGGCCACTTTATTTTAAGAGATATTGGACATTCAGGGGATATTGGACATTTAGGAGTTGAACTGCAAGGGTGCCAATAATGCTGACCACAACTGCAAGTTTTAAAATACTGTAACATACACATTCTTGAAAATCTGGGCATGGGCATTTACACCTGCTCTAGAGCAGGCATAAATATCTGCACCTAGATTTTTACACCGCTTATGCCCCTATTTTACGAAAAAAAGGTAAGCCCCTACTTTTCTTTATAAAATAGACTCAAGTTAGGTGCCTCTATATGGTGATCACTGCTTGCCAGATGATCACTCATTACAACATCAGAAACAATCTCCTCATTTTGAAGTACTAAGTCTAGTATTGCCTCCTCCTGTGTGGGTTCAGTTACCAGTTGTTGAAACAGTTCTCCCTCTAGAGAATCCAGGATCTCCCTACTTATAGATGATACTGCAGAAGGGGTATTCCAATCAGCATCTAGCAAATTTAAATCACCTACCAATAGTGCTTCACTTTCATTGCAATACAGTGAATATCTTCAATTAAATCTTTATCTATTTCTTCTGCCAGCAAGGGAGGCCCATATGTTATACCACTGTAAATAGATATCCTATTCCCTCTTTCCAAAATAACCCAAGGTGCATCCTCATTACTGCATATGGCCTGTGGGGCTTTAATATTATTATTATTTACATATAGTTTCACTTCTCCCTTTCTTACTACCCTGTCTTTCCTGAATAGATTAGAGCCTGGTATAACTACATCCTAGTGATTGTTCTCAATGTACCATACTCTCTGACTGCTACTATATCCAAGTCATTCTCTTCTACAGTCTTTAAATCTGACACTTTATTTCCCATACTCTGGTAATTCAAATATGCAGCTCTCCAGATGTTGCCCTTTTTTCTCTTTTCTGTTGTTGTTAAGTGCCGTTGAGTCGGAGTCGACTCATGGCGACCCTCTGGATAGCTATCCTAAATTGTGTTCGGTCAGGCGGCTCATTGTTGACAGACTGGTACCCGTAGCTGCTGTTATTGTATTGATCCGTCTCATTGCTGGCCTTCCTCTTTTGTGTTGACCTTCTATCTTGCCAAGCATGATGTCTTTCTCTAATGATCTCTCTCTTCGCATGATGTGTCCAAAGTATGAAAGTCGAAGTCTTGTCATCTGAGCTTCTAAAGAAAGCTTAGGTTTGATCTCCTCTAGTACCAACCGGTTTGTTCTTCGGGCAGTCCATGGTATACACAGTATTCGCCGCCAGCACCATATTTCAAAGGCATCAATTTTCTTCCTGTCTATCTTTTTCACTGTCCAACTTTCACATCCATATGATGTTATTGAAAATACCATGGCTTGAACAAGTCAAATCTTTGTATGCAGAGAGACATCTCTGCTCTTGAGAATCTTATCTAGGTCTTTCATAGCCATTCTGCCAAGAGCAATGCGTCGTTTGATCTCTTGACTGCTTGTTGCTTCTTTATTGATAGTTGATCCAAGTAGGTTAAAGTTGTTCACGATTTCAATTTCTTCTCCTTCAACGATGAACCTGTTGATTATGCCAGTTGTCATGATCTTTGTCTTCTTTACATTAAGGTGCAGGCCCATTTTGAGACTATGTTCTTTGATTGTGAGAAGCAAATGTTTCAGATCATCTTCACTTTCGGCCAGTAATGTGGTATCATCAGCATAGCGAAGGTTGTTGATGAGTTTTCCACCAATCTTCACACCTCTGTTGTCTTCATACAATCCTGCTTCTCTGATGATTTGTTCTGCATATAAATTGAACAGGTAGGGGGAAAGTATGCAGCCTTGTCTTACACCTTTGCTTATTTTAAAACATTCTGTTTCTCCTTGTTCCGTTCGAACTGTTGCTTCTTGATCAATGTACAGATTGTGCAAGAGTACGATCAGGTGTTCTGGTATACCCATGCTTCATAATGTGGCCCAGAGTTTCTCATGGTTTACACAGTCAAAAGCCTTGCTATAGTCAATAAAGCACAAATAGATATCCTTTTGGTATTCTTTAGTCTTTTCAAGGATTCATCTCACATCTGCAATGATGTCTCTCGTTCCTTGCCCTTCCGTGAACCCTGCTTGCACTTCAGGTAGTTCTTGTTCCAGGTATGGTTGTAGTCTCTTTTGAATAATCTTCAGTAGAATCTTGCTGGCATGTGGGATCAGAGCGATTGTGCGATAATTTCTAGTCAGTTGGATCACATTTTTTTAGTATTGGTATAAACACAGATCTTTTCCAGTCAGTTGGCCATGATGTTGTCTTCCATATTTCTTGGCAGAGCTTTTTAAGTATGGTAACAGCTGCATCAGATTGCTGTAATACCTCTATGGGAATGCTATCAATTCCTGGTGCTTTGTTCTTTGATAAGGCTTTCATTGCTGCTTGAACTTCTTCTTTCATCACCAATGGTTCCCGATCATAAGGTGCAGGTTGAAATGGCTGTTGGTCCACTTGATATTTATCATATAAAAACTCTGTATATTCCTTTCACCTTTTCTTGATCTTCTCAGCATCATTCAACATAGAACCTTGAGCATCTTGTAACATTACAATTCGAGACTGGAAATTTTTCTTTAACTCTCGTAGCTTTAGGAAAGCCGATCTCATTCTTCCTCTAATAGTTTCTGCTTCTATTTCCTTACATGCATCGTTGTAGTACTTTTCCTTGTCCTGTCTTGCTGCATGTTGGAAATCTCTGTTGAGTTCTTTTATTGTTTTTCTTTCTCCTCTGGCTTTAGCTTCTCTGTGTTTTGTCTTTGTTGATGTTATAGAACTTTTCCATCGTTGACTTCCACAGATGTAGTCAATTTGATTTTTATACAATCCATTGGGTGAAGTCCATGTGTACAGTCATCGCTTGTGTTGATGGAAGAAGATGTTTGAGATGAATAGATTGTTGGTCTTGCAGAATTCTATCAGTCTTTCTCCAGCTTCATTTCTGTTGCCAAGTCCATATTTTCCAACTACTTTGCCTTCTTCTTTGTTGCCAACTTTTGCGTTCCAGTCACCCATGACTATTAGGATATCCTGTTTGCATATTCTGTCAATTTCAGCTTGTACTTGTTCATAGAACTCTTCAATTTCATTCTCTTCTGCAGCTGTTGTTGGGGCATATACTTGAATTATAGTTGTTTTGATAGGCATTCCTTGTAGACGAATAGAGATTAAGCGTTCGCTGACAGCATTGTATTTCATTACAGTTCTTGCAAGTTTCTTATTATAAATGCAACACCATTTCTTCTTTGTCTTTCATTTCCAGCATAGTAGACCATGTGATCATCTGATGCAAAGTGCCCGATGCCAGTCCATTTCAGTTTGCTGACACCCAACAGATCAAGTTGTACACGTTCCATTTCATTCTTGAGCACCTCCAACTTCCCTTGGTTCATGCTTCGTACGTTCCATGTTCCAATGCATAAGACATCTTTACAGCTTCTGACTCTCATTTCATGCGCAGCTACATCAGCAGTCAGACATCCCGAGGGCTTTGATCCAACCACATCATAAATGCTGGCTTTACTCTGAAAAGTCTTCAGCTCTTCCCCAGTAGCTAGTTCAGTGCCTTCCGACCTGGGGGTCTCATCTTCAAGCACCATAGCACAATTTGTTTTGTTGTAACTATCCATTGGGTTTTCATGGTAAGATACAGAAGTAGATGGCTGGGCCTTTCTTCCGCGCAGTTTAAGTTTGGTGTTGTTTCCGTTGTCACAGAAATGTGATCCTCTGCTGTCAATACTATCCCATTCTGCTGCTTAGATGGGTGGTTTGTCTTGGTCTGGCACCTCAGCTGAGACCTTTCCATCTTGGGAGACCCTGCCAGTAGTTAAACTACCGATAGTTTAAGCTCTCAGCATCACTGATGCACACAAGCCCTCACAGCACAACAAGCTGCAAACCAAGTGAGGGCATTGTTGTCATTCTAAGTGCCATTGAGTCAATGTCAAATCATGGATAGTTGTTCTACACTGTTATTTGATGTACAGCCAGGTGGCTAATTGTTGACAGAGTAGCATCCATAGCTGCTCTTATTGTATTGATCCATCACATTGCTGATCTTCCTTTTTTGCATCACCCTTCAACCTTGCAAGCATGATGTCTTTCTCATTTATTTATTTTCTCTTATATACCATGCTATTCTGCATCAGTGCAGTTTACATTGAACAAACTGAAATTACATTGAACAGGGCATTATAACTTGGAGATAACTATTTTACAGGGAACATGGGCTATGGAGGGTTAAGTGGCTTGCCCAAGACCACAAGGAGCACCTGTGGGACTAGAAACCCCAGTCCTTCTGGCCCAAGGTTGCTGTCCTCTAGTGGGATTTGAACCCCCAACCTTCTGGCCTGAAGTACCTTGCCCCAACCACCAGGCCACTCCTCCACTCCTCCACCTCTTCAAAGATATAGGTTTGATCTCCTCCAATGATATGGGTTTGATCTCCTCCAATACCCATTGATTTGTTTTTTGGACAGTCCATGATATATGCTGTATTCTTCTCTAGCATGATAATTCAAGGGCATCAATTTTTTTCCAATCTTGTTTCTTTACTGTCCCTTTTGCATCCATATGATGTTATTGAACATACTATACCTTAGACAAGTCAAATCTTTATGCAGATAGATACATCTATGCACTTGAAAATATTGTTTAGGTCCTTCGCAGCCATTCTGCCTAGAACAATATATTGTTAGATTTCTTGACTGCTGGCCATTTCATTGATTATGCATCCAAGCAGGTTGAAGTTGTCTCTATTTCTTCTCTATCAAGGATGAAATTATTGATTTTGCTAGTTTTCAGGATCTTCACATTAAGGTGCAGGCCCATTTTAAGTCTATGTTCCTTGATCTTGCATAGTGGTATTATCAGCATAGTGAAGGTTGTTGATTCTTCCATCAGTCTTCACACCTGAGTTTTCCTCATACAGTTTTGTTTCTCTGATTGTTTTGCATATAAATTAAAATGCTACGGGGAAAGGATACAGCCTTATTGTACATCTTTGCTGATTTTAAATCATTCTGTATCTCCTTTTTCCATTCAAACTGTTGCTTCTTTGTCAGTGTAAAGGTTGTGCATGAGAACTCTCAGGTATTCTGGTATATCCATGCTTCTTAATGTGGCCTATGGACATTTGTTTACCCATCCATGTCTATCCTAATTTAAAACCCTCCTCAGATTAGTTAGTCTATTGTAAAAGACACTTCACCCCTTCTTTGACAGGTGGATGTCATCTCCGTTCAACAGCTTTAGGAAAATCATGCCATGGTCTAGGAAGTCAAAATGCTCTTGATGACACTATTCATGTAGCCAAGCATCAGGCTTCAGCCATGACCTTCAACAGGGAGGATTGAGAAGAACACTACACATGCACCAGTCTGCTTCACCTCCTTTTTTCAGAGTCTCAGAGTCAATTTTGATGTGTATATTTGGGAACTTATTAGTATCATTTAAAATAACTTGGATGAGCAGCATTAGATAATAGTCAGTAGGCTTGAGGAGTATCAGGAAAATCTCCATAATGTCTGGGAATTAGACTCTAGACAGACAACACACCTCTCGTGATATCATGTCTGGTCAGCAAATAGACACTGCTGTATCTGTCAGAAGGGAGTCACCAAATACCACTACCCTTAATTTCCTAGTGGTTGTTGAGGGATTTGAACTCTGGTAGCTCCGGTTCCTGGGATTTTGCCATTTTTCCACTTCCAGTTCTTCAGTTCTAGAGAAGGTGCAGACTATGTTGATCTGTGTCCAGCTGTCATCTTTTTGTATAGTGTCATCTTCCTTTCTGCTGGAGATCTTAGATGCTTCTGAAAAAATTTTACCAGTGTTACTTCTCATTGTCTCAGATGTTTCTTAGCTTTACCACCTGCTCTCAGTCACTTCACTTGTCTCCTGAGGAATTCAACTTATAGGAATCTTATACACATTGAATCAGTTCTATGCCCTGGATCTGGCTGTCTGTCTGGATGGATGCAGAAGTGGTAATAGGGGCGACTGCATTGGTAGCATGATGCTTCCCAGCCATATTTCTGCTGTTGGATCTTTGGCACATGTAGGAAAAAATTAGATAAAAGACCAATCAAAGTCCCTACTCTGTCCTTGTCTGTGCAATCGTTAAAAACTAGGGGCCCAATAATCAGCACAATTAATGTGATTAGCAGGTCTGCTAATCACATTAATCATCTTGATCGGGATATTCAGTGGCATTAACACAGTTAGTGCTGATGAATATCTGTGGGTGCCTCTGCTGCATACCTTGATGCTAGCCGGCTAGCACTGGGGCATTCCGGAGGGAAATGGGGGGTGTCGATAATGAGCCTCTGCTCAGTTATCACTAATCAGTGAAAGTTAGGTACTTTAACGGTTAGACTAATTTTCACTGCAGAAGCTAACCAAGCAGCAGCCAAATATTGCTACTGCCTAGTTAGCTTCATTGCTCTCCGGCTGACCAGATATTCGATGCTGGTGGCTGAATATGGCTCTGGCATTAAATATCCGTGTCTTTGTTTCAGCAGCAGCAGCTAGCTAGCTGCTTTAAAATAGTATGTTCCCTTTGCAGAATATTTATGTATTTATTTATGTTATTTATTTAGCTGATTTTGTATACCACTTTATCTAAAAGTCACAGCAGGTTGCAGGTTAACTGGAACATTAGCTTTGAAAAATACCATAAAAACAATACAAATGTAAAGTACTGCTAACTTCTAACTCTTCTTAAATAGGGACTGTGCATAGCTCCTACAGTCTAGGGGTACTATGCTGTGTTATAATGAACTTTTGTAGTAAGAAAGTATCTGAGCTCTCTATACCAAAGTATTAAATGAAAGTATGAGTTTTCAGCCTTTTTCAGAACTCTGATAGATCATGAAACAGTATCAACTGCCTTCTTTCCTCTCTGAACTTCCAAGTGTAAAAACTAGAGGAAAGAATAACAAAAAAGCCTTTCCTAAACAGAAGAGTTCCCCCTACAAAATCTACAAAAATAAACTAGTAACTTAAACAACAATATATAAAAATGTAAAAAAACATCCCCCTATTTAAGAACTCTCAGACAGGAACAATTGCCTTTACATAAATAAATCCCCTCCAGGAATGGCCCGATAAAATACCTATATAGCCACCCATCTGGGCAGCAGCAGAATGGGATAGTGTTGACGGCGGAGGATCACATTTATGTGACAATGGCAACAACACCAAACTTAAACTGCGCGGAAGAAAGGCCCGGCAATCTACTTCTGTATCTTGCCATGAAAACCCAATAGATAGTTACAACAAAACAAATTGTGCTATGGTGCTGGAAGATGAGACCCCCAGGTCGGAAGGCACTCAACTAGCTACTGGGGAAGAGCTGAAGACTTTTCAGAGTAAAGCCAGCAATTATGATGTGGTTGGATCAAAGCCCTCGGGAAGTCTGACTGCTGATGTAGCTGCGCATGAAATGAGAGTCAGAAGCTGTAAAGATGTCTTACACATTGGAACATGGAATGTACGAAGCATGAACCAAGGGAAGTTGGAGGTGGTCAAGAATGAAATGGAACGTGTACAACTTGAGCTGTTGGGTGTCAGCGAACTGAAATGGTATCGGGCACTTTGCATCAGATGATCACATGGTCTACTATGCTGGAAATGAAAGACAAAGAAGAAATGGTGTTGCATTTATAATAAAGAAGAAACTTGCAAGAACTGTAATGAAATACAGTGCAGTCAGCGAACGCTTAATCTCTATTCGTCTACGAGGATTGCCTATCAACACAACTATAATTCAAATATATGCCCCAACAACAGCTGCAGAAGAGAATGAAATTGAAGAGTTCTATGAACAAGTACAAGCTGAAATTGACAGAACATGCAAACAGGATATCCTGATAGTCATGGGTGACTGGAATGCAAAAGCTGGCAACAAAGAAGAAGGCAAAGTAGTTGGAAAATATGGACTTGGCAACAAAAATGAAGCTGGAGAAAGACTGATAGAATTCTGCAAGACCAACGATCTATTCATCTCAAACACCTTCTTCCAGCAACACAAGCGGCGACTGTACACATGGATTTCACCCAATGGATTGTATAAAAATCAAACTGACTACATCTGTGGAAGTCAACGATGGAAAAGCTCTATAACATCAGCAAAGACAAAACCTGGAGCTGACTGTGGTACAGATCATCAACTACTAGTATGCAAACTCAAGCTAAAGTTGAAAAAGAGCAAACCACTCATGAATGCAGCAAAATATGACCTTGAGAATATACCACTGGAATTTAAAGACTGCCTGCAAAATCAATTTGCTGCTTTAGATACGGAAGAGTTATGGAATGACATCAAGAAGGTTGTGTCGGAAGAAAGCGAGAAGTCTCTACAAAAGGTGAAAAAGCAGAACGGTCAAAATGGATGACGGAAGAAACTCTGAAAATTGCCCAGAAATGCAGAGAAGCTAAAGCCAGAGGAGAAAGAAAGACAATCGCAGAACTCAACAGAGATTTCCAACGTGCAGCAAGACAGGACAAGGAAAAGTACTACAATGACACATGCAAGGAAATAGAAGCAGAAACTATTAGAGGAAGAACAAGATCGGCTTTCCTAAAGCTACAAGAGTTAAAGAAAAAGTTCCAGCCTCGAATTGGAATGTTACAAGATGCTCAAGGTTCTATGTTGAATGATGCTGAGAAGATCAAGAAAAGGTGGAAGGAATATACAGAGTTTTTATAGGATAAAGATCAAGTGGACCAACAGCCGTTTCAACCTGTACCTTATGATCGGGAACCATTAGTGATGAAAGAAGAAGTTGAAGCAGCATTGAAAGCCTTATCAAAGAACAAAGCACCAGGCATTGATGGCATTCCTATAGAAGTATTGCAGCAATCTGATGCAGCTGTTACCAAACTTACAAGGCTCTGCCAAGAAATATGGAAGACAACATCATGGCCAACTGACTGGAAAAGATCTGTGTTTATACCAATACTAAAGAAAGGTGATCCAAATGATTGTGAAAATTATCGAACAATCGCTCTGATCCCACATTCCAGCAAGATTCTACTGAAGATTATTCAAAAGAGACTACAACCATACCTGGAACAAGAACTACCTGAAGTGCAAGCAGGGTTCAGGAAAGGGCGAGGAACGAGAGACATCATTGCGGATGTGAGATGGATCCTTGAAAAGACTAAAGAATACCAAAAGAATATCTATTTGTGCTTTATCGACTATAGCAAGGCTTTTGACTGTGTAAACCATGAGAAACTCTGGGCCACATTATGAAGCATGGGTATACCAGAACACCTGATCGTACTCTTGCACAATCTGTACATTGATCAAGAAGCAACAGTTCGAACGGAACAAGGAGAAACAGAATGGTTTAAAATAAGCAAAGGTGTAAGACAAGGCTGCATACTTTCCCCCTACCTGTTTAATTTATATGCAGAACAAATCATCAGAGAAGCAGGATTGTATGAAGACAACAGAGGTGTGAAGATTGGTGGAAGACTCATCAACAACCTTCGCTATGCCGATGATACTACATTACTGGCTGAAAGTGAAGATGATCTGAAACATTTGCTTCTCACAATAAAAGAACATAGGGGTATGTTTACTAAAGTGCGTTAATTGTGAATAATGCGCATTGTATGACGTTAACGATCGTAAGTGCAGTATAACGTGTGTAATCACGTGCCAACGACCGTTAACGTCATACTACGCGCGTTAACCGTGGTTAACGATCGTAAAGCCCCGCGGCGCGTTAAAACAGCGCAGAAGGTGGAGAGTGGGCGGAGAGAAGGGTTCAATGGGTGGAGAGTGGGCATGGAGAGGCTAACGCACTGATTTGCAGAGCTGAATTACAACGCGAAAGAAAATCTGCCGTTAAAGGCATTTAAAGGCAAGAGAAACCATTTCCGTCAGCAATGTACAGGAAAACCGGGGAAACCCACCAAACGTGAGCAGTGTGATACATGTGCACAGAACAGAATATCACATAAAACGTTAAAAATGCCCACAAGAAACATGTTAAAAAGCATAATGCAGCTGTGCCACAGTGATAGCAATGGGCAAAAAGGAACAACAGTCCATGACAAGCACCAAATAAAAACAAAATGATGTGTGGAAGTGTCCACGCTCCGCAGACCCTTTCAAAGACCATCTCATTGTATTGGAGCTGTCCTGGGAGTGTTGTGTAATGTTGCCCGATGATCTCATGGTTGTCCAGCTTGTTTAGGGGTGTGTGCCCCTTTTATGAGGTCTTTTCAGAGGTTTATGTGCACCTTTGTCTGCATACAAGGTAAATGAGGCCACAGTAAACCTGTTGCAGAGCAGGGTTTCGGACTCGTCAGGCCGGTGTAACTAGCTCAAGGGACTACACTGTCTCTGTGACCACAGTGTGGTGCAACAGACACAGCCAGTGCCTGTAAGACCAGACGGTCACAGGTTCAAATCCCAGCTGGGGCTCCTGCCAACCCAGTCCCCATAGCTTTACCCACCACTAAACATTGATAGTAAAGACACCCCATTATTGCAGAGAACATACGCATGGCCTATATTTTACCACACCAAACACAGACACCAGAAACAGGCACATTACCTAAAGCTGAGTCCCGCAAATGCAGTCCTGGAGGGCCCCACACCATTCCGTCCTCATGCTGCCCCTAATAAAGATGCCTGTGCTGCATATCTATGCACCGCCCCCATGGTACGCAGATGTAGCTCGTGCATATTTATGAGGGACAGCATGAAAACCCGAACAGTGTGTGGAACAGCAGGACTGGAGTTGGGGAACTATGCTGTAAAGCAGCAGCCAACAGGGCCACCCACCCACCCAAAGGCCCAAAATTGCCAAATCCCCCAGGAGAGGCAAGACAATGGGCCCAGCCAGTATACCCCAAAACAAGCAGTTGCATACCGTAGCAATGCCACCCTACACCTGAGTATATGGTACAGAGCTATCAAACGTTCCCCATGATAACTGGCAGATACCAATCCCTACGGCAAGCACAGTTCGCTCATTGAGCTCCACCATAACAATCATTCTGATGTCTGCAGTGTTTGCTGCAGGTCTGGACTCTGACAGTGTTCACCACCCTTGTGAGTGACCTCCCAAAAGCCTTGTGTACCATATCCATGCGTGTACTATGCCCAGTACTGGTGTGGTGGCTATGGCTGCTGGCCACCTCTATAGTAGCACAATGCTGGCATAGGTGTGGGGGTGGCTGTCTGTCTATCCAGTGTGTGGTGGCTGCAAACACCTTCCACAGTCCACGCTGCCAGCAATGTTGCCGGTATTGGGCTGCCAATGTGCATAATGAGGAGCAAGGTACCATGGGTATAGGCCGGACAGGGTGGCCTGTCCAGGGTGCATCTGCACAGGGTATAGGGCAGTGACAGGCACATTGTAGTGGCTGGCCACCACCTACCCAGACAGGGTGACCTCAGTATATCCTGCTGAGAGCTCACTCTCACCCTGACTGTGCAGTGACCACAGCATGGCTAGGCACTCCCATGGTGCTATCTAGTATTTCTCTCATGTGATAAATATGGGTTTACTTTTGGGGCCCAGTCACCGATGTATCTGCTTGCTGTGTATGCTGGCATCCCAGTTCTGGGTGCAGGCAGCTCCACTGGGCACTAGCAGCCTGTTTGCAGCTGGTAGGTGATGTGATGGAGTGGCTTGCAGGGTGCAGTGGCTTGCACCAGGGGAATATCAGATAGTGGTGGGGAGCAGTATACCATATCCAGGCCTAATGTCTGTTTGCTATTGTGTTATGGCTGTGTACAGAGCTGCATTGACTGCCCTGTGGGGTGTCTGCTCCTCAGCAGGACTAGGGTTAATGTTACCCTCTACTGCCACCTTTGCAGGGAGGTAGAATGTGGATCTTTTGATGGGTGACCCTGTTTGCTGCCCTGGGGGAAGGGGGGGTGGTGGTGCATGGGGCTACACCTGCCTGAAACAGACAGAGATGTCCAAGGTGGTCCTGCAGAAACTACCTATCTCACACAGTAACACTGCTTTGGACCTGCACCATGGACTCTTTCAGCCATGGATGGTGCTGTAGACCTAGTGCTGGACGGCTCACTGCACCCTCAGGGTGAGCACAATGTGACGGTGTGTAGCCACTTTGTGCCAGTACAACGCACGGTCAGTACCCCCTATCATGCCGAGGTGCACGAGATTCAATTGAGAAGATTTACATGAATAAGATTTATTGGAAGACTCCTAAAGTTAAGTACGAGTCCCAAGTGAATTTAAGTGTTTAAGTACGAGTGCAAACACAGTCAATCTTAGATAACTTTGATACACAGGAGGAGAGAGGGTATTTGGACACTTTATAACAAAAAAGCCGGAAAATGTCACTGATGTACTAAGGCTGAGCTGGTGTTTACAAAGAATTCCAAAAAACCCAGTTAACTACAGCCATGAAGTCTGAGACAACTTCCGTGCAATAGATTCAAAATAACAAGAGTGAACCCTCCGAGTCTTTCTGCTATAAGGTTGTTTCATTGGAGTAATTTTCTTTAATTTTTATAGAGGTGCTGTGGGGGTGCACATGGTCAGTTCCCCCTACTAGGCCGAGTTGCTGTGGGGGTGCATTCCCCATGGTGTGTATGTGTGGGCAGCTGATTTGAATGTGCAGTGCATCATGGGGGTGACTGGCACATTCCAACCCTGTGAAACCGCAGCACCAGCTCACAGGCTCTGATAAACCATGGCCCATCACACGTATATCTGATAACATAATGTATAGGTGCAAGACACCCTACAGAGTCTGTAATATATAAAATGCCCATACTGGTAAAACCACACGTACCCACGCACGTCAAAACACACGTACCCACGCACGATGCTACGCACGTACCAACGCACGCGGCTAGGCACCCATACCCAATGTACTGAAAAACAAGCCTCATTTCCTCTGTAATGTACAGGCTAATGCCTGGAACAGCTGTCTGCGTTAGACACACTGGGTACTCAAACCCATGCTGCCTGTAACAGCGGTCAATAACGTAACCATTGTGCTGCAGCTCTGTATGGGTCAGGTATGTATGCTAGCAACCCTACAACACATACAGGACATATACATGCCCCCACAATCACTATATAATGTGTGGGTGTGTTTGCTTGTTCTGAGTGAGCTGCATCATAGCAACCTTTCTGATGTCTGTGGAGTGTGCTACAGGTCTTGTGTCTGACAGTGTTTACCAACCTGGGGAGTGACTCCTACAGTATTGCGTACCATAGCCATGCCTGCACTGTGCCCAGGACTGGTGTGGTGGCCTGGGCTGCCCAACACCTCTATAGTTGCACAATGCTGGCATAGGTGTGGGGAGTGTGTGTCTGTCTATCCAGTGTGTGGTGGCTGTCAACACCCTCCACAGCCCACTCTGCTAGCACTGTTGCCAGTATTGGCCTGCCAATGTGCATAATGAGTAGCAAGGTACCGTGGGAATAGCCTGGATAGGGTGGCCTGGCCTGGCCGCATCTGCACAGGGCATAGGGCAAAGGCTCGGACATTGTAGTGCCCGGTACCACCTGCACGGACAGGTTGGCCATAGCATGTCCTGCTGGGAGGTCACTCTCACCCTGACTGAGCAGTGACCATGGCATGGCTAGGTTCCCCCATAGTGTTATATAGCATTTTTCTCATATATTTATGGGGGGCTTTTTGGGGCCCAATCACTAATTTATGCTGACATCCCCGTTCTGGGTACATGCATCTCCTCCGGGACCATGCACTATAGACTAGCTGGCGGACTGTCTGCAGCTAGTATGTGTCTTGCTGGAACACCTTGCAGGGTGGAGCGGCTGGAGGCTTGCTGCTGGAGAATGTCAGATAATGGTGTGGGGCAGCTGAGCATTTCCAGGCCTGCCGTCTGTCTGCTATTGCGTTATGGATGTGTACCGCTCTGTCTGTTCCCCAGCAGGACTGGGGTTGATGGTCCTCTCTACTGCTACCATTGCAGGGAGGTAGACTGTGGATCTATTGGTGGGTGATCCTGTTTCCCACCCTGAGCCCCAGAGGGTGGGTTGTGTGGTGGTACATAATCTGCCTATGGGTTCACCCTCCCCCTCCCCCCCTCCCTCTCCTCTCCCTCCCCCTCCCCCCTACTCCACCTCCTTCCTCCCCCTCCCCTCCCTCCCCCTCCTTCCTCCCGCGGGATCAGAATCGCAATGCCCTCTGTTCATCGGTTCAGAACAGGCATATAGAGGGCTTGTATGTCTGGGACTGAATTGGGTCTAGTGTGTTTTAATAAGTTAAGGTTATTTTATAAAGATTTGTGTTTATAAAGTACTAGCATATGTGAAAAGATTGTGCCTTATATTAAAGCACGAGCCCTAGAGCTAAAGTGTTATTTTAGAAAGGGTATCCGAGTTCAATCTAGGTCATCCAGGGTAGAACATGCAGAAAAACACTGGGAATGTCTGTGTTTTGATCTGAATTTAGACATATAGATGCCCTCTACATGGATACCTGTAGTGGCAGACATATAGACATCCCCACAACGAAACTATGGGGTGGGGACGTTCATCTCAAGTAAGGCTGCATATGGAGACATCCATTGGCATGGAAAAACACAAATATGAGCCCCCATCCCGCATCAGTGTTCATTGTCTAATTGTAAAATGAAGGAGATATTGGTGTGCCTCCTTCTCCACACCATCCATAAATTAGACTGAAAAAACAAGCATTTTTCAGACACCTATTCCTATCTGCAGCAGGTGTAACTTTTGATGCAGATCGGATGTCCAGGATGGTTCTGAAATTGGTTGAGGAAATCCAAGTTCATGGGAATACCCTGGCCACTCCTACACTATGCCGCCATTCCAACTTGGACGTCCTTGCATTGGAGACATCCACAGAACCAGCTTCTACAATGGTTCCGGGGATGTCTCTGTGCTTTGGACATCTATATGCCTAGTCTCAGATGCCCAAAGCACAAATAGGGCGTTTAAAATAACCCTCCTGGTGTTAATATACCTACAGTTTGCAAGTTTGTGTGTACATTATTGTATTTTATATTCAAAGCACATACTTGCGTGCAGCATCCATGCTGCAATCAAATTCCATTCATGTGTGCACTCACAGTGAAAGCATGCACTATCAAATTAATGTGTGTACTTTTATGCATACAGTATTTCATAAAAGGTCTTTTACATGCATAGGTGACTACTTACAAATGTAAATGACCAAAATATTGATATTTATGCATGCTCCTGGTACCAAAACATAGGCGCCCTCTTTATAATATTACCTCCAAAGAAGCAAATTCTGCACTGTGCATGTCTGGGCCATCTGGATGACCAAAATATGCACAGGGCCAATGTGTATTTGATTCTGCAACCGTGGAAGCTATACGTTCCCGCTGTTGTGGAATTAGGACACCTAGATGGCCCAGCGTGCACACAATTCAGAGGAGGGAGATGTCCATTGTTATACACGGCCAATCCTCCCAATGTTCCAGCTGGTGTGCCGGTGCAGCGGCATCCAGTCACCATGGCACTCACACCTCCAGTCAGAATAACCAAATACCCAGCCGCCGAACAGCCCCTTTGCCCCACTGTGTGACTCTCAGGGGGGATCCCCCCTTCTGGGATCTGGCGGCAGAATTACCCCCGTGGTGGCGCGATGTGAAGGGGGGTCTGTAGCTCGCAATCGGCTGGGTGCCTGGTGCTTATTCCACCTTCAGGATCTGAATGGCTTCTGTACATCCTGGTGCCTAGCCACATCGCCGCTCCTCCCCAGTGCTGCCCCCTCCAACCCTTGTCCAGTGCACCCCGCACAATAGCCCTGTACGTGCGGGGAGGCAAGAGAACAGAATTAGGTGCAGGAGCAGAGTGTGGGTTGGACATCCAATCCGGATGTCCAACACAGCTAGTTGGAGCTCAGAATGACTTCCAAAGTGGGCAATTTTAAAACTCTGCACTTTTTTCCAGTAGGCACTACACTAATTTTTAAAAAGAGGGTGCATGTGGACTTTCACTTTGAAACTTGCCCTGGCTACAAAGTACCCATAGCCATTTGAATCCGCTTTGTGTGCTGGTAGCTTTTCTAAGGAAAATTATGTATATAGAGTTGAAAATGTAGTCTGTGTGCATTATTCCCTTCCGCTGACATACGTCAGCCCTGCGAATACCTCTTCTCAATACAGCTAAAATTATATGCATAAAGCAGGGAAGGTGTTAGATATGCTGGGGTCCTGGCCAGAAATTTGGGAAACAGCCCAAAATCCCACCAGTAGGCTGTGTCTACTTCAGCATCAGACAGGTTTTGGGCCCCTTGTGGAATGGAAGCCCAGAGTAGTTGTCCTGATAGCAACACCCCTAACACCGGCCCTAGTATGAAGGTCGATTTTGCATAGGTCATTAGGTAGCAAAAGGGACATCCAGGTTGAGACATTCAAAATGTGCAAGGTATTTTACAAAAGGTTTTCTGGAAGCACAGGATTTTGTAAAATACAGTACATATACTTCCATAGAAAATGTATTTGTATTTGGAGACATGTACTGTATGCTGGGTGCCGCCACCGCCATTTTATAAAAATCCATGTCCAAAAAGGATTGGCATCATTTTGGCCTTCAAATGTGTAGATAGTAGAACTTACATGTATAAGTGGTGGATTTTGTGACCTCTCTATCTAGGTAAGTGCCACTACTTATATGTTTGAATAATGAATTTTGCAAAATTGGATGTGCAAGGGAAGCCAATTAATGAGCTGAGCTAAAAACTGGAAATTGTTGGCTTTACAGGTAGTTTTGATTACCACAGATGTTGGAGTATTTTCCTCTCAAACACTCTTCTAAACACTAGATCCAAATGAACAGGTAGTTAACACTTATACATGCTTCAGAGGAGGTGTAATGGCCAGCAGTGAAATTGTTAGGGGCGTGCAGGCCAAAAATGTATGTTTTGTATAGCTTCCTGTGTCGCTTGCAAGATTTTTTTTTCTTAATTTTGCTTTGGGGAAATATTAATCGTGCACTATATTGTGTGCTGTTAATGACAGACATGAAATGGCAACATTTCAGCGGTTTTTAATTCCATTTTCATTTCAAAACAACATGGAACAATATAAGAAATATTTTTGACACTTCTTATGTCATGTCAAATGACTGCATATTCCTGGATAAACTCTCCTATCTTGCTGCTTTAGCTATTCCTCATGTTGCCTAGGGGCAGGCCCCAGAGATCCAATCATGGTAATAAACACTCTTTTGCCAGTTTCCTGCATGTGTCTGGAAAGTACCAGATCTTCAGCATTTTTCTATACAGTCCCTTCTTTATGGAACAAACTTCCATTAGCTCGTCACACAAAATCCACCTAGAAAAGCTTTTTGAAATCTCCTCAAATCACACTTTTTCTCCATGGCCTTCAGCAACTAGCAGTAGGGGAACTGCCTTGATAGCCGTGCAGCCTGCTTCTCTCTGTTTTACCTTATGCTACTTGTATCTGTACCTCCTCCCTTTCCTGTTTATTTCTTTTTTTTTAATTTTTGTAAACTACCTCATATTCTAATAGAGGCAGTATAGAAAGTCTTAAATAAATCAGAAACCCTAAATCATTGCAAAATAGGAAATGCATTTATGTTTTTCATGTTTGCCAGAACATTTGCTCCTTTAAAACTATGCTTGCCATGGGTATAGGCATGTAAATAGGTACTTTTCAAAATAGCTACTTGCACGTGTATGGTGACTGACATGTGCAAATCAGCTTTTTATTTGTGAAAACTGGGCCTCGTACTTCTAAAATGCCCTCCATTGTTCTAACAATGAGTACTTTTAGCCATAAGAAGGCAGGATAAATTTCAGACCGTCTATTAACATGCAAAAATCTATGGGCTCAATACTCAGTTGGGCTGGCTATGTGCCTCTATGGCACATAGCCGTCACTGCCGGTCTCTAACCATGGATATTCAATGCCGGGGTCATATGTGGCCCTGGCATTGAATATCCAGGGTCATCGCACAGTCTCTGATGCTGTGGAAGCTAATCAGATAGTAGCGATATTGCACCGCTATCCGGTTGACTCCCGCGAGTAAAACTAGGACAGCTTTTGCTTCGCCTAGTTCTACCCGCAGGTGGCTAATCAAATAGCAGTGCAATATCACCGCTACCTGATTAGTGACCGTCGCCACCCACAACATGCCCCAGAATGACCTTGACACGCCCCGATGCTAATCATTTAGCATCGGTGCATATAGCGTCCTTATGGATATTCAGCTGCACTAACAGTGTTAATGACATTGAATATCCCATTCAGCGGCATTTGCACAGTTTACAGGTCAGTAAACCGTGTAAATGACTTTAGAATATCGGGCCCTATGTTTATATTTATTGATTTTTAATTGCTTGCCTTTCAAGGCACATCTATTTCCTTTTGGCTTTGAAAATTGTCTTACCTGTGACCATATTGCTCCATATCTGGAGCAAGGAGGAAAGGGGGCTAAGCTATGGCAGTCCTGGTTTTACTCCTAGCGTGCATAGAAATGCAGCTTACAATTTCAGTGTTGAGCTTCCTCAGAAAAGCAGGGCTACAAGCCTGATCTTTAAAACAATTAGTGTGGTTGGCAGACCTCCTAATCACATTACTTGTGGTGCACGGGATATTCAGCAGCACTAACATGGTTGGTGATGTTGAATATCTGCAGGTGGAGCCTCTAGGTGTCCCGATGCTAACCGGATAGCCTTGGGGAGTTCCAGGAGAGGAGCGGGAGAATAGCCGGTGAATATTTCTGCTGCCCGGTTAGCTTCCTGGCTATCCGGCTGAGCCAGATAATCAATACTGGTGGCCAGATATGGTCCTGGCATTGAATATCCAGGTCTAGGGTTCAGCAGCAACAGTTGGCTGCTGTAATCGCAATCGCAGCCACTGTTGAATAGCAGCTCCTAGATCTCTGTGCATGCAAATGTGTAAAACCAGACCTGAACTGGCTTTTCTCGTCTGGGGAAATCCACTGGGATAAGCAGCATGGAATCTGTCTACCTTTTGGGAATGTGACAGGTACTTGTGACCTGGATTAGCCACTGTTGGAAACAGGATACTGGGCTGGATGGACCTTTGGCCTGACCCAGTATAACAAATCTTAAATTCTTATATTATGTTCTCTTTGGACATGTTGCTGCATGTCGTGCTTCATATGTAGTTCTTTTTACATTTCCTGATCTGTACAGTGCAGCTCAAAAACTTGTTTCCAGGCAGTTTCCAAGGGAATTTTTCTGGCTATTTAGTAGATAGAACTTATTTATTTGAAAACAACAGACAATGAACCCAAAATAACCTTTAAAAGAGTTATATTTCACATTCAGGAAAAAGAAGCACAAGTATCTCCTCAAAATCTCATGATTGCAAATGAAGAAAATCCAAGAGATTGTTACAAGTTGAAACCCTAATGGCCCATTCTAAAGTCCTTAATGAAGCCACTTTAAATGCACATTTCTCCAGTAGCAAAACAGGGAAGTTAAGATTTTAAAGTAGTGCAAAGGAAAAGTAGATCTCAAAGACATACTGTATGACGACATGTTTTTCTTTGTTGTTTCCTAAACAAAAAGGATGCCAAAGGAACAAGATTTTGCAAGAGATTGTATTGAGAAATAAGTATCAGCAAGAAATCACCCAAGAGGTTGCCAGTGAACATGAAGAGGGAAATAAAATTAACTTTAATATTTACTATAGGGGGTATTTTAGAAGGTGTGTTTGTGAGTGGGGCATCTAAAAACAGACACATAGATGTGCAAATCTTGCAGATGCCCCCGGGCCAGTTTAGAAAGTCAAGTATATAAACGTTCCTAGCGCGCAAGAATATCCAGGTAGCTTGTCGGCATAGTAAAGGTGTACCCTGGGCAGAGCAAGGAAGGTGAACATTAGTTTCTGAATGCCACTGCAATGTGTGATTTGCTGAGGCGCCCATGCCTTTACCTGCTCCTGACCACAAATAAGGGGCAAAAAAGGGCTTGTTTCATGGCTGCAATGCTTCCAGGGGAAAGAGCAAAATGTGCTTTCGTTGCCGCTGTTACTATTTCCTGGTCGAAAAAACCTGCAGGTACCCAGTTACTGGGATGTTCATTTTTTGAGATGGAGATGGAGCTGTATTTTTAGCATGCTGTAAACCTAACGTAAACCGTTAGTGCATTTTAGTAAACAAACCCCTAAAAGAAAGAGGACCCCAGGAAATAATAAGGCAAAAGAAAACTGAAATTAGAAAATCAGGCATATAATCATTTGATCACAGCCCCACTCCTTAGTGCTTCAATCCAGCACTTCACTATCAGTGCCAGAATGAGTAATCTTTTATGCATCAAGGACAAGATTAAGCTGATCAAGTATGAAGAAAACATAAATTCACATTTTGAAATCTGACTATACATTTGCAATAGTACCACAGAAAATATGATTTGCCAAGAGCTGAAGTCTCCTTTTACCAGAAATAATTACCTTAGAAAAATAGAAATGTGACAGCAGATAAAGATCATACAGCCTATCCAGTCTGCCCTTACATACCAGCTACTATAGTCCCTTTCTTGAATTCAGTTACTCTCCTCATTTCTACTACCTCCGCCGGGAGATTATTCTAAAGAAATATTTCTGCACGTTATTCCTGAGTCTAACCCCTTTCACCTTCATCCTATGCCCCCTCATCGCAGAACTTTCTTTCAATTGAAAGATGCTCTTCCCCTCTGCATTTATGCCACAGAGGTATTTAAATGTCTCTGTCATATTGCCCCTCTCCCACCTTTCATCCAACGTATACTTATTGAGATCTTTAAGTCCTGCTTATATCCTTTTGAAGGTGTGGTCTCCAAAATTGCACCCAATATTCCAAATGATATCTCTCCAAAGATTTAGACAGCGGCATTATCACCTCCTTCTTCCTGCTGGCCTCTCCCTATTCACCCCAGCTTTCGCTGTTGCCTTTTCTACCTGTTTAGGTCATTAGAAACAATCACAGCCAGGTCCGCTCATCTTTCATGGACAGAAGTACTTCACCCCCTATACTATACCATTCCCTTGGATTTTTGCAGCCCAAATGCAGGACCCTGCATTTTTTAGCATTAAATCTTATTCAGTTACAAATAAGAACAACAGAGTGGTCCTAACCTGTTTTTCCTGTGTTGAATTTTCTAAAATCCCAGTTAAATCAAGACTAAATAGTTGGGCTTTGTTATGTATCGCAATCTGGTTGTTACTGCATCTATCTCCTGATAAAGCAATATATTTTGTTTAAAGGAGCAAAGACATTAGCTATGACATTCAACACATTCATTAAGTATTTCTTGAATAGGTCGCATGAGACCATAACCACCACTTTGGGAAAATTTAAGAAACACAGATTTAGGTGTTCAGATCAATTCTTCAATTGTTGCACTTTCCTGTGTAAAGATGTCATATCTTAAGCTAATTAGCATTAATAGCACCAATTTCCTTGACATCCTTTTGTAACATATGTTTGAAACAAAAAAACACACAGAGAAGTCAAGAAGAACTCTCTTAGTGGAGGAGTAGGGAGGAGTAGCCTTGTGGTTGGGGCAAGGTACTTCAGGCCAGAAGGTTGGGGGTTCAAATCCCACTAGAGGACAGCAACCTTGGGTTGGAAGGACTGGGGCTTCTAGTCCCACAGATGATCCTTGTGGTCTTGGGCAAGCCACTTAACCCTCCATTGCCCATGTTCCCTGTAAGTATTAGTGTATGTGTCTCATATCCCCATGTGTTAAATGTATCCCCCAATTGTGTTGTGACTGCTTTGATTGAAGGATAAGGCAGTATACAAAACTGTCAAAATAAATAAATAAATAGTGAGCAAGACATCCAAGGGGTTTCAGCTTAAAGCAAATAATGCTGGAAAGAAAGAAAACCATGTCTCTTTATTTGTTACATAAAATTTGATTGACAAGTATTCCACTGTGCGGGACATTTTGAAAAATAATATTTTGCATCTAAAGGCCTTTTTTTATGCATGTGAAAGGCTACTCGTAAGTATGCGAGTGATCGTTGTGGGGCAGAGCATGGGAAGAGTCATGATTATGTGCATTGTTTACAAAATACATATATACCATGTATTTTACGAGTGAATGTTCATGCCTGCATCCGAGCATTGTGTAAATGTCCACAGCTTCAATCTAGGAGTGATTTCTGCTACTTTTGGATAAGAAATGTCCTCATATATAGATTTGTTTCTTACTAGAGGAGGGGAAGGGTTAGATGAGATTAGAGCAGAGCTCTCTTCCTCTTCATCAAGTGAGGGAAGACAAGTATCAAATGGATCCAAAAAACACTCTACTTGAGAAATGTTGAACTCCAGAAAGGAAGAAGACAGAGAATGTGCTGGTTCCTATTCAGAATCCAATGTGGACAGCAGATACACTATAGGATCCTTGGAAGAACGAGTATTGCTCTGGCTGAAGTAAGGTCCATAGAATGAGAAGGCTCTTTTGAAGTTTCCTGATAATTAATCAACACTAGAGAGGTCTTTATAGTGGCCTTTGACAAACTCATTGAACATCTTTTTTTTTTTAAAGAGTGTGTTTACTCTGGGGGAGGTAGTGATACAGATCTATTATCATGACTAGCACTGGACTAGAGGCTATGTCTTGTTACGCAAAGGCCTTCACAGGAGTGGAAGAGGCTGCACTGAAGAGTTCTTGTGCTATGTCAGTGAGATCTATGAAGGTGCACCCATACTGTGCTATGGCTTCTGTTCAGAGAAGGAGCCCAAGAGCTTCCTCTTGTCCAAGGTGAAGCACTTTAGACAGCATGAAAGTAGCCATTTTATTCTCTGGCTTATGCAGGCATTCTAGAAGTAGCTGCATAATCCCTCTGGGCTTATCTCTCTAGTTTTAGAGATATCTTGCAGTCCCTATGTGCAAATGGACTCCTGAAGTCACTGTGCCAGGAGGTTGAGGGTTGCTCCATCAAAAATGTTCAACTCATTTGCACAGAAATCATAATTTTCTTTCCAGAAAAGATACCTTTTCAGTGTTTATTATGAAGTAGTCTTTTTTTTCAGCCTGTAAGTGGTCATGGAGGTGATTTAGATGAATTCTATGTGCTTCTAGAAACACCTGAGCAGAATATTTGCAGTATCCTCCACTATGTCATCTGAGTCTGTTGATGAGGCAGTATCCTCCTATAACACTGCACTTTCCTCTGCTCTGGATGCTCTTGCTTCACCAATGCCATGTCCTCTGAGGCATACTGTACCTCAGCCCTGGCTGTCTTTGACTACCACTATCTACATTCCTGTGTCCACTCAGCTGAGTGCATTTGGCTCAAATCCTGCACCCTTATTGACTTTCTACACTTCAAATTCATGCTTGCCTCTTTCCAGTCAGCCACAGCCCTCGCCAAGCAAAACTACTATGCCCACCTAATGCTCTTGCCTCTAACCCTCACCGTATCTTTACAACTCTCAACTCTCTACTCAAGGTGCCTCCACTTCTGACCCTTTCTTTCTTTTCTGCCTAAATCTTGGCCACTGTTTCCATGACAAAGTCCACAAAATTATACTCCAATTCCCCACGAGATCAGCTCCATCCCCTCATCCCCCTGTTCATTCCCCCAATTCTTCCTCTCAACCTCTGATACCCTTTCTTCCTTTTCTAAGATCTCTGAGGAGGAAACCACACTTCTTTCCTCCTCCAAACTCACTATCTGCTCCACCCATCTCCTAACTCAGGGGTGGGCAATTCCGGCCCTCGTGCACCACAATCCAGCCTGGTTTTCATGATGGTTTTCATGATGGCTCTAATGAATATTCATGGACCTATTTCCATACAATGGAAGGCAGTGGATGCAAATAGATCTCATGAATATTCATTAGGGACATCATGAAAACCAGGCTGGATCGTGGTGCATGAGGGCCAGAATTGCCCACCCCTGTCCTAACTCCTCCACTGTCATCCCTTCCATCTCTCATATTCTCAACCTATCACTCTCCATTGCAACTGTTCCTTCAGCCTTCAAACATGCTGAGGTCACACCTCTTCTCAAGAAACCTTCACTAGACCCTACCTCTCCTTTTAATTATCAACCCATCTCCCTCCTCCCCTTCATTTCTAAACTACTTGAACATGCAGTACACTGCTATTGCCTTGACTTTCTCACTTCTCAAGCCCTTCATGATCCACTGCAATCTGGCTTTTGTCCTTTACATTCTACTGAAACAGTTCTTGCCTAAGTCTCCAGTGACCTATTCCTGGCAAAATCTAAGTGTCTTTACTCAGTCCTCATCCTTCTTTACCTTTCTGCTGCTTTGACACTGTTGACTACCACATTCTCCTCAACACCTTGCCCTCGCTTGGTTTTAAGGACTCTGTGCTATCCTGGTTCCCTTATCTCTCCCATCGTATTTTCAGTGTTAGTTCTGTTGGATTCTCCTTTACTGCTATCCTACTCTCAGTTGGTGTACCCCAAGGGTCTGTCTTGGGACCATTCTTTTTCTCTCTCTGTGCCCAGTTCCTTGGTGCACTCATCTCCTCCCATGGTTTTCAGTACCATTTTTACGCTGATGACTCTCAGATCTACCTCTCTACATCTGAAATCTCTCTAGCAATCCAGGTCCAGATATCTGCCTGCCTATCTGACATTGCTACCTGGATGTCTCACTATCGCTTGAAACTGAACATGGCCAAAATTGAACTTCTTATTTTCCCCCTAAACCCACCTCCCCCTCCCTCCTTCTCAATCTCTGTGGATAACCCTTTATTGTTCCCTGTTTCCTTGGCTCACAACCTTGGGGTTGACTTTGATTCCTCCTTTACCTTCTCCACAGACATCCAACTGATAGCTAAGACCTGTAGTTTCTTTCTCTATAACATCAACAAAATTCACCCCTTTCTTTCTGAACACACGACTAAGGGGTATGTTTACTAAACTGCGTTAGTGTGATTCGCGTTAGGAGCCGCGTTAGTGGAAGGAAAGCCAAAAAAGGACATGGGCGGTATATCGTTACCGATAACGTGCAATAACGCGCGTTATAAGGCGCCGAACAGCAAAAATCGTTACAGGGCACGTTACTGCGAGTCAAGCTTAAGAAGGCGCACAGAAACAGAGCTGTAGCACAGAAACAGAGCTGTAGCACAATGGTTACTATACAGACCGATGGTACAAGGGTCATGGGTTTGATTCCCCAGTGTGCCTAATGAATAAGGTTGGCTGAAGTATCATGTGTAACCCTTTGAAGGCCTACTATAATATTTTAATCCACATTCTGCAGCCGGGTTAATGTTTGCATATGTCAGGAAAATTGTACCCGTCTCGTCCAATATGTTCCAATAGTGACGTTCCCTCTGCCATGGTCATGTATTATATACCATTTGATAGGAATATTTAGGCAGAAGTTTGGATCCCAAAAGTTCTGGGGTTGGCCTGGAAAGGGTTAAGTAGCGGGCTGTGAGGAAGTTTAGTTGTACTTTAATAGTGCTGCCAGCAAACACACCCTCACAGTGGCGTAACCTAAGGTGCCACATAAGGCACCCTAGAAGGCACTCCATAGGGCACATTAGAAAGTGTGCTGTCTGCCAAGGCACCCTTATGAGCCACCCTAAGGTGACAGTACCCTGAGGGTGGTCCCGCTGGCAGCACTAATATACAATAAAAATAGACAATGCCTAAGACAGCCCTATCAATGAACCCCACTGTGGGTTTTGAACCCATGACCTCTAGCTTCACAGGCAGTGAAGTAACCAGTGGGCTAGAACTGCTAACAAACGCCTGGCTGGCTACAGGAGGACTACATTTCAAGGCAATTTATTATCCAAGAATGTGGGACGCTGTTAAAAGCTTTTTTATAATCAATATATTATATGCTGAGATTTCTGCTTTTCTTAGCTCTGGCCATGAAGGCCTTATTTAACTAGTCTTTGGTTCCATATGCTCTCCTCTTATTGACCTTTTGCTCTATTGCCATGATGTTATTGGATTTGATATGATCTTATAGCCTGTCTGCATCTATTGCAGTGAACAGCTTATAGACAAGTTATCAGTCTGTAATTATTGGGAATATCACTTGGATCCCCCTTTGGAAGGAGAAATTTTCTTCCTGTAGTAAGCCATTGTGATGTTAAGTTCGGCTGCTTTAACAATTGATCTTTGCAGTTCGCCAAGTACTGTGGAGTGATATTAACTCTTTGAGTCCAAAGTTGGTCACTCCATTTAGGCCAGGGCTCTTCCAGTTTGGTGCTTGTTTTAGCCTGCTTTCCAGCTCTTTCATTGTTACTACTGGCCATTCAATAGGTTTGATATTTGTTTTTTCTAAATACTCCTGTATGCAGGGCAACAATTCTGCTTCTTGATTGAGCTCCACAGGGTCCTCATATAGTCCTCTCCAGAAGGTTTCTGTTTTGGTTTTGGTTGGAGGTGTTTTTACCATATTAATGCTCTTTCCCAATTCCCTGTAGAACTGTTTTGGGTTCTCTCTAAATAGTTTGTTTTGATATCTTTCTTTTCTCTTTTCTTCATATCTCTGCAGTATTTGCACTTCTGCTCCTACTTCAATTTATTGTTCGCACATATAAAGTTTAGATCTTCTTCTATTAATGCAGCATGCTTCAGTTTGAGGCCTTGGATCTTCCTCAATATCTTTGATGATCTTAATCCTTTTATATGCCTATCTATCAGGGATACCTCTGCACGCAATGATTGTATTTTTCCTTCGATGAGCTTTTTCCAAGGAGGAACTGTTATTGTTCTCTTTCTTCTGGCCCTGCACTTTAGTTGGTAGTATTCTTGCAGTTATAAGTTTAGCTGCATAATATTGTATTCCATTTATTTCAGTGATGTCAGTAAATGATCCCTTTATACAGGATATGGCCTTGTTCATCTTAATTATCATACTTTTAACCTTAGGTGTTAAATTTAACTTGGGTAATCTTTTCTTTGCTTGGGACCCAGCATATTCATCTTTTTCCATGTATACTAGGAGTTTATTCTTGAATTCCTCCACCTCTGGGTTTTTCTCCTCCCTTCCTTCCTCCTCTTCAATTGATTTGTTGACATGTTGTTTATTAATCTCACTCTGTAGTTCCAGATCTCTAAGCTCCATCTCCCTCTCAACTGTTCTTTCTTTTTCTCTGTATTTTTTTTTCTGGTACTCTTGCCTAAATTTCTCCTCCTCCTCCTCCCTGTATTTATTTTTCCACGGAAGCCTTTAGTTGATTCAATATGCTATTATTCACAAACTTCTTTACTTTGATCTGTAAAATTAAAGATCTTAAATTTGCATCCATTGCTTTTTTGCAGTTTTTCTTGTGGCATTTTTCCATTCTTCCAGTTTTTGGCGAAGTCCCTTTGTGTACCCTCTTGATTTTAATATAGCATTTGTAACAAAAAAGTAACAGTGCATTATCTCTCTTTAACTGCCAAAGTCCACCTA
The DNA here is from genome assembly GCA_033557465.1 of Ichthyophis bannanicus. Taxonomy (NCBI): domain Eukaryota; kingdom Metazoa; phylum Chordata; class Amphibia; order Gymnophiona; family Ichthyophiidae; genus Ichthyophis; species Ichthyophis bannanicus. Next base: position 1,203,453,324 of record CM066031.1, read on the forward strand.
ATCATAGTTAATCCTCCCAACTTTTTCATTAATTTTTGTGGTTTATCTCCTGCCACAATGGGCCCATGAGCATGTTCACCATGGTCTTTAGCCATGGCAGGGAAGTTACCTGCGTCTGCAGTGTTTGCACTATCACTACCACCATTGTTAGCCCTAGTGCGAAGGCTACAGGTGGGCATCTTTTTATCTTGAGCGACGTGCAGCCAATATGTATTTTTCTTTTTCTTTCCTACCATACTTCAATTGAGTCCTTAGAGAGGACTCCTCTTTTCTATGTTTACAGATAACTCAGTGCTACAGGGGTATCACCCTTTCATACTTTCACAATAGCAATTTATCCCAGGGAAAGCCTCCTTCATTCCAATTCTTCTCTAGGATCATCTGTATCTAGATTTATCTCAGTTCTTCACTTCCCTCTTGAGTGTTTTTTTTAATTCCCCTGCATGGTTCCCAGGTTCTGCTTCCTTCCCTCTGCAGTTTTCATAGAAAATTCCTCGCAAGTTCTAAAGCTGTTTTGCACAGTTGGAGTTCAGACTGTTTCTGGGCAGGACTAGAGTTCTGCCACCATTCTATCCTGCAGATAAATTTGTTTTCCTTTTGTTCCTTGAGACCAGGGTGGTACTCAGGTCCTGCTTTACTATCCTCAACTGCTTGCTGCCCGCTGACCAAAAGGAGGCCATGCAGGTGAGCCCAAGGGTATTTGATGCCCTAGGCCAGCGATGGCGAACCTATGGCACGCGTGCCAGCTGTGGCACGCGAAGGCCTTGCAGCTGGCACGCGTGAAGGTCCGCAGAAAAAGAAAAAGCGGGCTCTGGCTGCTGCCGTGGACGCGGACGCGGCAGCATGCAGTGTCCCGCGGGGCCCCCTCCGCCCGCTAAGCCCCTCTGCAAGGGCTTTCAGATTCACGAGGGAGACAGCGTCTCCCTCGCGTCTCTGTTAAGCCCGCAGGGGCTAATGGGAAATTTCCCATCAGCCCCTTTAGACGCGAGGGACTGATGGGAAATTTCCCATTAGCCCCTGCGGGCTTAACAGAGACGCGAGGGAGACGCTCTCCCTCGCGAATCTGAAAGCCCTTGCAGAGGGGCTTAGCGGGCGGAGGGGGCCCCACGGGACATTGCATTCTGCCGCTGCCGCGGCAGAAGCCAGAGCCAGCTGCTTTTTTTTTTTTTTTTTTAATTTGCCATGGGGGGTGGGTTAGGACTGCTAATGGGCTGGGGGGGGTTAGGACTGCTAATGGGCTTTGGGGGGGGTTAGGACTGCGAATGGGCTGGGGGGGTAGGACAGCTAATGGGATGTGGGCTGATGGGGGCTGTCTGGAAATGGGGTGATGGGGGTTAGGACTGGTAATGGGCTATGGGGGGGTTAGGACTGCTAATGGGCTAGAGAGGGGGGGGTTAGGACTGCTAATGGGCTAGGGGGGGTTAGGACTGCTGATGGGAGGGGTTAGGACTTGAGGTGGGCTGTTGGGTGGGGTTAGGACTGGAAATGGGCTGATGGGGGGTTAACACTGGAGGTGGTCTGATGGGGTTAGGACTGGTAATGGGCTATGGGGGGGTTTAGGACTGATAATGGGCTATGGGGGGCTGGGACAAGAAATGGGCTGATGGGGAGGTTTAGGACTTGAGGTGGGCTGATGGGGTTAGGACTGGTAATGGACTGTGGGCTGATGGGGGGGGGGGTTAGGACTGGCAATGGGCTATGGGGGGCTGACTGGAAGTGGGCTGATGGGGGGTTAGGACTGGAAGTGGGCTGATGGGGGGTTAGGACTGGTAATGGGTTATAGGGGGGGGCTTAAACTGAAAATGGGGTGATGGGGGGTTAGGACTGGAAGTGGGTTGATGAGGGGGGGATAGGACTGGTATTGGTTTGGGGGGTTGCTAGGACTGGAAATGGGTTGGGGGGCTGCTAGGACTGGAAATGGGCTGATGCAGGGACTAGAAGGGAATGGATGCTGGGTGAGGCTGGAACTAGAAGGGAGCTGGTGTTGGGGGAGGATTAGAATGGGATGGGGCTGGGAGAGTAAAATGGAGAGGGGAAAAATATTTTGTGTGGGAGGGATAAAAAATCTACAATTGGCCGGGTATTGGGAGAGTAAGTGGGGATTGAGGATGGAGGGGTAAATTTTGAGTAGATGAAATAGGAATGAGGAAAGAGCAAAAGGAGAAAGATTAGTATGTTAAAGCAGATGTAGAGAGAGAATGGAAAAAAAACCCAAGAAGACAGAAGAAAGGACAAATGGACAGCAGATGGAGAGTTAGCAGAAGACACGAAGAAACCAGAAGAAAGTGGCTGGAACAATTGCAACTGAAAAAAAATGCACAAAAGGTAGAAAAATATCTCTTTATTTTGAATTTATTAATTGGAATATGTCAGCTCTGGGAAATGTGCATCATTAATTTTTGCGCTTTGTTTAGTACAAGAGGAAATTAATATATAGTTTTATTTCTACAGTGTTGTTGTATATTCCAAGTTTGGCTTTTGGGGTTCCCAGTTTAATTATTGTCTTCCTGTTTCTAAATTGTGATTCCTTGTTTGGTAATGGTCTGTTCTGCATGTGTAACTGAGCTGAGGTATTCTGTTTATATAATTCCTATTTGACATTGCCACTTGTTCTTTCCCCAGTAGGTCATGTATTGTTGTTCTCTGAGATGTATTGGTTTAATATTTGCAGTGTTGCCTTTTGATAGGTAGAGTATGGTGCTTTGTGAGTCCTGGTAGTGCTGTTAGGATACGGCGGGTTTGCTATGGGTTCTAAATGGGCAGCGTTTGTAGTAGTTCCTAATGTGCCTGGCGGTTGGTACTGGATTATAGTAATGTAGAAACCTTTTAGTCTTTCTTTATCCATATACTCATTAAGAGGCATGTTTACTAAAAGTTAGTGTATGGTAACATTATGCAAATATTTATGCAAATGAAGCACCTTATGCAAATGGAGCTTTAATTGACGTGCTGGCACTTTGAGGAAATTCTTTGGTTTTGTGCGGCAGTTTGGGCACTCGGGCTCAAAAAGGTTAGCCATCACTGCCCTAGGCAAACTTTCAACCATGCAATCCCCCCTCCCCCCCCCCCCCATAGTCCATCATCTTTCCTTCCCAATTCCCTGTCACAGTGCAGCATTTATTTTCCTTCTCTTGCCAATCTGGGTGTCCAGCATCTCTTCTTCTCTTCTCTCTTCTCCTCCCACCAGGTGTCAAGCACCAGCATCCCTTCTGCCTTTCTCTTTCCCCCAATGTCCCCCTACCATTGCCACCACAAATCCCTTATCCCCACCCATGCATGCTCTAGGCTGGCTGCATCCCCACTCCCCCAACACTTCCTGTTGTAGCTGCAGGATGCAGCTGATCTAGAGTGCACACAGGTGCTGCAAATGGCCCACTGCTGTGCTGATTTTTATTTTTCAAAACCTGGACCTGGTGGAAGTAAGGGGATGGCAGAGAGAAGAGGTAGGCGATACCAGGCACTTTAAAGTGCCACTATCATGCTTTTCTGCTGCCCTAAGCAGATGCCTAGCATGCCAAGAGTACACCTAGTGGTAGGGTCACCCCTGGGCCCATGGGAAACACATCCCCTTCTTCTTGTCCCCTAGACATGTACCCTTACTGCTTTAATCTTGAGGCTCCTCCACAGAGCCTGAGGCTCCTAGTTGTTAAGCATTCAGCTGGTGGATCAGAAGGCACATAACAAGCAAAGGACCCTTTCCCTCCAAAACTAGGCCCTTCCCCTAGGCACATCTCCTCCTGGTATACAGCTAGAAAACTATATAACAGGAGTGGGCAAATGTTTTGTGCCAGGGGCCACATCAGGAGCAATGGCTGGGCTCAGGTGTTGGTGCCAGTCCATGGTTTGAGGAGCAAGGCCCCCCCCCCCAACCATGATATCAAGTAGGTTTTCACAAATTACCACTGTTACATATTTATTTTTACAGTGATAGAATCATTACCTGTCAATTTAATTGATTATCAAGTAATGATTCTTTCACTATAAAAATAAACACAAACTACTTGGATGGATTAAGAAAAAGAGTTAATAAAATACAGTCTCTTGGTCTGTCGGTCAATACCCTCATACTGCTTGCTTAGGGCATACAGGCACTGCAGATCTACCAATCTGCCCTAGCAGGGCAATCTAATTGCCTCCTCCCATAATTCAACGTCACCATGATGAACGAGGGGTCAAAAGCATAATAGTGCCACTGTCAGTTGCTCTGTAGACATCATACACAGTGTTCTTATTGTCCATCTTTTATGACATACTGATAATACTGTGTCATCAAAGGCCTACCCAAGGCTCTAAGGTTAATGTCAGCAGAGTGACTAGCAGGAGCATCAACGAATTCCTGCCTCTGCTTTCATTGTGGAAATGAAAGTAGAAAAGGAAGATGATGGCTGCAGAGCCGGGTATCATTTGTAAGAGCTGTTGGCCATTTGAAGATTGTGGGCTGCAGGAAGAACACTGAGGTCCATGTTTCATTTAATTTGTGCTGTTTTTTGGTGGGCCAAAGGTTGAGAGTTGACCGTAGTTTGCCCACCCTTCCTTTATAGGATTAGCTTATCATGCTACTACCAAGGCAGTTCCATCTCTGAAAGGAAATATGCTGAACATCTACAGGGTAACATCAGGGTCACACAAATATTTTCTTATACATCCAGAATTATACATATAGCAGCCTTGAATTTTTTTTTTTAGAAAAAGCACCTCAGCATTTAGAGCAGGTATGAAACACTTAGGTGCTTCCGAATATGCATTTCTATAGATCTACTTACCTGTCTTTATGTATTTATATTTTTTATAAAAACATCATTTGATAGTGTTTTAGTATCTAATATAAGGAAGTTCTGCACCTTTATAAAATTTATAAAATTATCCTCTTAGGGGGTTATTTTAGGCAGCATTTGTTGTGCCCGCAAAACATCTTTTTTCACATGGAAAATGGCTACTATAATATTGTGAGAGGATATACTGTACACATGTAAAAATTAGACTCACCGAAAGACAGCACCTACCTTTACATGAATTGTATACCCAGGGGCATAGTTTGGGTGAAGCAGGGGCAGAGATGCAACGTGCACGCATATCTGATAAAATACACATGTACCTGCACACATATATAGTACACACACATATGTACATCCATGTCAGAGGGCATTTGTTCCAGATACTCATTTCATAAAGGTGTATTGGTATTTAATTCATCTTTATAAATGCTTAATATGGGGGGGGGGGGGTTGTTAAGTTTCTCATAGGCACTCTGTTATAAAATTACTCCCCCCCCCCAAGGAAAAGTCATATAAGCCAGAACCTGTTAAAATACATTGAACTACAATAGTGTATACCTCAAATAACATTTCTAACTGATTTCTCACAGGAAGTTTGTAATTCAAAATTTGGAAAAAAAAAACCCAACAACTTTTTTCCTAACTTCAAAGCACTTTCTATAGAGTTTTAATTAGCTACTTTTCTACTGTGCCAAGTTCTTTGGGCCTATTATGTGTTTATGCCCCTCAACCAGCAATATGAAACTAAAGCAGTCTTAACATGCAAACAAGCCTATTTTCCCTCCAAAGTACAATTCATCATCTGTGCTCCCTGCATAAAATCAACCTGTTTTGTTTGTCTGACATACAGTAAACAACAAGATGCTTCACGGCATTGAGGCAAACCATATGTGAAGGCACAACAAGGCATGCAAAGAGCAAAGGAGCATCTGCATTCATGTCAGCGTCAAGTCACAGGTGGCTTATAAAAGAAGTTTATAGTTTTATTAAAGAATAACATTGCTGGTATATTGGTTTACAATTAACTCCTGCCTTCGCTTTCCTTGGTTTTCAAATCCCCACACAGAGTGCATGAAAAACAAAATCCTCCCATACCTCTCAAGGGTAAGATGAAAGTCTCTAATAAGAGGCATAAAAATATAGCAATACACATTGTGAGGTACTTATCTATATAGAAGATGCTCGTAAAATGCATCTTATAAAATTCCCCATATTTAAGATGTGTTATGACAAGTAAGCACTTACCTGTGAGTGTCCTAAGGGCAGGTGTTTAAGAGAGGGATGGAAAGTACAGAGTCACAAAGTGTTTGCAAAGGTTATAAAATTACTCCTCTTCCCTACATGTGTACTTTTGTTGCATGCATTTACAGTACAGCTCCCCTCACTCCTTCAAACCCACACACACCATCCCCCACCCTACGCATTAAATTGGAGAACACAGTTGGTTGCAGCTTTATTATACAACCATAAAATTAACAGTCACTGGCTCCTTCCCTTGGCCCCATCATTATCATCTTACACTCTTCCTTTAAATACCTTGGAGTTTATATTGATACAGAACTTTCCTTCTCCTCTCACATTAGTCATCTCACCCATTCAGCATTCTCTGCACTTCATAGGTTTCGGATTCTTCACCCCATCTTCGAACTGGCAGCTCAGACTACTCCCCTCCTCAGTACCGTTATCACACGACTCGATTATTGCAATATCATCTTTACAGGTCTCCCCTGGCACCAATTAAAATGACTGCAAACTATAGAAAACACAGCCATCTGTGTTCTTACTCGTGCCAGAAACGTTTGACCACGTAACACCTCTGTTCATTCAGCTCCACTGGCTCCCTATTCCCCAGTGGATTCACTTTAAAATTCTTACTCTCACACACAAGGCCTTGCGTAATCACATAATTACTCTTACACAAGGCAGTACATAGGGGATAGTCTCTTCTTTGACCATCCCCTGTATACCGCAGTGTTTGGGCTCTCTCCATGACAATCTTCTGGCCCTTCTCTCCTCTTCTCGTGCAAAATATGACTCCACTAGTTGCTCTGCCTTTTTCTATGTTGACCCTTTCTCTGGAACTGCTTCCCCTCTCAGCTTCGTCACAAACCCTCTTTCCACAAATTCAAAATTCTCCTAAAGACTCAACAATTCTTGCAGCTATTCGGTGTGGATGCAACATAGAGTACAGCTTAAAAAATAGCCTTAACCTGTCCTCTGTGTGTCACATGTTTTAAACCTTAGATCTTTCACTCTGCTATGCTCTCCCTCTTCTTTCCTGTCACTAAATGGACTTCCCCTCCTTTCCTGTTCTTGTTAAGGATGTGCCTTTATTTATATATTGTAAACCGCTTTTTTTGCTTAGCCAAAGGCAGTATATCAAGCCTCAATAAATGATAAATGATAAACAGTAACACAGTACAACCCAAGCCAATATAAAAACATCTTAGCCTCCCTAAACACACTGGATAAGGTGAGCGACTCGGCATACTACTAGCAAGGTAGCTCCCTATCTTCGCTGCTGCACCTCCAACAGGAGCCCTTGGCCTCGCCATCAGCTTTGCCATATTACTAGCTAAGGACCCCAACAAACAACATCCCATTGTCCTTTCTGCTTTTGTGTAGGATTCACCAGATCATAACCCAACTGCATCAAGCACCAGGAAAATGTTTGGACAACTTATTGGCTCAGGTAACTGCTCCCCCTCACCAGCTGCAGTGAAGAACCTATAGAAAGAATTCCCCATAACACACTGAAATCAAGGGAAGGGTGTGTGGGTTGGGAAAGAAGAAATCACTGGCCACAACAGGATGTAGCAGTGGAAGTGGGGCCACAGATAGCAGAGGAAGATAAAGCCCATGATAACCACTGCCCCCAACTCCTCTACTGCCCATGTCAGCTCTCCAGTAGCCAGTGACCACTCATCCTATCATCAGGCCAAGTATTTCAAAAGTAAGTAACCCCTAAACCACCCTACTACCCCCGGACTCTAAGAGGAATGTTTACTAAAAGGTGGCAAGGGAGCAAGTGAGACATTAACAAGTATTATCAGTGCCTGTGAGCAGTTAATGCCATGGAAAGTGCTGATAACACTGCATTAACGATCGGAAGAGGGGCCAGCAATGTTAAGGGAAAAGGAGGTGGAGAGTGGGTGTTGATAGGGCAGAGAGTGGTCCCTTACTGCAGGGCTGTGTAACTGTGTGTTAGAGCTCCCAACACTGGAAACCGTAATGCCAGCTGAAAGCTCTTGGAAAGGGGTATTTCTTAGGGGAGAGAGCCTATTTTAGTGCATGCAATGTGCTCTGCTCCGCTCCGCTCACCAGAGTTCCCAAATGTGTGACAGTAGTGCTCTGTTGGCAGAAACAGCTTGGTGCTCGATTATGAAAGTGAACTATGTTGATGTTACCAAATTGGCAAAGGGGGTGCCGTGGGCGATGCGGTGGGGCTGGCAGGTCCGCTAGGCTGACAAGGCAGTTGCCTAGGGTGTACATCTGTGCTGCCAGGCAAGACTCCACTGTGACAATGGCAGTATGCATTCATGGTACCATAGCCAAAAAGGAGTTGTGCCACCACTACTGCCACCATGCTGCCATGTCAGCAGGGTGTGAGGGTGGGGGTGGTAGGTGCAGCAGATGCATAGCACAGGGCACCCCTCCCTTCCGAACCTGAAGGCAGCAACATGCGTGGCAACAGCTCCTGGTGGAGGGAGGCAGGAGTGGCAAGGTGTGCCAAGCTGCATGTGTGCAACATCAATGAGGCTGCCTGTATCACTGAAGTGGTGGCTGTGCCATGATGGCAGGGAGGGAGGGATTGGCCGGCATGCTGTCTGCCCTGATCATTGGATCCTGGCACCTAGCTAGTTGTCCTAGTGGATGGGCTGGCCCTGGGATCAGGATGCCCCCCACCCACACATATTGAGTATATATGTGCAGTTGGGGGAAAAATATGCCACAGAGGCAGTAAGATTAGGCACTCTCACAACACCCCAACGCAGAGGAAGAATAACCACACTGCCTGCTCAGTTGCCAAATGATGACAAGAACCTGTCTATGAACCAGTGACCCTTTCATGAGTGAGCACTCATATAGGTGTCACAGAGTGCACCAATAGCATCTGCACAATGTGCAGGAGTTGACAATGGTGGAGCATCAAAGGAGGCTGAAGGGGCAGGTAGAAATACCAACCTGCACCATTTTTGGACAGCAGGGTTGTGTGTGTGTGTGTGTATGTGTGCGTGTGTGTCCGTTTGTATCTCCAGAGTTGTGTGACCCTAAGCAATGCACTGTATATGCAAGTGCTGCCCAGTTCAGCCATACAGCAACCTCACATACTGTGTGAGACACCAATTACATGCACAAGGTTAGTTTTCAGGATGTAGCTGCAACCTATGGCTGTGACACTATAATGCATTCCTAGTTAAACCATTGACAAGGCCCATCACCACAGCATTCCCTTACACTTACCACCTAACAGAACACTGTTGTGCAACTCCCAAATCGTCTGCTGGTTTAACTGGAGTGAGCAGGGGGGACACATGTATGTGTGCTGCAGCCCTCACCTCTCACTCAGCCTCCTGGCCACAGGACACACCAGTGTGAACAGGTGTGAGGCCAGATTAATGCCAACTGCCATAACAGCTGTATCCATGGCAACAGTATCCGCCCACCTAGTGCAACAGCAATCTATAGGGAATTAGGCTCGGGGGGAGGGCTGACTTCTGTGAATGTTCAATCCATTCACTCAGTTGGTAACACAGGCAGGACTCTGCCAGTAACCTGCATGGATGTTGCTCTTGTCTCATGCTGCATTTGCAGTGTGCTAACCAGGGGACCCTTTGCTCTATGAAGTGTATGCGCATACAGAAAGGTACGTATCAGGCAATGTTGTACACAGGAACCACCACCTCGACACTCTCTATTGATCATTTGCAAAGGCATCTAGCAGTAAATTACCTATTACCCCAAATGAAATTCCACATACACCTGTGTGCCTGATAGGGATAGTGGGAAACTCACCTCTGAATGGTGCGTACACATGTCCAGCTGCCAAAAAGTGGCACAGGATGGTCTCTGCATCCCTCACCACCATATGGGATGGCATTGCCTGGAGGTGAATGTTGGGGCACGGGTGTTGGTAAATGTACCATTCATGTTTAGTCTGGACGCTCCATCTGTGGCATTGCTGTCTCCTGGCCAGAACTTTTGTGGGTCTAGTCAGTGTCTGCATGTGTTGCATCAGAGGGTGTGCATAACAGCCTCACTGCAGGCAAGAAGTGTGACAGTCACAAGGATGGTGTTCACAGAGATAAAGCATGGTGGGGTTGTATCATCAGCAACTGTTTCAACATCCAACCCATTTCCATCCAACCCTTTTATTTTATTTATTTAACATTTCTTATATACTGCCTTTCATGATATCAAGGTGGTTTACATTGAACAAACTGAAATTACATTGAATAGGGCATTATAACTTGAGGATACCTATTTTACAGGGAACATGGGCAATGGAGGGTTAATTAGCTTGCCAAAGACCACAAGGAGCACCTGTGGGACTAGAAACCCCAGTCCTTCTGGCCCAAGATTGCTGTCCTCTTGTGGGATTTGAATCCCCGACCTTCTGGTTTGAGGTAACTTGCCCCAACCACTAGGCCACTCCTCCCTCACCATAATTCCATGCAAACAATACCTGTGGCATACACGGATTCACCAGAAGCAGGTCTTGTCAGACAAATCTGATTGATTTCTTTGACTGGGTGACCAGGGAGTTGGACCGAGGGAGAGCTCTAGATGTGGTGCATTTAGATTTCAGTAAAGCCTTTCACACCATTCCTCACAGGTGACTTATAAACAAACTGAGCACCCTAGGAATGGACGCTAAAGTTACTGCTTGGGTTAGAAATTGGTTGAGTGGGAGGTGACAAAGAGTACAGGTAAATGGAGCTCACTCTGAGGAGTAGGAGGTTACCAGTGGTGTGCCCCAGGGATCTGTCCTTGGTCCGTTTCTTTATAACATCTTTGCTAGTGATATAGCGGAAGGGCTGTCAGGTAAGGTTTGCCTCTTTGCAGATGATGCTAAAATCTGCAATAGAGTTGACACCCAGGAAGGTATAGATAACATGAGGAGGGATCTAGCTAAGTTTGAAGAATGGTCTAGTATTTGGCAGCTGAGATTTAATGTTAAAAAATGCAAGGTCATGCTTTTGGGCTGCAGCAATCCAAGGGAGCAATATAGTATAGGGAGTGAAGTACTTCTGTCCACTAAAGAAGAGCGGGATCTAGTCATGATTATGTCTGATGATCTTAAAGTAGCTAAACAGGTAGAAAAGGCGACGTCAAAAGCTAGAAGGATGCTTGGGTGCATAGGGAGAGGAATGGTCAGCAGAAGAAAGGAGGTGATAGTGCCTCTGTATAAGTCTTTGGTGTGACCTTATTTGGAGTATTGTGTGCAATTCTGGAGACCGCACCTTCAAAAGGATTTAAACAGGCTGGAGTCCATACAGAGGGTGGCTACTAAAATGGTTAGTGTTTTTCCCTCAGAGATCCTCTGTATTTGTCCCATGCTTTTTTGAATTCAGATACTGTCCTCATCTCTGCCACCTCCACTGGGAGACTATTCCATGCATCTACCACTCTATATGTAAAGAAATATTTCCGCATATTACTCCCGAGTCTGTCCCCTTTCACCTTCACCCTATGTCCCCTCGTAGCAGAGCTTGCTTTCAAATGAACCTGGCACAGTAGAGAACATCTTCAAAAATCAAAGGTGCAGACTTCCAGTGGGTTTAAATCCCACTGCTGCTTTTCTCTACACCCTCTGGATGTTTTTCAGACAAAACAAGCACTTTTCAGATGCCTGTTCATGTCTGGAGGAGGTCTAAACTTAGACATGACTCCGGATGTCCATGATGTTTTTGAGATCGGGCAGTAACACCCAGGTTCCTGGGAACACCCCAACCACACCCCCACCAGACCCCTTTTCATACTTGGGCATTCCCAGAGCCAGTTTCTAAAATGGCGTTGCAGATGTCTCTGTGCTTTGGATGTCTCCATGCCTGTTTTCGGACATCTAAAGCATGAATAGGGCTTCAAAATGACCCTCTTAGTGTGGTATTTAGTGCCTGGGGGCATGTTTACTAAGCGTCATGTTAGTAATGTGGGTTTGGGCACATTACTAGCAAGGGACACTGCGCAAGATGCAGGGAGGCTCGGCACATTAAAACCACTGTGGGAAGCAATTACCACCATGCATTGTGCAGGTGATAGCTGTTCCTTGCCAAGCACCTCCAACGCAGGCTTTCAAGGCCTACACTAGCAGTGCTGCAGCCAGAACACCCACACCCCACCCAGTCGCTGCCCATATACATGCTACCCAGACAACATGAGTTTTTTAGCACAGGGTACCAAGCTACTTTTTAATATGGTGCTGATAATGCATGCTTACCCCATGCTACTCAGGTAGCACACTTTATTAAACATGCCCCTTAGGCAAAAACAACCAACCTAGAAATTTTGTATTCTATTAATATCTTCATTACTCATTTAAAATAACCATGAAATCAAACCCAAAATCAATTCAAATTGAAAACTACAACAAGAATTTTTGAAATAGATAGGTTTTTATAGCATGTCTAAACTCTGTATAGCTCCTGATACCCCTAATACCATTCTGCAACAAATTCCATTCTAGAGCAATCTTATATGGAAATAGCTTATCCAAAGTTTTCTGTCCATTTAGATGGACCCATAAAATTTAGTCCTAACTATAAATGGATAGACTATCTGTTTAAGGTTAGGACTTCATATTCAGTGGTCCTAATTAATTCCTATTCTGGTTGCCATATCTTAAAAAGGATATAATGGAATTAGCAAAGGTACAGAGAAGAGCCACCAAAATGGTAAAAGGGAAGGAAAGATACCCCTATGAGGAAAGACTTAAAAGGTTAGGGCTCTTCAACTTGGAAAAAAGATGGCTGAGAGGAGATATGATAGAGATCTATAAATTAATGAGTGGAGTGGAAAGGGTAAATGTAGATTGGTTGCTTACACAATCAAAAAGTAGACAGACTAGAGGACATGCAATGACGCTACAATATAAACCATTTAAGGCTATAAGAGAAAACATTTTTTCACTTAGCACGTAATCAAACTCTGGAATTCGTTACAGGAGGATGTAGTAAAAGCTGTTGGTGTAGCTGGGTTTAAAAAAGGTTTGGACAAGTTACAGGAGGAAAGGTCCATAAACCATCGAAGAGGACCCAGAAAATCCACTGCTTACCCTGAGACAAGCATTATGGAACCTGTGAACCTTTTTGGAAACCTGTCAGGTACTTGTGACTTGGATTGGCCACTGTTGGAAACAGGATACTGGGCTTGATGGATCTTGGTCTGACCCAGTATGGCATTTCCTATTTTCTTATGTTCTTATATCTCCTTTTACAGCAATTGTAATTTGAATACCATATAAGTCTCCTATCCATGCATTTTCATTTTTCACTGACACTATCTGGATAGAGCCACTGAAAATCCCTCTAAACACCTCAACATTATAAGGATAGTGCCGGGGTGGAGTTGGGGGTGAAACAATGGTGAAATGACTAGCAACTACGTATTGCTATTGCAGAATCGCTTTGAAGGACCTAGACAAGATTCTCAAGAGCAGAGATGTCTCTCTCCATACAAAGATTTGACTTGTCCAAGCATGGTATTTTTAATAACATCAAATGGATGCAAAATTTGTACAGTGAAAAAGATAGACAGGAAGAAAATTGATGTCTTTGAATTATGGTGCTGGCGACGAATCTGTGTGTATCATGAAGTGCCCGAAGAACAAACCAGTCAGTATTAGAGGAAATCAAACCTAAGCTTTCCTTAGAAGATCAGATGACAAGACTTTGACTTTCTTTTTTTTTTTAAGACGTTTATTTTCATTTTACAACAAACAAAAGTAACAACACACCAAAAGATACAAATACACACATACAATAAGGAAAACAACCCCAATTACCCCCCACCCCTATGCTTCTTCTCTAAGCTAATAAAAGTCATCACATAAGCGCTTACACACAACAGTTATTGTACAGCAAACAAGCAAAATTGGTATTGATGAGACAGGCTGATCCTGTGGCAGAAAGGTATACAAAATTAAACAGCCAAATGAGAGCAGTTAGCAGTTAGAACATAATCATGGAACACCTTCCTTTTAAACAAGCAGTGAAGGGCTTGAGTGGAAGAGATTGACATACGAGGTAGTTGCTCATAATTACAGTAAAAATGGACATAATTCCACCAATCATTGAGGTTCAGATGGGAGCCAATTTCCAGTATTTCGTAATGAAGAAGATAGGAAATAGCTATGCCCAGTAAATGGGCCTCCTGAAGAAACACTAACTCAGAATAATCATGATTAAGAGAGCTAGGGATTGTCCTTCTTTGGAATGGACTATTGATGCCTTTTACAGTCAGTAATGATAACTTACATAAAGCCATGCCAAATAGTTAAACAATCTGAAAAGAAACATAATAGCGCACAGAGGTACACAATGTCGCTCATAGTACCAGTAAATGACTGCAGAAACAACATGATAGGAATTAAACTAAGGAAAACCATGAAGCGCCCCATATAACAAAATAAGCACCGGAGTGCCTTAGAGAAGAAGCAAAACCCCAGAAATTACTGGCGGCCTGATGTCTGCGGGGAGAAACCCCAGAGAAGGCCTGAATTGAAACATAAATCCTACAGTGCTATACAGGCTCCGAAACTAACCAAGGATCTCATCGTGGAAAGAAAGGAGACCAATAAGGTATATATAAAGAGAAAGAAAAGTCCAGGCAGTCTCCGTTTCAGGCAGCGATCACCGCATCGGGCCATTCAAAATGGCGGACAGTTCCAGCGGATTCCATCCAAGCTGTTGGATTAGCGCATCTGGTCTGCTTCTTTAGAAGCTAGAAATGTTGCTAGCAGATCAGGATCTTCGAAGGTACGAGTTTGGTTATGGAGAGTCACTCTGAGCTTCGCTGGATATAAGATGCCGAAGCGAGCCTGTAACTGTTGAAGTCTAGGTCGAAAAGCAAGGAGTCTCTTCCGACGGTCTACTGTGGGCTTAGCCAAGTCAGGGAAGAAGGAGACTTTATGATTTTCAAACTCCAAATGACGATTCGCCCGGGCAGCATTTAGAATTTGCTCAACTTGCTGATATCTCAGTAGACGAAAAATGATGGGCCGGGGGGTCGTCCGATTGAGCGCCATGCTGGTAGGAACACGATGTGCTCGGTCAATTTCCAGATCTCTGTGAAAAGTAATCTTCAGCAAGGAGGGAAGAGTTTTGACCAGGAATTCTCTCATATCCCCTGCTTCCGCGCCCTCCGGTACACCAATGAGCCTTACATTGTTGCGACGGGCTCGATTATTGCTATCCTCTAACTCTTTTTGTAGATTCTGTATCTGACGCTCAGCCTCATCCAGTTTCACCAAGCGCACCACGTGCGAGTCGAGGACCCCCGCCATATTGTCCTGCCGCAATGAAAGACCTTCAAATCGATCCTGAAGCACACCAAAAGCTTCTCTCATGGCTCGGAGCGCTTCTCCGTTGGACTGCACCAGTTCCTTCACACCACGTATTTCCTCCAAGATCTCCTGTTGCATTTCGGGGTTATCCCGAAATGGCACCATCTTTTGTGGGGAAGGCAGCTCTGTCTTGGAACGTTTTCCATGTGAAGAAGAGGGAGATCCGAAGTCTAAGCGCGCTGGTTTATGGGCCGCCATCCCCCCCGAGGCACCCCGGTAAGTTCGGAGCAAAATATTAAGTTAATGTAGGTATTAAGTCAGGATTCTGAGTAGGCCCCTCGGGAGCTTCAGCGCAAAGCGTCTAACCCGCTGGACATCAGCAAGACTTTGACTTTCATACTTTGGACACATCATGCGAAGAGAGAGATTGTTAGAGAAAGACATCATGCTTGACAAGATAGAAGGTCATCACAAAAGAGGAAGGCCAGCAATGAGATGGATTGATACAATAACAGCAGCTATGGGTGTCATTCTAGCAACAATGAGCCACCTCATTAAAGACTGAACACAGTTTAGGACAAATATCCAGAGGATCGCCATGAGTTGACACCAACTCGACGGCACATAACAACAACATGTTTAGTGGCAATATTTAATTGCTGTCCATATAGCTATGCAGTTTAGTTTAGACCTGCAATAAAGCTGAACTAAATTAAACTGCTTATCTATCCATGTGGAAATTAATTTTATAACAGGTTGCCTAGGTAGGGAGGCCAAGGTGGTGCCTAGTTTGGGCATATTTTATAAAGACATGCAGGCACACGAAACTTGCTGAAATCATAGGCAAAATAAATCTCTGTACATTTATATTTGTTCAGGAGCTGGTATAAATGTTTGTGCCTATGCATGCATTTGATAAATAACTCTCTTAAATCATGACTCCGCATGTACTCCACCCAGGCACCACCCCTGAACATGTCCACATCTGTGTTGCAGAAAAATAAGTGTGCACTTCTCATCAAGATGAATTTTGCCGCAATCCATATCCTGTGGAGGTGATTGCATTATACATTATACTATCTGAATAGAGCCACTGAAAATATGTACTGAATATATGCATTTATGAAACGCCATGGCCGGTGTTTAAAAACATTATTTCCATCGTCACTGAAAACTGACACGATTATACAGACTTCAGGAAAAGAATGGGACATTTGGATAAAGAAGAACATATTATCTCATAGGATGAAGGTGGCTGAGAATTATTGGTGGTGCTTAAGCATACTGGAAAGGAACTTGTTAGAAAATGAGGCAATCACCTAAAAGTCTTTATTTTCTCTATTACTTAATTAGAAAGTGAATTCACTTTGAGACAGAATAGGATTAGTGGTGTGTGGTGAGCATGCTAAATACAGTTTCATTCTGAAATCAACTTACATTCCACCTACATTCAATTCTGCATTGTCCTTTACTTGAATTTATATTTTTTTCATATTACTAGTAGTATGTTAACAGCATGGGGGCAAAAACTGCAGGAATCAGGAAATGATGAACTGGCTTACAGATGTAGGACAAAGCAAATTACAGAGGCTTGACCCCAAAACCTGGATATTCTAGGTATTTGCTTCACATATCATCTCTTTTTTTAAGTGCAATCAAGTGAATGCTGACTTTTGGCAACCCAGCAAGCCCCTGGGTTTTCTTGGCAAGATATCACCAGAGATAGATTGCCAGGCCTTTTCTTCCAAGGCAATGGAGGGGAAATTTTTTTACCCAAGATCACATGGAGTGCTAGTAGGAATTAAACCCAGAGGTCTTGGGTATTAGGCTGTTGCTCTAACCACTAGGCCACTCCTCCACACTATCAACTTTGCTGTACCTAAAATCATATTATAAGAACATAAAAAATCATCATTCTGGCATTGACCAATGATTCATCGAGACCAACATACTGTTCTTGACAGTATCTACTGCCCAAGTCAGTTCCACAGGGAGATCTGGACTGATCCTAGATAGGAAAGCCTATTCCACGTTGTTCACTCTCAGAAGCTGGATGTGGCGATACCTATGACGGGCTACCTAAATAACTGTTAATTGACCTGCCTTCTCAAAACTTATCCAAACTTTTTTAAAACATCTATATGACTAGCCTTGACCACATTTTTGGACAAGTTTCTTAATTTAATTATGCGATGGAAAAAATTACTTTCTAGAAGTCATTCTAAGTCCGTTACTTTGATGAGATATCACTGGTATTAGTAAATTATCATTCCCTTTTCCCATGCCATCATTGATTTTGTAAGCCTTCATTGTGTCTGCACTTTTAAATTATATAATGAGCTGTGTACATTTGCACACCATCAATGCGTACAAATCACCTTTTTTAAATGACTTGCCCACAAGGTTGGGCACTTGGTTATATGCAGAGTGTAGGTTATTTTTATTCATAAGAACATAAGAAATGCCATACTGGGTCAGACCAAGATCAATCAAGCTCAGTATTCTGTTTCCAACTGTGGCCAATCCAGGTCAAAAGTACCTGGCAGTTTCCAAAAAGGCACATAGGTTCCACAATGCTTGTCCTGGGGCAAGCAGTGGATTTCCTGGGTCCTCTTTATTAATGGTTTAGGGACCTTTCCTCCAAGAACTTGTCCAAACCTTTTTTAAATCCAGCTACACTAATAACCTTCACTACATCCTCCGGTAACAAATTCCAGAATTTGATTACATATTGAGTGAGTAAGTACTCCCACCAGAATGACAATGATGTGTAGTTTTGAAGTGGGCGAACAGGTGCAGAGATGGGAGGAGTGCAAATTTGTGCATGTAAGTTATAAAATACTATAACTTACCGGTATATGCATTTCCCACAAATCTAGTCACAGGTATTTACACCAAGTCTTGGGTTGGAGTAAGTGGTCTCACCTAGGTACATGTACCTCAACACTTAGGGGTATGTTTACTAAACCACGCAATTGTGCGGGGCGCACTTGAGCGTGCGCTAAGGTACCTTAGCGCACGCTAATAGTGCATTTTTCGTGCTCCACACATGGGCGCGCCGCCGGCACATATGTGCGCCGCCCGAAAAAGTGCGCGGCATGCTGATGTGCGATAGAGGCGTGGAAAGGCATTTCGAGGGCGGAGGAAGGCTCCCGAGGGGCGGGGGGATGGGGTCAATGGATGGAGAGTGGGAGGGGAGAGGCTCCCCGCACAGGAGCGGGGCTGAATTTCGGCCCAAAATATACCACGAGTGAAAACCTCGCGTTAGAGCCGATTTAAAGGGAAGAGAAACCATTTACGTCAGCAATGTACAGCAAAACCGGGGAAACCTACAAAACGTGAGCAGTGTGATACATGCGCACAAAACAAAATGTCAAATAAAACATTAAAATGACCACAAGAAATATTGTAAAAATTATAGGTCAGTTGGGCAACAGTGATAGCAATGGGCAACAATAAAAAACACTCCCAGGAAAGCTCCAAATAAAAAAGAAATGATTTTTGGAAGGGTCTACGCTCCGTAACAAAAGTTACAGCGCAGTAATAATAATGGGTGATTTCAATTACCCCGGTATCGACTGGGTCAGTGTCACATCAGGACATGCTAGGGAGATAAAGTTCCTAGATGAAATAAATGACTGCTTCTTGGAGCAGCTGGTTCATGAACCGACCAGAGGGGATGCCATATTAGACCTAGTCCTTAGTGGAACACCAGATCTAGTGCAAGAGATAAGGGTGTTGGGGCCACTTGGCAATAGTGATCATAGCATGATTGCCTTTGATTTAATTAGTGGAGGAGGGATAGTAAGGGAATCCACAGTACTACCTTTTAACTTTCGAAAGGCAGACTATGATAAAATGAGGAAAACAGTTAAGAAAAAACTAAAAGGAGCAGTTGCGAAGGTTAAAGACGTATATCAAGCTTGGGTGTTGCTGAAAAATACTATCTTGGAAGCCCAGACCAGCTGTATTCCACGCTTTAAGAAAAGTGGAAGGAAGTCCAAAAAACTGCCAGCATGGTTTAAAGGTGAGGTCAGAGAGGCTGTTGTTACCAAAAAAGCATCTTTCAGGAAATGGAAAAAAGAGCCAAACGACGAAACCTGGAAACAGCACAAGCACTGGCAAGTCAAATGCAAGGCATTAATAAGGCAGGCAAAGAGAGAATTTGAGAAGAAGCTTGCTGCGGAAGCAAAAACGCGAAATAAAGATCTTTTCAAGTACATTCGTAGCAAAAAACCTGTGAGAGAGTCAGTTGGTCCATTAGATGATAAAGGGGTTAAAGGAGCACTAAGAGGCGACAAGGCGATAGCGGAGAGACTGAATGAATTCTTTGCTTCGGTCTTTACTGAGGAAGATGTAGGGATGTTACCCATGACTGAAGTGGTATTTAAAGGTGCAGAAGAATTGAAGGAAATATCGATACATCGGGAAGATGTCTTACAACTATTAGATAAACTGAAGAGTAGCAAATCACCTGGGATGGATGGTATACATCCAAGGGTGTTGAAAGAACTGAAATATGAGATTGCAGAACTGCTATCAGTAATCTGTGAACTATCATTAAAATCATCTCTAATACCTGAAGATTGGAGGATTGCCAATGTAACACCAATTTTTAAAAAGGGTTCCAGGGGTGATCCGGGAAACTACAGACCGGTGAGCCTCACGTCAATACCGGGAAAAATGGTAGAAACCATCATAAAGAATAAAATTACTCAGCATGTAGATAGTCACAACCTAATGGGAGACAGCCAACATGGCTTTAGACAAGGAAGATCTTGTCTTACTAATCTGTTATGTTTTTTTGAAGGAGTGAATAAACAGGTGGACAAAGGTGAGTCGGTTGATATTGTGTATCTGGACTTTCAGAAAGCCTTTGACAAGGTCCCTCATCAGAGACTTTTGGCAAAACTAAAGAGTCATGGGATAGGAGGCAGTGTACTATGAGGCAGTGGATCAGGAACTGGTTAAAAGATAGAAAGCAGAGGGTAGGGCTAAATGGCCAATTTTCCCAATGGAGAAAGGTGAATAGTGGTGTACCCCAGGGATCTGTGCTGGGTCCGCTGCTTTTTGACATATTCATAAATGACCTGGAAAATGGAATAACGAGTGAGGTTATCAAATTTGCAGATGACACAAAACTATTTTAAGTTGTTAAAACCCAAGAGGATTGTGAAAAATTGCAAGAGGATCTTGATAAATTGGAAGACTGGGCATCAAAATGGCATATGAAATTTAATGTGGACAAGTGCAAGGTTATGCACCTAGGGAAGAACAACCCAAACTATGGTTACACGATGCAAGGTTCCACATTAGGAACCACCACCCAGGAAAAAGATTTAGGCGTCATTGTGGATACCATGTTAAAACAATCGGCCCAGTGTGCAGCGGCGGCCAAGAGAGCAAATAGAATGCTAGGTATGATAAGGAAAGGAATGGAAAATAAAACAAAAGATATTATAATGCCTCTATATCGTTCCATGGTGAGACCGCACCTTGAATATTGTGTGCAATTCTGGTCGCCGTATCTTAAAAAGGATATAGCGATTTTAGAAAAGGTACAGAGAAGAGCCACCAAAATGGTAAAGGGGATGGAAGGATACTCCTATGAAGAAAGGCTAAAAAGGTTAGGGCTCTTTAATCTGGAAAAGAGACGGCTGAGGGGAGATATGATAGAAGTCTATAAATTAATGAACGGAGTGGAACGGGTAAACGTAGATCGATTGTTTACCTTATCAGAATATAGAAAGACTAGGGGACATGCAATGAAGCTACAGGGTAAACTATTTAAGACTAATAAAAGAAAATATTTTTTCACTCAACGTGTAATCAAACTCTGGAATTTGTTACCGGAGGATGTAGTAAAGGCTGTTAGTGTAGCTGGGTTTAAAAAAGGTTTGGACAAGTTCCTGGAGGAAAGGTCCATAAACCATTATTAAGAAGTGACCGAAGATATCAATGCTTGACCCAGTACAAGCATTGTGGAACTTGTGTCTCTTGGGGAAACTGCTAGGTACATATGACCTAGATTGGCCACTGTTGGAAACAGAATACTGGGCTTGATGGACCTTGGTCTGACCCAGTATGGCATATCTTATGTTCTTATGTTCTTAAAAATCATTTCAGTTTATTGGAGCATTCCTGGGAGTTTAATGTTGCCCAGTGATATCACTGTTGCCCAGCTTGGATATGGGTGTTTGCCCCTTTTTCCGAGGTCATTTGTGAGGTTTATTTGCACGTTTGTCTCCATACAAGGTAAATGAGCCCACAGTAATATTGTGCAGAGCAGGGTTTCTGACTCGTCAGGCCAGGTTTCCTATCTCCAGGGACTGCATTGTCTCTGTGGCCACAGTGTGGTGCAAAGGAAACAGCTAGTTTCTGTTAGACCAGAGGGTCACAGGTTCAAATCTCAGCTGGGGCTCCTACCAACCCAGGCTCCACACTTTTACCCACCACTAAACAGTGATAGTAAAGACACTCCTTTATTGCAGAGAACATAAGCATGGTTCAAACACCCATATTTTACCCTACACCGCACACAAACCATAACAATGGCCATTACCTACAGCCGTGTCACCCTGATTCAGTCCTGGAGTGCCACCAGTCAATCAGGTCATATGCTTTTTCCCAGAAAAGGAAATGTCTGTATGTTGGCGGAAGGGTACAGGTGGTGGAGGGGGCAGTGGCTGCAAGCCACAGCAGACAGTGGCCTAGGCCTGTGCAGGCTGGCACCGTCCACCGCAAGACAGGCTCTGTTGGATGTACAGTCATGGACTCCCCAGGGAATGCAGCATGTCTGTGGCAACAAGGTGGTGCAGTGCACACAGACAGTGTGTGCAAGAACAGAAGGTCACAGGTTCTAAGGCCAGCTGGGGCTACTGCCAATCCTATCCACATATTTTTCCCACAACTAAACCGTGATAGTAAGGACAAACCTTTATTGCTGAGAACCTACGCATGGTTAATATGCCTATATTTTACCACACCAAACACAGACACCATAAACAGCCGCATTAGCTAGATCAGAGTCTCCCAAATGCAGTCCTGGAGGGCCCCACACCATTCAGGTTCCATGCTGCCTCTAATAAAGATGCCTGTGCTGCACATCTATGCACCACCCCCATGGTATGCAGATGTAGCTCATGCATATTTATGAGGGACAGCATGAAAACAGTGTTTGGAACACCAGGACTGGAGTTGGGAAACTCTGCCGTAAAGCAGCAGCCAACAGGGCCAGACACACCCACACACACACCCACAGGCCCCATTGGCCAATGCCTCCTGGAGAGGCAGGACATTGGGCCCTGCCTGTATCTCCCAATACTAGCAGTTGCATACCTTAGCAATGCCACCCTACACCTGGGTATATGGTACACAGCTATCAGACGTTTCCCATGATAACTGGCAGATATCAATTCCTAAGTTAAGCACATTTTGCTCATTGAGCTCCACCATAACAATCATTCTGATGTCTGCGGTGTGTGCTGCAGGTCTGGTCTCTGACAGTGTTTACCACCCTGGGGAGTGACCCCCAACAGTATTGCGTACCATATCTATGCCTGTACTGTACCCAGGACTGGTGTGGTGGGTATGGCTGCTGAACTCCTCCATAGTAGCACAATGCTGGCATAGGTGTGGGGGTGGCTGTCTGTCTATCCAGTGTGTGGTGGCTGCAAACACCATCCACAGCCCACACTGCCAGCAATGTTGCCAGTATTGGGCTGCCAATGTGCATAATGAGGAGCAAGGTACCATGGGTATAGGCCGGACAGGGTGGCCTGGCCAGGGTGCATCTGCACAGGGCATAGGGCACTGACTGGGACATTTTAGTGCCCGGCCACCACCTACACCATAGGTGTCAAACCTGTCCTGGAGGGCCACAATCCTGCCAGGTTTTGGGATAGCCCTAATGAATATGCATGAGATATATATGCATTAGAGATAGCCTGCCAACCTGACTGGTGTGTGGCCCTCCAGTCCTGGATTTGGAGACCACTGCTTTACACCTCTGTCATTTAAGATGGTGAGTGGGCAAGGTACAGATGTCCTAGACATCAAAAGGGTAGCTAGAATGTGTCACATTCATCCTCGATTCTCACCACCACCAAAAAGATGTCTAATGGACAATATTTTGGTGGTGGTGAGAAGTGAGGAGGAATGTGACAAATTCTATCTAACCTTTTTGATGTCTTGGACATCTGCACCTTGCCCACTCACAATCTTAAATGACAGAGGTGTAAAGCAGGGGTCTCCAAATCCAGTCCTGGAGGGCCACAAACCAGTCAGGTTGGCAGGCTATCTCTAATGCATATATATCTCATGCATATTCATTAGGGCTATCCCAAAACCTGGCAGGATTGTGGCCCTCCAGGACAGGTTTGACACCTATGACCTACACAGACAGGGTGACCTCAGTATGTCCTGCTGAGAGATCACTCTCACCCTGACTGTGCAGTGACCACAGCATGGCTAGGCACCTCCATAGTGCTATATGATATTTCTCTCATGTGATAGATATGAGTTTCCTTTTGGGGCCCAGTCACTGATTTATCTGTTTGCTGTGTATGCTGACATCCCAGTTCTGGGTGTATGCATCTCTACTGGGAGCATGCACTATGGACTAACTAGCAGACTGCTTGCAGCTAGTTGTGTCTTAATGGAGTGGCTTGCAGAGTGTAGTGGATGATGACTTGCTGCAGGAGAATATCAGATAGTGGTGGTGTGCAACTTACCATATCCAGGCCTAATTGTCTGTCTGCTATTGTGTTATGGAGGTGTATAGAGCTGCATTGACTGCCCTGTGGGGTGTCTGTTTCTCAGCAGGACTGGGATTGATGGTCCCCTCTACTGCCACCTTTGCAGGGAGGTAGAATGTGGATCTATTGAGAGGAGACCCTGTTTGCCACCCTTGGCCGGTGGGGGTGGTGGTGGTGGTGGTGCATGGCTGGGGGGGGGGTGTTGCACCTGACTGAGACAGACAGAGATATCCAAGGTGTTTCTGCAGAAACTACCTATCTCACAGTTTAACACTGCTTTGGACCTCTGGCATGGCCTTATTCAGCCATGGAAGGTGCTGTGGACCTGGTGCTGGGCGCCTCACTGCACACTCAGGGTGAGCACAGTACCCGCACAATGTGACGGTGTGTAGCTACTCTGTGCCAGTTAAACACACGGTCAGTACCCCCTACCAGGCCGAGGTGCTGTGGGGGTGCATTCCCCATCTTGTGTTTATCTGTGGACAGCTGATTTGCATGTGCAGTGCATCATGGGTATGGGTGTGCTAACCCTATCCTGGTGACCACAACAGACTGTCTGTGTGGTGACATGCAGGCTCTCTGCAGCTAGACTGGGGCTTGCTAGTAGCTATGGAGCTGTAGCCCAATGGTTATTTCACTGCCTGTGAAGCCAGAGGTCATGGGTTCTAAACCCACAGTGTGCCTTTTTGATAGGGTTGTCCAACGTATTACCTTTTTTTAATGTACATATTTTGATGCCAGCAAAAACATCCTCAGCGTACTGTACCCATAAGGTGCCTCTGAGGGTGCTTTATAGGGCGCCCTATAGGGCACCTTATGGTTCCCGTCCATATAAGGTGCACTATACATTATCCTGTGATGCAACTTATAGCAGAGCTACTCAATTCCAGTCCTGGTGGCCCGCAACCCTGCAGGTTTTTGGGATATCCCTAATGATATGCATGAGATATATAAAACCCAGGGCGTTGGACCGAGGGAGAGCTCTAGATGTGGTGTATTTAGATTTCAGTAAAGCCTTTGACACTGTTCCTCACAGGCGACTTATAAACAAACTGAGCACCCTAGGGATGGACCCTAAAGTTACTGCTTGGGTTAGAAATTGGTTGGGTGGGAGGCGACAAAGAGTACAAGTAAATGGAGCTCACTCTGAGGAGAAGGATGTTACCAGTGGTGTGCCCCAGGGATCTGTCCTTGGTCCGATTCTTTTTAACATCTTTGTTAGTGATATAGCGGAAGGGTTGTCGGGTAAGGTTTGCCTCTTTGCAGATGATACCAAAATCTGCAATAAAGTAGACACCCAGGAAGGTGTAGATAACATGAGGAGGGATCTAGCTAAGCTTGAAGAATGGTCTAGAATTTGGCAGCTGGGATTTAATGTTAAAAAATGTAAGGTCATGCATTTGGGCTGCAGCAATCCAAGGGAGCAATACAGCATAGGAGGTGAAGTACTTTTGTCCACTAAAGAAGAGCGGGACCTAGGCGTAGTTGTGTCCGATGATCTTAAAGTAGCTAAACAGGTAGAAAAGGCGACGGCAAAAGCTAGAAGGATGCTTGGGTGCATACGGAGAGGAATGGCTAGCAGAAAAAAGGAGGTGATAATGCCTCTGTATAAGTCTTTGGTGCGACCTCATTTGGAGTATGGTGTGCAATTCTGGAGACCGCACCTTCAAAAGGATGTGAACAGGATGGAGTCGGTACAGAGGGTTGCTACTAAGATGATTAGTGGTCTTCATTATAAAGCATATGAGGACAGACTTAAGGATCTTAATATGTACACCTTAGAGGAAAGGCGGGATAGAGGTGATATGATTGAGATGTTTAAATACCTCCGTGGCATAAATGTTCAGGGAGAGAGCCTCTTTCAATTGAAAGCAAGTTCTGCGACGAGGGGACATGGGATGAGGGTGAAGGGAGATAGATTCAGGAGTGATATGCGGAAATATTTCTTTACGGAAAGAGTAGTGGATCCGTGGAATAGTCTCCCAGTGGAGGTGGTAGAGATGAGGACAGTAACTGAATTCAAAAAAGCATGGGACCAACACAGGGATCTCTAAAGGTAAAAAGTGGACTGTTGTAGTTGTTGTTATGGAAGGACAGACTAGATGGGCCTTGTGGTCTTTTTCTGTCATCATGTTTCTATGTTTCTATTAGAGATAGCCTGCCAACCTGACTGGTTTGTGGCCCTCCAGGGCTGGATTTGGAGACTCCTGCCTTACACCTCTGTCATTTAAGATTGTGAGTGGACAAGGTACAGATGTTCTAGACATCAAAAGGGTAGCTAGAATGTGTCACATTCCTCCTAGATTCTCAACACCACCAAAAAGTTGTCTAATAGACAATATTTTGGTGGTGGTGAGAAGCAAGGAGGAATGTGACAAATTCTAACCTTTTTGATGTCTTGGACATCTGCACCTTGCCCACTTACAATCTTAAATGACAGAGGTGTAAGGCAGGTGTCTCCAAATCCAGCCCTGGAGGGCCAAACACCAGTCAGGTTGGCAGGCTATCTCTAATGCATATATATCTCATGCATATCATTAGGGATATCCCAAAAACCTGCAGGGTTGCGGGCCACCAGGACTGGAATTGAGTAGCTCTGACTTATAGGGTGCCCTATAGGGGACATTTTAGGGTGCTGTGGCGGACAGTGCAATTTATAATTTGCCCTATGGAGTGCCTTATAGGGTGCCTTATACGGCACCTTCAATTACGGCACGTGGGGCGTGTTTTCTGGCAGCAATTAATAAATTAAAACTAAAGTGCTGCAGGGAAACATATGTACAATGCAAAGCTGATGCCACAGCCAGCCTTATGTATTAGGCACACTGGGGAGCAAACTCATGACCCCTGTATCAGCAGTCAGTGCCGTAACCATTGTGCTCCACTGCTGCTCCTCCTTGCCTGTCAGCGTACCTACTTATGCTTTCCATTCCTTAAACTGCACAGTGCTGCCATAAAAAACAGTACACTGACCTTGCGGTACCTCATACGGCACCCTCTAAAGCGCCCTATAAGCAACATTCTAGGGTGCCTTGGCTGACAGTGCACTTTAAAATGTGCCTTATAGGCCGCCTTATGTTAACACGCTTTGAGAGTGCGTTTGCTAGTAGTGAAAATTAAAATAAACATAAAATGACTCCAAAAGCAATCTTCCCCATAATGCATAATGCCTCAGCCAGCCTTGTTCATTGGGCACTGTGGAGGATTGAATCCTTGATCTCTGCACCATTGGTCAGTGTCTTAACCATTGTGCTGTGGTTCTGTTCCTGTGCTTGCACATTAGCTTGCTGCCTTATGCTGCCCAATATTAAAAAGCCTCCTAAATCAATAGTGCATGACCTAATGCCCATCAGCGCGCTGCCTTATGTGGCACAATATTAGACTAGCTCCTAAAGTAATGCCTCAGCCAGCTGTCTACATTGAGCATGGTGGGGGATTGAACCCTTGATCCCTGTACCATTGGTCAGTGTCTTAACCATTGTGCTGTGGTTCTGCTCTTTGGTGTGCACATTAGCGCGCCACTTATGCCGCCCAGTATTAAAATGCCTCCAAAAACATTAGCATGCTGCCTTATGCCCATTAGCTTGCTGCCTTATGCTGCCCATTATTTACATGCCTCATAAATTAATGTCTCAGCCAGCTGTCTTCATTGGGCACTAGTGGGGGATTGAACCCCTGATCCCTGCACCATTGGTAAGTGTTTTAACCATTGTGCTGTGGCTCTGCTTTTCTGTGTGCAAATCAGCGCGCCACATATGCCTCTCACGCAGCTTCCTCATGTGCTAATGTGCGGGGCGCACATGGGCGCCGCGCACCTTAGCGCATATGTCAATCACGGCTTTTCTTTTTCAGGACGGAACGCCCACTCCTTATATGGCATCCGCTCACTACCGCGGCCCGCACATTAGCGGGGTTTTAGTAAACATACCCCTTAGCCACTATTCTATAAAATATGTGCATCAATTACTTCATAGATTAAGTGCCAAATACACTTGGGACAACACATGGCTAACAAAGTGACCCTTATAGAATTACCCTCGCATATTCTCCAAGCTGGAATCCTAATCAAGTATTTCTTCAAAAGGAAGCCATTTCTTCCCCTAAATCAACATGTCATCGTTCTCTGTACCTCTTCTAGTTCTGCTGTTTTTTGTTTGCTTTCTTTGGTCACCAGAACTGTACACAATATCTTACATGTGGGGCTGAATACGAGGGTTGCTGGTAAGTCTTTGGCTTTCCATATTTCCCCTACTTTTTAACTAAAAATAACTATATCATGTTGAATGCCATTGTTTTGAATGTGACTGGCCAAAATTTCACGCATTTTCAAGCATTGAGGAGGCCGCATCAGTTGCTGATGAGTGGTTTGAAAGGCAACCACCAGAGTTTTATTTGGAGGGCTTGAAGATGTTGGAACAATGAAGTAATAAGGTAATAAGTGTGTGAAGCTCGGGGGGGGGGGGGAGGATATCTTGAGTAAACAAATATTTTCAAAGCCATAGCTTTTTGTTTTCTTTACAAATTCAAAGACTTATCAGCACCTCTCTTTCCATGAAGAAATGTTTCCTGATGTTGCTTTTGATTCTGCTTCCTTGTAGCCTCATATCATGTCCTCTAGTTCTAGTGCTTGCCCTTATTTGATAACGGTTTGCTTGTTCTGTAATATCTTTCAAGTATTTAAAGGTCTATACAATATCTCCCTAGTGCTCTTCTCCTCTAGGGTATGCAAATTTATGGTCTCCAGCCTCTTCTCATCTGTCTTCTGATGGAGATTCTTACCATTTTGGTTGCTTTCCTTTGTACCAACTCCAGCCTTTGCAAAATATGGCTTCCAAAACTGAACACAGCACTCAACCAGTGTCCTATACAGGGGCATTATACCCTCCTCCTTCCTGCTGGTTATGCCACTCTCTAGGTAGCCTAGCATCCTTCTGGATTTTGGCAACTGTCTTGTCACATTGTTTTACCACCTTGAGATCCTCAGACACTATCATCCCATGTTCTCTCTCCTGGTCTGCACACATCAGCCTCTCCCTTTCTATCCAATCATAAATTTCACCAAAAGGTAACCCTAACTCTATAAAAAACTAACACTTATGTATACATAATCCATATATTTTTGTCGAAGCGAGCCGGAGGAGGGCTGGTACTGAATAACCAACCCACACCTGACGGCAGGCTGCTTTTATTCAGAAAGGTTCACCACTTAAATAATCGTAAATATAGTAAACTGCTTTAAAAACTGTACTTAGCTTGATCACACCGTTGTTTTTAAACTTTTATTCTTTGCACGACGTGCACGTTTCGGGGATGACCCTGTATCAAGTGTTTCAATTCAGCAAAAGAAGTTAGCAACTGTGTTGAAAAAACACCGTCAATGTGGCTTCGGGCAATCATTATCTAAACAAGCCGAAGGAAAGCATTTTAAATGGAGAACCAGCCAATAGCAAACAGGTAACTCCCCACAAGCAGGAGAATCTCTGCTACGATTGGCCATCAACTCTAATTGACGTCATAGCAAACTGATCCAATCAATCTCACGGTTCAACCCATGAGGGGAGACCGTGTCCAATTGAAAAATCCACCGTTGCTCCAAACGTTGAAGTTTCTGTGTCCTATCCCCACCATGGGGATCACTAGGTACACTAGGTACATGATCAATAATTGACCACCGCAACTCCCCTAACGTATGATGATTAGCCACCCAATGATCACTATTGGGGCAGAATGCAATTTTTGCCATATCCGTGAGGCATGTTCAGCCAATTGTTTCTTAATGGTACGTGTGGTCCTGCCCACATATAATAAATCACATGGGCATTGCAAAATGTACACCACATAAGACGACATACAAGTGGTTTTCCAACGACGCTCATATTCTGTAAGTGTGCCGGGATGTTGCCACCTCAGCCCTGAAACCGTCAAGGAACAGTAGTCACAATTATTGCAAGGACCATGACCTATAATATCTGTTGGTGCCACTGGTCTATCAATTATTGAAGCTGTTTTAATTAGCCGATCACTAAGATTAAAACCTCTAGAAAAGGCTATTCGTAGTGGCTTGTTAAAACAATGATGAAGATGCAATACTGACCAATGTTTGTGTAAAATCCGTAAAACCTCTGTACTCCGTTCTGTGAATGGTAAGATCCCCATTACTGCATCTTCAGAACGCGATGCCGACATAACATATTGCGGGTCCAACAGCCATTCTCTATGTACATGACAAGCCCTACGGTAAGCTTTTTGTACCACTTGTATCGGATACCCTCTGTGTAACAGACGAGTGATTAAATCCGAGGCATGTTGTTTAAAATCCCTCAGAGATTGGCATAATCGGCGTAACCGCAAAAACTGGCCAAAGGGTAAACCACGACGTAACGGGCCAGGGTGAAAACTCTGAAAATGCAACAAACTGTTGCGTTGAACTGGCTTTCGAAATAAAGTGGTAGACAATGTGCTACCTGTAACATAAACCCGCATGTCCAAAAATTCTATACTCTGGGAGTCAATATGTTCAGTAAATTGTATATTATTTTTCAAGGCGTTTAACCACACAATAAATTCTTGAAGTGATGAAAGATCAGACTTCCAGACAAAAAAATATCATCCAAAAATTGCTTCCAAAGAAGAATATTAGCAAAGTATGGGGATCGCCTGATGAAGTTTTCTTC
Organism: Ichthyophis bannanicus; assembly: GCA_033557465.1. Taxonomy (NCBI): domain Eukaryota; kingdom Metazoa; phylum Chordata; class Amphibia; order Gymnophiona; family Ichthyophiidae; genus Ichthyophis; species Ichthyophis bannanicus. Next base: position 1,203,484,033 of record CM066031.1, read on the forward strand.
CATATCCGCCATATATAATGTAGCTAGAGAAGGTGCTATAGTAGCCTCCATTGCTATGCCTGAGATCTGCTGATAATAAACCCCTTCAGATAAAAAGTAATTCTTGGTCAAAACCAAACTCACCAATTCAATCAAAAAAGACCGAGGAAGCTGAGCTGGAGCATAACAAAATAAAGCCCCCAATAAATTCAGTACTTCTTTTTGATCAATATTGGTGTATAATGCCACCACATTCCAAGGTTACTAAAAAAAAACCCGAGGGTATCGTGATCCCAGACAATGCTTGTAAAAAATGTATAGAATCCCGAATAAACAATGGAACTTCACAGGCTTCCTGCTTAAGAAACACATCACAGAAAATCGAAAAGGATTCTAACACGGAATTTCTACAAGACACTATTGGTCTGCCTGGAGGGGAGGATAGGGACTTGTGGATTTTTGGAACCATATATATGATCGGGACTTTAGGGTGTAACTTATTTAAAAAATTAAGCCAACCTTTCTCAAAACCTGTCCCGACCAATAATCGTATTGTTTCCTGCAACCCAGATGTAGGATCAGTTTCCAAAATTCGATAAATATGATGATCCCCAAGGTGAGACCGAAGTGAGGAATAACAACTATCCGAAGTTTGTAGCACCAGAGCTCCTCCTTTGTCTGCCTGATAAATGATTATGGAGGGATCTAGAGCCAACTCCTTAAGGGCTCGCCAACTCTCCCGATCCAAGTTAGAAAACTTCTTAAATGGGACACTTTCCAACTGCAGGAGATCCCACATTACTAATGACTGATATGTGGTTATAATCGGATCCATAGAAGCCATAGTCAGAAGCCATCTCGAAGGCGATTTTACTACCGACATATCCACAGAACCTGGCTGATCTTGAAAAAAATTGGAGAATCTGTAGTTTCCAAAAAAAACGCTGTAAACTAACCCGCATGTCAAAAGGATCATACCGCGTCGTGGGAACAAATGAAAGACCATAATTTAATATATGGTCTTGAGATCTTTATAAAGGTCGACCAGTCAAGTTAACTACAATGGAGGGCGCTGTTTGGAGCGTTGTCGGGTATTTGGAGGTTCCCATTCGTCGTCTTGATACAGCACCCAAGCCTGACGGCTCCAAGTAGACTGAAAATCCTGGCATCCCCGATTTGATCCTGTATTAAAGCGGTGCTCAGATGCAGACGAACTATCATCCGTGTCATCCGAGGACATCTCAAAGGTTACTTTCTTTTGTACAGGTTCAACCTTTTCATACATCCAGTAGTAGACTTTGCCTGCTTCATAATCAGATTTATCACGAGAAAACTTCTTCAATTTTAACGATTTTAAATAATCGAAAAAGCTTTTCATCTGTTGATCGATTTCTTCCTGCTTTAATTTAAAAGGGTCCTCTCCCAATGACTTCTTCAAAGAAGCCTGCGATTCCTCCAGTTGTTTTTGAATAATTTCTTCCTCCTGAATAGTCCTTTCCAAAATGAAGGCAATGAGGTCAAAGCTACATTTGTTAAATATCTTGTTCCATTTTGCTACAAATTCAGTGTCCCATTTAAACATTTTTGGTGCTCTAGTCATACGTAAACCCCGCGGAATTATACGGGTCTTTAAATATTGCGTCATACCCGCTCCATGTAACTGTGCTCTCACCAACCACTTACGGAGAGCTTTGTAAGCGGCAGTCGAAGCAGAATCCTCACGACGATCATCATCGAATAAAGAAGGTCTCTGTCTGAGTTTGTCTAAATGTTCTTCAGAAAATGCAAAAATATCCTCAGCCATAACGATAAGGCACTCAATGAAAATGAAAACACTTGAACCTAGTCCGGTGAATACAAATATTATCCAATCATAAATTTCACCAAAAAGTAACCCTAACTCTATAAAAAACTAATCCATATTTTTTTGTCGAAGCGAGCCGGAGGAGGGCTGGTACTGAATAACCAACCCACACCTGACAGCAGGCTGCTTTTATTCAGAAAGGTTCACCACTTAAATAATCGTAAATATAGTAAACTGCTTTAAAAACTGTACTTAGCTTGAGCACACCATTGCTTTTAAACTTTTATTCTTCGCACGACGTGCACGTTTCGGGGATGACCCTGTATCAAGTGCTTCAATTCCCTTTCTATAGCATACATTGACCTTGGGTTTCTGCACTCCAAATGTATCACTCTGCACTTCTTTGCACTATAGTGCAACTGCCAACCGATATTCTAGTTTTTGTAGATCACATCTTCTTTTACCATCCATAAAAAAGCTAATTTTCCTTTCTAATTCTTCCGCAATATCACTTCCAAAATATTGAAAGAACCAACCCCAAACAAACCTGAGTCACTCCATTACTCACTTTTCTTTCTTACAAATGAATGCCATTTACTACCACCTTCCGTCGTCTGTCAGTCAACCAATTTTTAATCCAATTGACTAGCCTGGTACCAAACCTTCAATCTGGAATAATATCAAAGGCTTTCTGAAATCCAAGTACACTGCATCAAGTGCATCTCCTCTGTCTAGTTCATTCAGCATGATTTGACCCTGGTAAAATCACATTAATATGGATCATACAGCCCACTAGATTATAAAAAGTTCACTATCCTGTCCTTCTGTAGCATCTCCATTACCTTTACAACAACCAAGATGAGGCTTCCCACCTCATAGTTTCCCATTTCTTCTTTCTATCACATTTGCCTTTTTCCATCGTGTGAAACCTCTCCCGTCTTCAGGAATATTCAGTGGATCTCTCTGAGCTCCCTTAATATCCTGGGAAGTATTATATTTGCTCCCATGTCTTTGTCCACTTTCAGCCCTGCAGGTTCTTCACAAACATGATCTTCTGTGAATCTACTCCATTTTGATATGTACTTTTGCTAGTTACAGTATCTGTGGTCCCTCTCCAGGCCTTTCCTCTGTGAATACTGAACAGGAAGTATTTATTCAGCATTTCAGCTTTATTTCTTATTTTCCACATATTGGGACTCTATATGGTATATCTGCAATTTCATGTTGGAGTTCTATCAGAAACCCAATCCTGTCACCTGTTCCTGGTGACATGCTGCTTTTAATTTTCTAAACATCAAAACTTTAGCACTTTAGTTTCAAAAGACTAATCATTCAAAAACCAAATCTAGAAAATAAATGTCATCCTTGTTCTTTTAAAAATATTAGGAATCCTCAGAAAACTGCAGCCATTCAACTTTTCAAGTGGTTGGATATTGTGTTTCTCACTGTTATTAAATTTGTCAGTTTGCCTTAATACTGCTTCCAGTTTCAATAAGATTTGCTTCTTTTCCTGTGGTATAGGAATCTCCACATCAAGCAATAGAGATCTCCATTATAATATATTTTATATAATTTTCAGCTGACACATACACACATAAGAGGGGACATTTAATAAAGGATCTTTTGCTTAAAAAGGCTTTCAAAAAATTATCCCTAGGAGTTATGGAGCTGATTCCAAGCCGCGTTTAGTGGGGCTGGACGTCCAATCTGGATGCCCAGACCTGCTAAACTCTGGTGTGGTGATTCCGTTGTCAGAGCTCCCTGCATGTAGATCCTAGTTGTGTGGGGAGCTCTGTTCGTGGGTGGAAGGGGGCTGGCCGGAGGAGGAGCGAGGGCGGATATAGGGCGGCACCATGATCCCAGACATACAAGGCTGATTCCGAGGTCGGCCCTGTGCGTCCGGGGTCAGCCGTTTGCACGGGGGGGACTTCAAACTCAGAGCTGGAATAAGTCCCCCTGGATGGAGGAGGATGGAAGACTAGTGCCAGAAAAGGATGGTGAAGGGTTCAGGGGATGCCCCACTGCCTGCCAGACTGGCGGTGGACACCCAGAACAGATTAGCCCTCTATATTTGTAAAAGTATACATAATGACAAGAAGTCACATACTTTTATGGGACCTGCATGTAGCCATGAGCTGGGGTGAGGCATGGGCAGACTCACAGTTTACATACATATTTTATAAAGTATGCTAATAGACATGCACATTACATGGTAACATTTATCCCTGCTCCTACTACTACTACTATTAAATATTTATAAAGTGCTGTAAGGCATAGGCAGTGCTGTACAAACACAAACAGAGACAGTCCCTTCTAGTCAGAGCTTACAATCTAATCAAGACACACAAGACAAAAAATAGGATAAGGATAGCACAGGGAAGGGTAAGGAGACACAAGGGACTAAGGGGTTAGGAGCCAAAAGCAGTCTCAACGAGATGAGCTTTTAGAATAGATATGAAAAGGTGCAGAGATGAAGCCTGATATACAGATTCAGGAAGTTTGTTCCAGGCATAAGGAGCAGCAAGGTGAAAGGACTGAAGTCTTGAGTTAGCAGTGGAAGAAAAGGGCAAAGGGAGGAGCAAGCCAGTAAAAGAGCAGAGTTCATGAGGAGGGGTGTAGGGGAGAAGAGAGAGGAAAGGTAGTGAAGAGCAGAAGAATGAATGCATTTAAAGGTCAGAAGGAGGATTTTGAATTGGTTACAGAAATGAAAGGGAAGCCAATGAAGTGACTTGAGAAGAGGGGTTATATGAGGAAATCGTGGCTGGCGAAAGATTAGTCACGCAGCAGAGTTCTGAATAGATTGAAGGGGAGACAGACCAGCAAGAAGGAGGTTGCAGTAGTCAAGATAGGAAGTAATTAGAGAGTGGACAAGTGTTTTAGTAGTGTGTTCAGAGAGGCAAAGGTGAATTTTGTTAATGTTATAGAGAAAGAAACAACAGGTTTTAACTATCTGCTGGATATGTGAGGAGAAGGAAAGGGAGGCGCCAAAAATGACACCAAGGTTACAGGCTGAGAAAATAGGAAGTAGAAGAGTGTTATCAACAGAGTTAGAGAAAGGAGGAAGGGGAGAGGAAGGTTTAGGAGGAAAAATAAGAAGTTTGGTTGTGTCCATGTTTAGTTTCGAACGGGGGTGAGACAACCAGGCGGCGATGTCAGAGAGACTGACAGAGATACAGGCCTGGAGTGTCAGAAAATATCAGGTGTAGAAAGATAGATCTGAGAATTGTAAGCATAAAAATGATACTGAAAGCCAGGGGAGGAGATGAGAGCACAAAGAGATTGGGTGTAGAGAGAGAAAAAGAGAGGGCCAAGAACAGATCCTTGGGGTACACCAACTGAGAGTGGGATAGAAGTAGAGGAAGAACCACTAGAACAAACACTGAAAGAGTGATGGGGAGATAAGAAGAGAACCAGGATAGGACATAACCCCTAAAACCAAGTGAGGATAATGTGGCAAGGAGGAGGTGTTGATCAACAGTATCAAAAGCAGCAGAAACATCAAGAATGATAAGGATAGAGTAGAAGTCCTTAGATTTAGCCAGGAACAAGTCACTAGAGACTTTGGCAAGTGCCATTTCAGTAGAATGTAAGGGGCAGAAGCCAGACTGAAAAGGATCCAGAAGGGCTTGAGAGAAAAGAAATTCAAGACAAAAGTAGATGACAGCGTGTTCAAGAAGTTTGGAAATGAAGGGAAGAAGGGAGATGGGACAATAATTAGAAGGAGAGCTAGGATAAAATGAAGGTTTCTTGAATAAGGGTGTGACCACAACATGCTTGAAGGCTGCATGGATAGTAGCAGTGGATAGGGAGAGGTTGAGAATATGTGAAAAGGAAGGGATGATAGAGGAGGAAATGGAGGTAGGGAGATGGGTGGGGATAGGATCAGAAGAGCAAGCAGTAAGTTTGGAGGAGGAAAGAAGATGAGAGTTTTCAACTTCAGAGATCATGGGAAAGGATGAAAGGGTAATAGAGATTGATGGGAAAAGTTGGTATTGAGGTGGAGGAAGAGAAGTAATCAGGAAGACATAGTACTTTTGCTTGGCAAATGCTAAAGTAGACTGGAAGGAGGTAAGCATGAATTTGAAGTGAAGAAAGTTGGAAAGGGAGCGAGATTTGAGCCAAATGCGCTCAGCTGAGCAGGCACAGGAGTGGAGATAGCAGGTAGTTGAGGACAACCAGGACTGGGGTGTAGTGCATCTTACAAAATGTAAGATGGGTAGAGCAAGAGTATCTAGAGCAGAGGAGAGGGCAGTATTATCAGTAAGTATAGCCTCATCAACAGATTTAGAAGGCAAAGTGGAAGAAAGAGGTGATGAGACGATAGTGGAAAGAGCCAATGGATCAATAGCATGAAGATTCGTAAAAAGGTAGGAGGAGACAGAACGGGGTTGAGGTGGGAGTGATGAAGTGTGAAACTTAGGAGGGGATGATCAGATAAGAGAAAAACTGAGGTATGGAAATTGGAGGGTAAAGTGTTAGAGAAGAAAATCAAGTCAAGTCAGTGACCACATTGATGAGTGATCATCAAAAGAGCAAAGTTGGAGATTGAAAGAGGAGGTAAGGGAAAGGAGTTTAGAAGAGTAGGGGTCAGAGGGTTATCAACATGAATATTAAAGTCACCAAGAATGAGTGAGGGGGAAGAAGAATCTAGAAATAGGGAGAGCTAGGAGTCAGTCAGTGAGAGAGGTAGAGATGGATTTATCAGGGAGTCTATAAATAGCAGCTATCCGGAGAGGTAATAGATTAAAAAGGCAGATGGAATGGACTTCAAAGGAGGAAAAGGAGTGAGACAGAGGTAGAAGGAGGGAATTGGCAGGTAGGAGAAAGAAGAAACTCAGCACCACCACAATGGCCAGTTGCATGAGGAGGGTGGGAAAATTGGTATCCACCGTGACAGAGGGCAGCTACTGAAATAGTGCCATCGGGGAGGAGCCAGGTTTCAGTAGGAGCTAGCAGATTGAAGGAGTTAAAAATGAAAAGGTCATGAGTAAAGGGAAGTTTATTAGAAATGAAATGTGCATTCTGTAATGCACAAGAGAAAGGGAGGGAGGAGGGGGAAAGGAGAGGAATATAGATGAGATTGGAATGGTTGAGAGAGGAATGAGAGTGAGAGTTAGGATTAATGTCACTAGAAGAAAGAAGGAGAAGGAGAAGAAGAGTGTGAGGCAGATAGGAGATGGAATGGCAGAAACAAGAATGAAGTATTTTAAGAGAGGAGGGAGAGGGACGAATGAAAGGAAGAAAAAGGTGGAGTTCAAGAGCTGAGGAAAGGGAGGAAAGCAAGATTGAGGAAGAGATAAGCAGAGAAGAGAGAGGGTAATAACAAGGGGAGGGGGGAAGATGAAGTTGGTATGAGGGAAGAAGGTTAGGGCGTGACAAAAAGAAAAAGAAAAATTAATGTGGAGCCATGAGTCAGTCAGTCAGGCACAACTTGGGTAGCCAGGAGGCTCTGAGCCTATCTTCGGTTGGCTGTTGCGGTGGCAGTTGCTTCTCTCTCTCCCGCTCCGCAACAGGAACTGCCGGAGTCCCAGGACTGCCAGATGGTGTTGGCTGTGATGCAATTCTGTGGAGCAGATAGTCTTTTGAAATTTGATGTTTTGGTGACAAAGATCCTTCTGATAATCTCAGGTAATTCACCTACTATTACCACTGATCACTATATCATGCTACAAGGGTTCTCCTCTGTGCAGTCCTTACAGTGGTCCTCTATGTTGAATGGCAGACAGTGGTCACAAATAGAAGACAAAGAAAACTGATACACATGCTAAAATAGAGCAAATATAAAAATCTGTTCATAGGGAGGAATCCCTAAATCCTCATCCTTTCCTTGAGGGCTGAGAGGATTTCAATGGAGGTTGTCACTGCCAACTCCTTTCTCTTATCTGATTATGCCTGGGTCCACTATTGTTTCCCTCTACTGCTGACAGAAGATTCCCCAGGGACAGGCAGGCCTCATCCCAGCATGGGCTGTGGCTCTTCCCTCTTACTGCCACCAACAACTGTGTCCCCGGCAGCAGTCAGGCCTTATCCATGTTGTAGGTTTAAGCTCCTCCTTCCCTCCTTCAGGAGACTGGTGAGTGCTGTGCTGGTGAGGCGGTGGAGGTCTGGGCCCCAGAACTGCAGGTCTTCCTGTGGTGTTAGGGCTGGACGTGGGTGTTGCTTTGCGTCCTGTTCGAGCAGCCATTCCTGAACTGGGCGCTGCTCGGTGATGCTGCAGGCTCAGCCTCTATTGGCAATTGAGGGGATGTAGGGCTTCCACTACTAAAGGCTAGGCCGGTTCTGCTTGTCCTCCCAAGTCACTGTGTAGGGCTTTGCCTTCGCCTTTGCCTGGCACCAGGATGGGAAGGAGGGGCTAGGTGGGGGCCTTCCAACGACTGCTCCCGTTTGTTCCATGACCGCAGTTAATAATAGCCCAAACCTCTTTCGTTTGTAGCCTGAGCAATTGTTCATCAGTGTAAAATACACTTCCCTATTAGCCACCTGATCAGAATGTTCATGGGGTTCAGGTCCCTGCAGATCAGCTTAGGTTTCTCCAGGTAGTCAGTCAGTACCAGAGGAGATCAAGCCCAAGCTCTCCCCAGAAGCTCAGATGACAAGATTTTGACCCTCACACCCTGGACACTTCCTCAACTAGGCTGTTTGAGTCGGCAATTGATGGGATGGTGTTTAATCGCTTTTTTTACTGGGTACAACAGCGGAGCTCTCCCTTCAGCCGGCCATCTCTCCTGAGCAGGTATAAATGTTTGTGGCTTTAATCTAGCCGCTATTTCATCCAGTGGCATTTTACAAATGATGTTCAAGTGCAATCTGGATGTTCAAGCCAAAATGTCCAAAAAAAAAAGCAGGCATGTCGAAGCTCAGGCACAACTTGACAAACATGGGCATGCCTAACATTGATGTCTGCAGGGGCGTCTACATAGCCTCATAATAGTAGTCCAGGCTGTGGGTGTCTAGGAATAGCCTAATGGTTAGAGTAGTGGGCTATGACCAGCGGAACCACAGTTTGAATCCCACTGCTGTTATAATTGTGATTGTGCAGAGTACTGAGGATGATGATGTGACCTTTTCTCTACACCCTCTGGATGTTTTATGGCCAAAACAAGCACTTTCCTGATGCCTATTCGTGCCTGAAGCAGATATAACCTTAGATGTGGCTCCAGACATCCAGGACATTTCTGAGATCAGGCAGTGATGTACATATTCTTGGGAATGCCCCAACCATGCCTCCAACCCCCCCCCCCCCCCCATTCAGACTTGGACGACCATAGAACTAGCTTCCAAAATGCCTCTGGAGATGTCTTCATGCTTTGGACATCTCTATGCCCATTTTCAGACATCCAAAGCATAAATATGGTTTCTAAAATAACCCCTTTAATGTGGACTGTGGTATCTTGTTCATGTGCTGCTTCAGATGGACATCATTGTGGCATTAGTGTCTTCCTCTGCTCCTCACATGGCTCTTTAATCTTTGGTCCTTTAACATCTTTCATGGCTCTTTAACCCTCCCTCTCTCTGTACTTGTCTATGGGCACCAAAATCTTATATCTGTCCCTGCCTAGCGAAACAATGGACATTGCAGGATTTATTCACAGCTCTTGGCTAAGTAATTGAAAGGAGATTATTCTAAGGAAAAGTGGTATATGAAAGAACAGCTAGAACAATTCATGTAATAGAACAACAGATATTTGAAACTTATTTGCATGACATGAACTGTTTAAACTGGGAACTGATAATATTAATTGCTATGGATTCAATATGGTCACTTTAGTTTTGATAATCACTGAACACAGATATTCAATGTTGGGGTCACTGGAACTCCCTTTTCATCTCTTGTACTACTCAATGATATCCCTGGGGTGGGGCATGGCAGGCACAAGGAGATGAGGTGCCCTAGTCCATTGCCACCGCTGCCGCCACTCCAGGGCTGACAGCGGTCGCAAAGAGCCTCATGGAGCTTGCCTGCAAGCTTTGGTGCCACAGGGCTGTTTGCTTCTGTCACTCTCTGATGCCTGATACCGACTTCCCGTGCAAAAAGGAAGTTGGCATCGAGAGTCGGAGACGGGTGGATACAAACAGCCTTCCGGCACCAAAGCTTGAAGGCATGCTCCACGAGGCTGTTTGCGGCTATTGTTGTTGCTGTCAGTCCCGGAGAGGGGCAACAGTGGCAATAATGGGTGCCCATGGAGGGCCAGCACTCTAGGTGACCACCTATTTCACTTAATGGTAGAACCAGCCCTGGGTGGGGCCAACAATGTTCAGCATCAGAAGGTCAGGAAACTGGAGCAGATGGCAACACATCACAGATGAGCTGATAGCAAGGTTCCTCTTTGGAACAGGCACAGTATCTCTGGAGTCAAACCTCCATTTTCAACCCACTTACTTTTTAAGTACTGTAAGTGGGTCTCCCCATCACAAAATGTATACTCAGACATTTATTAGGAAAATGAGACAGCTAAAGCATTTTTAACCAATTCCAAAATCATCACATTGTACAGTAGAAAGTTATCTTTATCATAAGGAATGGTTAAGAAGCAATTATAAAAAATATATGTTCTCACCATGTTTTTCCTTTCTTTTTATCTCTTTCCTCCTGTTTTTCTAGGGTAGCAAAACTTGGAGATGTTAGTGGAATCATAATGATGCACATCCCTGGAATGCAGTTATACCTCTCACTAAATCAACACGATATTTGACATTTATTTGTCACTGTGAAGTCCAAAATAGATGCATTCCTTACCATACTGAGAATCTGTGCTTTTCTAACTCCTCCATGTAGGAAACACTCTCTGAATGTGCTTCACTTTCTTGTTTCCCCAAATTAGCTGTCTGACTTGATTTTTGTTGCATGCCTTGCTCAACTGGACCATTCTTTTCAACCTGTAAAGTAAAAATAGACAAGTGTAGTTCAACATTTTACTTCCTCTACTCGAAATTCTGTCACTCATTCAGCATTCTATTTTAATAAGCTTTCTTAAATACATGCATTCAGAGGATGATTAACTAAAGCATGGTTATTAGCACAACCATTACCATGGGATACCACTCGTTTTTTAGTGAAACGGAGAAAATGGCGGTGCATAACGACCATGCAGCCTATCTCGTTTGTCCATGCATACCAACTACTAAGCTCTATACTCCCTTCCATTCCCTCAGAGGCCTTCTGTGCATCCTTTCAATTGAAAGAGGCCTGTCTCCTCTGAGTTTATACTATGGAGGTGTTTAAATGTTTAGATCTTTACGTCTATCTCCATATGCTTTATGATGAAGTCCACTGAAGATTTTAGTTGCTGTCATCTGATTCGAATCTATCCAATTGATTTCCCTTTGAAGATATAGTCTACTACTGCTATTACGTAGCGTTTCTATAGTGCTACAAGGCACATGTATAAGAGACAGTCCCTTTTCGTTAGAGCTTACAACCTATTCAAGATAAACACAATAAACAGGGGCAGGGAAGGTGCTACTATTAGACAAATTAGATAGTTGCCTAGAGCGTCAATGGTCAGAGGGAAGCCCATTGCTACCACTCCACCCCTCTCCGATGCCTACAGCAGTGGCAAATAAATGGAGGCACTCTGACTGTAATTTCCTTTTATTTTGCTATCCTATGGATCTGCAATTTTTCTTATTCTGTACCTTATGGATTTGTATTGTAAATCACTTTGAATATCCCTTTTAGGCCAAATGAACTAAATTATGATATTTTTTCTGCTGGTCATTCCTCTTCCTTTGCACCCAAGCATTCTTCTGGCTTTGCTGTTGCCTTTTGTATATGGCTATGGCTGGCTACCTTAAAATCATCAGATATGATCACCTCCAGGTCCTGCACGTGTGCACAGAAATATTTCACAATCTTATACTCTACCACTCCCTTGGAATTTTGCAGCCCAAATGCATGACCCTGCATTTTTTAGCATTAATTCTTAACTGCCAAATTTTAGACCATTCTTCAAGCTTTTCTAGATCCCTCTACATGTTATCCACATGCTCCAGGATGTCTACCCTTTCACAGATCTTAGTAAGAGGTAAACATTTCCCAATAGCCCTCTGCAATATTACTTACAAATATGTCAAAAAGAACTAGACCAAGGACTGATCCCTATAGAAAACCACTTCTAACACCCCTATCCTCAGAATAAACTCCATTTACTATTACCCTTTTTCACCTCCCACTCAGCCAGGTTCAGACCCTTTCAGTAACTTTAGGGCCCATACCAATGGCACTCAGTTTGTCTGTGAGACACATACATGGAACTGTGACAAAGGCCTTGTGGAAATAAAGTACACCAAATCTAGTGTTCTCCCCTGATTCAACTCTGTGGTCATCCAGTCAAACAAATCAATTGGATTCATCTGACAACACATACTTCTTGGAAGGCCATGCTGTCTTGGATCCTGTAATCCAATGGATTCCAGGAACTTCACTGTTCTCTGTTTTGACAGTGTTTCTATTAACTTACTATTGAGGTGAGACTAACCTGCCTATAATTCCTGACCTATTCCCATTTATAAGCACCAGACCCAGTATTGTCCCTTACTGTATAGCTTTTGTTACCAGGTGCCAGAAAACTTCTCCCTGCAGAGAATCGAGGATCTCTCTACTTCTAGATGACAGTGCAGCTGTGATGTCCCAATATCTGGCAAATTGAAATCACCTAGCAATAGCATGTCCATGTTCATAGCAATACCATGAATGTCTTCAATTAAAATCTCCATCTATTTCTTCTGCCTTCGAGGGAGGTCTGTATATTACACAAATATAAATAGGATTTGATTTCTTTCCTGATTAATCCACAATGCCTCTTTAGTTCATAAGCCCTGCAATCATGTGGCTTTAATATTATTTTTTATATACAGTGCCAGTCCTCCTCCCTTTTTCCGATCCTGCCTTTCCTGAACAGGTTATTGCCCAGTGATAGTTCTCCATAACTGCCACTAAATCCTAGTCAGCTTCTTCCATTATAGCCCAAAGATAAGACACACGCATATTGAAATGAATAAGAAATGCATTACATCAGAGAGAGTGGGATGACCTATCTTCAAAAATAAGATAGGTGTGTCCAGCTTTCTCAAGATGCAGATGGTCTAAGGGGAGATTTTTACAAATGGAGAACTCTCCTCCCCCCCCCCCCATCCCCACCACCTACATTTTCTATCTCTCCTGTCCCACTTCCCCAGGTCCCCCCCCCCTCCTCTCTCTCTCTCTCTCTCTTCTACCTGGTTCTCCTTCCCTACCCTTACCTCTGTCTTTCTTGAGTGTGCTCTGTCCATCCTCCATCATCTACTCTTGATCCTTGGCCAACTTGACTAACTCCTCAGCTATATGATCATCTCCTTCTCAATGTCCTTCCCCTCTTTGAATCCAGTCTCACTGCAGGCACAACATTCACCAGTTTAGCTATCCAGCCAGTAGCTGAATATAACTGCTGACCAGATAGTTAATTCTCTATCCAGGAAACTTGGATATTCAATGGCATTAGCCTGACATAGCCCCAGCATTGAATATCTAGGAATAATTTAAAGTTCAAATAACACATAACTCTTCTAAAATCATCTTCATTGTGCATTAGGATTTTTATTTTGCAAGTGACTAGTCCAGAACAGAATTTACAGAAATCACTTAAGGTTTTCAGATGCAATTCCCATGTATTTGTACAAAAATAACAAACAAAGAAGGATTGCATATTTTTGCAGTAAAATAATTTAAAAAACACTATTAACATTTGCATATATTGTGGGTATATTTTTTCATATTCATTTCCTGGCTTTATTGCATAAACATTTTTGATGGCAACTAGAACAGTGTAAATAGTTTCACAAAAAAATTAACACAGCAAATCAGTATTTTTAGTATTCTTTAAGGAAGTTGCAAAAATATACATGTTGTAATTCACAAAGTCAATCATACTATGCCTTAATTTGCAAAAAAAAAAAAAAAAAAAAGTGCTAGAGTCCACCAAGAATCACACTGATTAAATCTGGAGACTATTTGTATAACAAATATGTGACTTTAAGTTATGTTTGTGAAACTAATTGGCACACTTGCAAAATCAAACTGAGCCTACTTAAATCCTGCTTCTAAACGTGCAGCAGGCTTAGCCAAATGTTCTGTAGTCTATGGGAATTTACAGACAGCCCATTTTCATTGGTTTAAAAATATTATGTCCGCTGTGGAATCACTATTAACCCAAATAATTCATGCCTGCCAGGGGCACAGTTCTCTGGCAGTCCTTCTGGGAATATGTTCTACAAAGCGGGTGACCCAGCCAACCCTACTCACATCTCTGCACTCCTGTGTAACCACACATACAAGGGATTTGAAATTGCTACATTTCTATTGTATTGGGTAAAGCAAAATCACAGCATACAATGAATTTGAAAACGTAACAAATCATAGCATTAATGTTCGGTTCTATTGCTACATAACTACTAACAAAATCATCTCAATATGCAGGTTATTTTAGAATTCTTTTGTGCCATTTCTAAATGGAAATACCAGCATTTACATGGGTAAATTTCATACACAAAACGCTGCTATTTACTTGTGGAGATCCACATCATGCAGAGATTTCAAAAATCTACAAGCCAAATATTCAGCTGCGGTGGTCAGCGTGTTTTAAAGAGTACCCGATCACCTGCAGCTGTAAATGAAACCAGATATTCAGCACAGAAGCTTATCTAGCATCCAGCGCTGAATATCCGGTTTTGCCGCCAACCATTTTTGCTATTTGATTAACGGTGAAATCCCGCCATTAAGCGGATAATAAATCCACATAAAATTAGGACAGCCAATCACCTATCCTAACATTTACGCGGGCACTAGTCCAGTTAATGATTAGAGCCAGGACCTCCATTGCCCCACCCACAGACCACCACAGAATTAACCAAGCATCTTTCCTGTGGTCCGTGGGGATATTCAGTCATACTATCTGGATAACAGCACTGAGTATCAGGATTGTCAGGTGCTGCAAACCACATAAACCCGTCGAAGTATCAACCCCTACATGTGCATTCCCCAGTTCACACAGTGAATCCGCTTATATGGCAAAATGTATCCCTGGCAGGTTTTACACGAGTTTGGAGGCACATCTTTACATGATGAATTAAGGGAATAATTCTCCTTAAACCCCCCCCCCCATTGTTTATTTCTTCTTCCAAAATGTAAAAAGAAAAATAATATTAATAAAATTGTGGGCTCTGTATTTAATTGGTGGCACTTCTATATTTAGTTTCCCAAAATGGCTCAGATACACATAGAAATTGTAAAATCAGCACGTCCACATGTTTAAATACTGCCGGAATGAGCACATCACAGTTGTTGTTTCCATGTGCTATGTAAAATGTGCCTTTATAAAGTAGTAACTTCACTAAAGGGGCTTCCAAATGAAGTCCTTAAAGGTGTAGGTACATTGCAGCATCAATAGCTCAAAATTTCTAACAATGAATTTCAGAAATGTAAATTGAATTTGCCCACAGTAGGAGTAGGCTGTTGAAGCTTGACCCTTTCTTATATCATTCTTCCGAGTAGTAGTGATAGACTACAGAAGTCTGAGCCTTCTGACGTCTGGATGTAGAGTGATCTCTGGAAGTCATTCTTTTTGTCTCTATTTTGTTACCATCCTGGTTAGTGCTATGAGAAGAACAAAGCAGCACCATCGATGGCATAAAGATCCCAAGACACTGAAAGAAGGCAAAGCAAAACAAAGGGTGGCATGATTAGCCAAAGACAATAAAAGAGGAACAAAATGACATGGTCAATAGTATGAAAGCTTATGAGAGGGGTAGTATGAACGCTTATGAGGGGGGTAGGTCATTGGAATCAGAGCATTAGGAGCTCAGGAGCATAAAGGTGTCTAGGATACCCACTATATAGGACTCACTCCCAGAAGAACTGACAAAGTCATGAGTTATTTGGGTTCACAATGGACAGAAGGGGCTAGTTACTAAGATGCCATTTCCAAATGGAAATACCAGTATTTGCATGTTAATGTGCATTAAGTCACCATAATGTGTGTTCCTTTAGCACATGTCCCATGTTATTTAATGGGGTCATATATACATAGTAACATAGTAGATGACGGCAGATAAAGACCAGCATGGTCCATCTAGTCTGACCAGGAAGATGGCAAGAGTAGGTGCAGGCCACACCTCTCCATGTCTTTGTTTGGGGGTGAACCCACCTCTCCATGTAGGACACCCCTATTTGTTGAGACGTTAGATGGTTCAGAAGTTATATGTTTCAGTTTATTTTGATTTTATCCTATTGCTGTTAAGGGATCCACTGTGTTTGTCCCATGCCGTTTTGAATTCCATCACCGTGTTTGCCCCCACCACTTCCATTGGGAGGGCATTCCAAGCATCTACCACCCTTTCAGTGAAAAAATATTTCCTGACATTGCCTTTCAATTTACCACCTTGCAGCTTATATTAGTAATGTGCATTAACAATGAATTAATGTGGGTTAATGTTTGCATACCTTAGTAGCTAGCCTCCACAACTGGGGTGATATTCAAAGGGAATTATCCAGATAACAGCAGCTGTTATACATATAATTCACCTAGGCGGCGCCATATATGAATTTTCATGAAACAATATGGATAGAGCCACTCAAAATCTATACAGACCACCTTGACACTATCTGGATAGTGCCAGGGTAGTGCGTGGATAGAACTTGAGCAAAGAGTCATAAGAACATAAGATATGCCATACTGGGTCAGACTAAGGTGCATCAAGCCCACTATCCTGTTTCCAATAGTGGCCAATCTAGGTCACAAGTACCTAGCAGTTTCCCCAAAAGACATAGGTTCCACAATGCTTCTATTGGAGCAAGCAGTGGATTTCCCGGGTCCCCTTTAATAATGATTTATGGACATCTCCTCTAGGAACTTGTCCAAACCTTTTTAAAACCCAGCTGCATTAAGCGCTTTTACTAGTTTTCCAAGGAGTGCTACAATTCAGTTCACTATGGAGGTCATTCCCAATGACGAATAGTGCCTGTGTACATACAGGCCAGATGTGTATGCAGCGATCAGCTCTCCAAGCATATTCCGCACCCATCGCACCCTGCACATCTCATGTTTGTGTGGGGAGCGCTGTATGTGGGCGGGAGGGGGGAGTAGGGGCAGAGTGAGGGAGTGGCCAAATGCTGGTATATACCCAGCATATTCAGAAATGGCCTGTGCACATTCCCTGGCAACTTCAATAAAACATTTTTTAATTCATCCTGACGGTCCTAGACTCTTGCTCCTTGTGTACCCTGTGGATAACTGCAAAAGCAGTGCTCCTTTTTGTTTCCTTTTCCTCTCATTCCCTGGCACCCATACAGTGGTATAAGGGTGGGTGCATCTAGGCCCCATGGTGCCAGAATCCGGTCTATCTCAGCCCTGTCTAACATTTCGGTGAGCCCATGGTCTAGGTGTGCAGGGTATGGAATCATCCTCTATCTGAATAAATTTAGGACAGCAATAAAGCTATCCCCAACAGTAACTGAGGAGCCAATGGAAGTTCCCACATCACTTCTGGAAGAGAGGATGAGGAGGAGCAGGGGCAATGGTCGCTGAAGAACTGGAGAAAATTCACACACCCTCACTCCCAGAGAGGAAAAGAGGCTATGACAATGATCACTGAAGAGCCAGCAGTTTCCAACATCTCCACCCGCAGTGAAGGACAGAAGCCACAGCAACAATAACTGAAGAGCCAGCAGTTTCCAACATCTCCACCCGCAGTGAAGGACAGAAGCCACAGCAACAATAACTGAAGAGCCAGCAGTTTCCAACATCTCCACCCGCAGTGAAGGACAGAAGCCACAGCAACAATAACTGAAGAGCCAGCAGAGACTCCCAAATCCTTGATAGAAGAGAGGAGAAAGATCTATGGCAATCTGATTAATGAGCCAGCACAAAACCAAATAAAGAGTTTTATGGGAAGGTGAGAGGGGTAGGTGGAAGATTAAGGAAGGGAACTGGAGATGGTGAGTAAATAAAGGAGAGGGAACAAAAGTGTAAAGGAAGGGAAGAAAGAAGAGGAAAAATAATTCAAAATATGAAAAGACTCCAAGCCTGTATCTTCCCAAACTTTCCTAGAATGGTCATTCATTTTTCCCCGCACTTACCCTGCCCCACACCACTTTTGCCCTTCTCCCAATTGTGTTTTCAGTTATATCATCTAGTCTTTCTACTGGCTCAGTTCCTACTCTCTGGAAATGGGCCATCATTCAACCTTCATTAAAAGACAGTTTTTCAGACCCCCTCAGACTCCTCAAACTACCGGCCAATCTCAACCTTACCTTTTCTCTCCAAAGTGACAGAAAAACTGGTTCTCATGCAGCTACCGGACCACCTTGAGCATACCAACAGCCTACACCCCCATCAATCAGGGTTCCACTCAGGACACAGCACAGAATTGTAGTATCCCTCCTAAATGAGATTTATGCATCCTTAGATCATGGAAACATCACTCTGGCTGTCTCTATGGATCTTACCGCTGCATTTGACACAGTCAACCACTCAAGTCTTCTTTGCCATTTGATGGAAACAGGAATTTGTAGCCCTGCGCTTTATTGGTTTTCATCATTTTTATCTGGTCATTCAATGACACTCGCTCTAAACTGCTGCCTCTCTCCTGCGGAATCCCATAGGATTCTATCTTGACCTCAATACTCTTTAACATTTTCCTCAGTCCCCTTTCCACTTTGGTCCCGGATCTTAAGGTCAGTGCCTACTATTATGCTGATAGCGTCCTACTTCTCTACTATCTAGATTCTCTCGCACCTGACTTTCTTTCCTTAACACAAACTTACCCTCATTGCCTTTTGGTTTAGCATCAATTGTCTAAAACAGAATCACAAGAAAACAGAGCTATTTGGTTCACTGGTAGTTGTGCACTCCCTGCATATGCTCCTTGTATTGGTTTATTGCCCATCAGTTGTTTCCACTTTGAAATATCTTGGTGCCATCCTTGATTCTGACTTGTCTTTTACGCAGCACATTAATGCAGTAGTTACTGTAAGAAGTCTTTTTTCACCCTGAGCAAATGTCACTCCGTCAGCCCATTTCTCGATTCTTCTGTTCTGACCTCCCTGTTACTCAGTTGCATTATTAATTGTCTTGACTACTGAAAGTCCAAATATGCTGGACTATTTCTCTCCTCACTAAAGTTCCTTCAAACAGGTAAAAATGCAGCCATTCATATAGTCTCGTAAGGAGGGAAATTTGACCATGTTACGCCACTCCTGAAATCCTACCACTGGTTGCCAGTTTCAGCTCGGATCCAATACAAGCTGCTGACTTTAGCACTCAGGGTCCTCTATACTAGTTACCCTGCTTACCTATTCTCCTATCTTACATTCTATACACCGTCTCGGGCCCTTCGCTCCCTTTAGGATTACAGACTTCATATCTCGTTCTCCAACAAAACACAACTCAAATCTACCCATCATTTGGCCTTCTTTTTCTGTGTCCCCACTCTCTGGAACTCTCTGCTCCAATTGCTTTGTCTCGAACCCTCCTACCCATCATTCAAAACTCAGCTTAAGTCACATCTCTTCATGTAGGTCTTTGAAACCTTGGCTGCCTGGGACATAGAACAAATCTCTTTCCCTTTCTTTCTTGCACCCCCTCCTGCTGCAACTATTTGTTCTACCCTCTCTGTCCCCTCTATCCTGTTAATTGATGCCATTATTTTCTAATTTCAATCATTTAATCAAATGTAAACCGCCTTGCCTCTAAACAGAAAGGTAGTATAGAAAGTTTAAAATAATCATAAACAATGAACATATACCCCAATCCATTCACTCACTCAGATTATCTGTCATTTATAAATACCCACTCACTATGTCTCTCTGCATCTCTGCCACTCATATATACTCCATCTACTCACTTAGTCACTTGGATCTCCACCATTTATAAACTCACATTAACTCACACTCAGCCCCCTGTCACTAATAACCCCCATAACTCCTTTGGTAAATGGATAATGCAACTTGAATTCAGCCTCACAAACTGTGTTGTTTTTCCTTCCCAAGAACAATCCCAGGAGCCATCTAAAGGTGCTATTGATCATTCGATTCTCTTACCAATAGACCCTTGATCAGATCTTCCAACAGACACCCCACTGCCATTTCCCCTCCACAAACAGACCCTCCCCCAAGAAAATTCCTCCACCCCTTGAAGATACCCTTACTCCCCTAGAACAACCCCCTATTTCCCCTAAAGAGACACCTCCTCCTGCCATAACGCCTCCAGAGCTACTGGGCCTATCCTGCTGTCTAGCAGGGTTACAGAAGTAATCTCTGTCACTCTTTCCCCATTGGTGGCTCTGACCCCTAGTGATGGTCTAGTAGGACTGCCATGAGGGGTCAAGCATAAAGTAGCTTATCTTGGTACAATTTTTGTTTCTAAAGAAAAATATGTGAATAGGTATTCTGGTTCAAGATCCTGGGAATAAGTTCTGACAGTGCCATCTCTTGCATATCCTTTGTAAGCGACCTTTATTTTTCATTCAGACTGCGTGCTGGTGGCTGAGACCGTTCAACAGAATGCATGCTAAAAGGTTCATTCCAGACCTTAGCGTGAGGAAAGTGTTCTGCGATATTTCTTTCACCCACTAAAGCAGAATTTGCCTATCATATTCCTTCACTTACAAGCCAGTATATACAAATTTTAAGAAGCTTGCACTAGCATCTTATGGCCCTAATTTAGCATACACTGTTTTTTTCTGCACACTAAAGAAGCCATTTCATAACTAGGTCCCTAGTTTAAGGCACCAAGAATGCACCTATCAAGCCTATTTCATAAAGAAAATCAGACGCCCACTTTTCTTAATAAAATATGTTGGAGCAAGTATCCATAAAAGCATGTTGAATCTAGGCACGAGCACCTAGACCAGACCTAAAGCTGGTGTAAATGCCTGCGCCTAGATATGTAAAGAACACGTCTAAGTTATAGTATTATATAACTTATATATGTAGAATGATGTTCCGCCTATGCTTTTCCCAAGCTCCACCCCTGTGCACATCCACACCAAAAATACATGTCATCGGCCTGATGCACATACGAGATATTTCCAGAATAGCAACTAGCCAATATGCATGCATAAAGGATCATCCATGTACATTAGCCACTGAAAGTACGTGGTTTACCTTTGTCAATGGCACTACTTTATGTGGCCCCTTATAAAGCTACCTCCTAAGGGGCTAAGTTGCATTAAAGTGAGCTATCTTTATGCAGCAAAATTTACTGCAAGATTCACCAATGTGCAGTACCTGACTTCCTGGCTGCAGCAACATGAAGATTGTGGGACCCAAGTTGGCCCCATTATCTTTTAAAGCACTAGACCAGTGTATTACTTAAGAACCCTCTACCCTCCAATCCCCTGTTCAAAGAACATCCTACCCTCCACCCCTCCTCAAGCACCTACTCTGGGTGTTCCTGGTGGGTAGTGAGGAGGCAGGAGTGATCCCTGAAAGCTCCTCCCCTTGTGGATCCCAGCTTCAAAATGGAAGTTTCAGTTCCTTAGTGGTAGTCTCAAATGCTCATGCTAGGAGGTAAAGGTGGTTCTTTTGTAAAGCACTGGTCACTTTAATTTGCTCCCCACATATCTGTGATCCAGTGCTTCTGGGGAGGAAAGATAATGAGACCTCTGGAGGTAGCATTAACTTTCCATGAATAACATAGCTTGCATTGTTGCACACGCGCTGCACTATTCATTTTGCATAGTAATGAGTATATTTGAATGCATTTGTGTGCTTTGCATGTCATTATTAGTTAATGTGTTGCAGTAACAAATTATACATTAAGGAAAAATAGCGCACGTTTTTGGCACTTAACAAATCTTATTTGGCAGACAACATGTATTATTCCATTAATGCATCATAGTGATATTTCCTATAAATGTTCTTAGTAAATATCTTAATCTTGTTTAGTCTCACAACTATAGCTAGATACCAAATTAATTATTGACTATAATTCTATAGTTTTATCCCAGTGTATTTATGTAATGAGGGTAATTAGGAGTCTCTCTGAGGAGCTTGTAGTCCAGAGAGTGCAAAAGACCCAACGGGCCGTAAGCTCATTTTCAAAGGGAAATGTCTCCCAATGTTTTCCGTTACAAATACCCACCAGTGAGGATGTACAAAGTGCTTGCATACTCTTCATCAACATAGGAGCAGGCACAAAGAAATAATATACAAAATTTTGATTAGACAATTTCTATATAGAATTTCTATTTTATATACTCTTTTTTTCTCGGCAGCTAAAATGTACATGCTGAGAACACATGAATATGTTTACCCACATTGGGAGTGAACAAAAATCACAGAGCTTATAGCAACATTTGATTATTGTCACCCCAAAGTAAAAAAACAAGATTTTTAATACTTGATAACAACAAGTGGTGTGATGATTTATTAGTTAGAACATTTTTGGTAGGTAGTTTGGTTTTATGGTATTTTGCATCTTCTGGATTTCTGGAGTAGTCTAGTTGTTAGACCAGCCTGGAAGCCAGAGAGGCTAGAATTCAAATCCCATTAAACACTCTGTGGCCTTGTGCAAGGCACTTCACTGTCTATTGCCTCAGGTGCAAAATTAGATTGCAAATCCTCTGGGGACAGGGAAATACCTACTGTACCTGCATGAAACTCATCTTGAAATACGAGTATAAAGGCATGAGCTGAATAGAAATAAATATCCATATTTTTATTTGAATAATTATAGCACATTTTTCTTGCTATTTATGATCTCCAGTAAAAAGTTGATTCAGAGTGTAACCCCAACCAAAGAATTGCAACAAGACCAAATCAACAAAGAGTCATTTTCCAATCACTATTTCAGAGGGTGACAAGAAACTTCTAGACTTTGATTAATGCACCTAAAGTCTTCAGCAGCTCACTAAAAGGCGTGTTCTGTGAAATATATGATTTACTGAATTTCTGTTTTAAAAAAAAGTGTCACTTGCTTTAACTTGTCATGCACATCAAAACCAGCTTTGAAAAACAAAATACCTTTTACAAGAAAAATGTGTATTAAGAATTGCTGTTAAATGGCAGGCGGTCACATGCTACAATGGGATAAAGACTGCAACATGGAAAAAAAGCCCTCTTCACCTTACCTTAGAGTATATTTTATAGTTTTCTCTATCAGAGACTGCCTTCGAGTGCTTTTCAGAGCAACTGATGTTAACTTCAGAAGAGGAGTTTCCTAGGTCAAAATGGCACATAAATATTGCTGTCATTATTATTATGATTATGATTTAATATTATTAATACTTCAAAGAGAAGTTTTAGCTGAGCAGATGAAGCCTAAAAATAAAGGAATAGTGATTTTTTTCAAAAATAATTTCTGTTTTCTTTTTCATTTCTTAAAATTTACATCTGACCCATCAATAACATCTAGACAGGTAACACAGGTTTACACATAAATTACAGAGAAAACAAAAAAGCAATTACTAAAAATATTAATTAAAAACAATTAGGAACATGTAAGTTTTAATCTTTGTAGGCATGTTTTGCTAATGCAATAGCACCTATTGTTGACGGTCCAGTCTTGTGCCTATTTATTTAACAGGTTTTTTTTATACCACTTTATCCTTCAGTCAAAGCAGTTTACATTGTAATAAACTTGATAATGTTCATTAAACAAGGACATTGATAACTTGGATTATTCTGAGGCAATGGAGGGTTAAGTGACTTGCCCCAGGCTACAAGGAGTGCTAGTGGGAATCGAACCCCAGTTTCTTGGTTCCCAAGCCACTGCTTGTTCTGTTGTCTGTCCATATTCATAAGTTTATCTGTTCTTATGCAGACAAATCTATGCATAAGGGCAGGCAGGAAGAGAAACAGAAGACCCCCCCCCCCCCGAGGTCCCTCCTGACATTAGTATGAAAGTATAAGGGTGCAAAATGCAACAGATGATACCTGCTGCAACAACAACAAGGAGAAAGCAGAGCCGTGAATGGAACCCTTCAGTCCCAATCTACTACTACTACTACTCAGCATTTATATAGCGCTACCAGTCTTACGCAGCGCTGTACAGTATAGACATGTAAGAGACAGTCCTTGCTCATCAGAGCTTACAATCTAGTCAATCACGATGGAGAGAGGCACTTGCTAAAAAAGGTAAATAAGTAAACTATTTAAGCTTTTAATTTATGAGATGTTCTCACTTTTTTTGTGCCACCCAGTATCTATATATTTTTTTTATTTTTTATTTTCACATTTTTATTTTTTCTTTGGTAGGATGGTACAAAGGGGAAAAGAGAGTCATGAAGTTTGCTATCCCAAGAATTTGGTGGGAACCCACTGATAACTTGAGTAATTGCTACTTCTGCATGGTGGATCCTTCCAACCATCGGACTGGCAAGAATGCTCCTTCTGTCATGTATCCAAGCATTCCTTCATCCATTGCCCCAGTGCCACACTGCTCAGAGCTCCCTGTACCCACTTCTCTGCAGAGAAAGCAGCTGTCTTCAGAAGAAAGCAGCATTTCACAAAACAAAGAAGACATTGCAGATCTAGATTACAATATCAGAGGTGGAGTTGAGGAGGGAAACCCTTACTACCCGAACCAAAATTACATCAACAACTTGGTCAGAGATCTTGGTCTCACCAAGTCTAATGCTGAGCTTTTGACTTCCAGGTTCAAGCAGTGGAACTTGTATAAAAGTGTGCAAGTCACAGGTTAGAGAAAGCATCACCACACTTTTTCTAGTTTCTTCACTAGTCAAGTTGGGCTCTGCTTTTGCCACAACGTGACTGGTCTGTTCGACACTATCAGAACTGCATGTAACCTGCAGGAGTGGTGCCTGTTCATTGACAGCTCTTCCAGGAGCCTCAAAGCCGTGCTGCTCCATAACGGGAACAAGTACCCATCTCTTCAGTGAGCCTCAAAGAAAATTATAGCAGCATCAAGACCTTGCTAGAAGCCTGGAAGTATGCTGAGTATGGCTGTAAGGTTATTGGAGACTTTAAAATCGTAGCATTTCTAATGGGTCTCTAAAGCAGTTTTACCAAGTTTCCCTGCTATCTTTGTCTTTGGGACAGCAGGGACACCATGGCGCACTACCACAGGTGGAACTGGCCACAGTGAACTGAATTTTCTGTTGGGACAAGGAGTATGAAGTGGGAGCCACTGGTGGAACCACAGAAGGTGCTGATGCCACCACTGTACATCAAATTGGGCCTTATGAAACAATTTGTCACAGCTCTAGAGAAAGAGTCGACAGTCTTCAAGTACCTTCAAGACTTCCTCCCTAAACTGTCTGAGGCAAAGGTTTTCCTTTCTAAGCATTCTTTTGTACTTTTGGATGTATGTTTTGAGTCATTGTCCTGCTGGAGGACCCATGACCTTCGATCCAAACCTAGCTTTCTGTTCATTGTGCTAGTAGGTAGCACATTTCACTCCAAAACACCTTGGCAGTCCTCTGACATTATGATTCCTTTAATAAGTTGCAGGCCTCCAGTTCCTGAGACAGCAAAACAGCCCCACAACATTATGGAACCTCCACCATATTTAACTGTAAGAAGCGTGGGGCTTTTTTCCTTATAAGCTTAATTTTTTCACCTGTAAATGTGTCGCTGGTCTGCATTGCCAAAGAGTTCAAGTTTGGTTTCATCTGTCCACAGAACATCTTCCCAGAAGGATTGTAGTTTCTCAAGGTGGCATATATCAGGTTTGGGCATAGATCAGGCATGCCTTTTTATGCTTATCTTTGAGCAATGGGGTTCTTCTTGGCCTTTGCCCATGAAATCCTCCTTTGTTTTGTGCACAGCATATGGTACGCTTGAAACCAACACTCCATAATGCTCCAGGTCAGCTTAAAGCTCTTTGGACTTTATACATGGTGTTTTCTTAACAGCTCGCACTAACCTTCAAAGACTTCTTGGATTAATTTTCCTCTTCCCACCACATCCTGGGAGATTCTTGACAGTTCCATGAGCAGAAAAGTTCTTAATAACATTGAGAATTGTAGACACAGGAATCCCAAAGTCTTTTGAGATGTCTTTGTACCCCTTTGAAGTTTGATATTTGGTGATAATGGCTTCTTTCATGGTCTCAGGCAGCTCTCTTGTCTTCACCATCGTAAAAATGGTACAGGGAGGGGGCCATTCTGATCTGCAAATAGTGGGGATGTACGTTGGGTTCGGAGGTGGAATAAGTCCCACTGACATGGAGATCAGGCCAGGCAGTCCCATCAAAGTCATGGCGCAGGGGCAGGTAAGCCCCCGCCACCTGATCCTGGCCCTGGCTGCCCCAGTCGAGGGTCAGGAGATGGGGAAAGGAAGCCTGTAGCAATGTTGGGCTTTCTGCGCTTCTGTTGGTCGTCCCAGTGCCATGGTGATGGGGTGCCATGGCACCGGCATACTAGTAGTATGTCCCATGCTGAGCTGTTTGCTGCGATTAATGCAGCTGCACTTACTGCCACTCACTGAGGTGACAGTAAGTACACCCATACTAACTCCAACATTGCTGGTTAGCACACGCATAAAGTGCCCACACTAAAAGCAATGTGCACACTCCAACTATGAACCACCCATTCTTTGCCCCAGACTGTGCTAAGCTGTTAGCATGGGATTTTTACTGTGGTTACATTTTAGCACGTGGTAACATTTACTGCAGGCACTTAGTTTTGTATGTCATTTCAAATTTAATAGGATGACAAAATCATTCTTATAGTAGGAAAGTGTCAGGATTCTATTTTAGCTAAAACAAGGACAAGAGAAATCAGTGCAGCAACACCCTGGCAGTTCTCACCTGACATTCCTGCCAAAATAAGAAAAAGCATGAAGGAATAGGAGCATTAATGCATAAACGTGATTTGCATTGAATATACACCTTACAGGATTTCTTTATAAAAGTGCTAGATTTATTATTATGCATTAATATTCTAACCGACATTTTTGCACATTAACATATGTTAATGTGGTTTGACAGGTGGGATTTGGTGCAAGCCCTATTATTGTCATGTTGATCACATTCACACACATTAAGGGGCCTGTTTATTAAAGTGTGGCAAATTTTTGCTGTTAAAGCACATTAGTGGCAACATTTACCATGCACACAACCTTGTCACTCGCCATCTAGTCTCCCTCTTAGCCCATACCCAACCTGCCATTAGTGGCTCTGAATGCAGAATCAGACAGAAGACATAGTGTTTCTGAGTGCTAGGTATCAATTTTATTCAACCGTTTTTATTATTTTATTTATACCATTTGGCCGCAACATACTTGTGGTACTTTGAATGATGATATATCGAACACAATGCAGATTCCAAGTTTTCCATGATGTGTTTCATAAAGACCTGCGACGTGACCTCTCTCCAATCATAGCCAAAATCTTAAACCAATCCTTTACCACTGGCTCTTTCCCACCTACTCTCAAGCAGACCTCCGTCAGACCTCTTTGAAAAAACACCAAACTAGACCCCCAAAAGGTAGAGTCCTACAGGCCCATATCCAGCATACCGATGCTTGCAAAAATCATTGAAAAAATAGTGCACAGGCAATTACAGGATCATATTGACACTACTGCTCCACTAGATCCAGCCCAACATGGATTCAGAGAGTCACATGGAGTGGAAACACTACTCACAGCCCTCTTCAACAATATCATCTCAGTCGTCG
This sequence comes from Ichthyophis bannanicus, assembly GCA_033557465.1. NCBI lineage: Eukaryota > Metazoa > Chordata > Amphibia > Gymnophiona > Ichthyophiidae > Ichthyophis > Ichthyophis bannanicus. Next base: position 1,203,511,431 of record CM066031.1, read on the forward strand.
ATAACATACGACATGGCTTCGCTCTCATCTTTTTAGATATAGCAGCAGCTTTTGACTCTGTATGCCATGAAATTCTCATCTGCCGGCTAAGAGAAAAAGGTATCAGCGGAGCAGCGCTCGAATGGTGCAGATCTTACCTGTCCGGAAGATGGCAGCATGTTCAAGCAGATGGGGCTACATCGGAACCATGTCAACAAAGTCAAGGTGTGCCTCAAGGATCCTCCCTATCATCCTTGATGTTTAACATATACATCCAACCCATCTGCAACATCATTAAATCCTTCAATGTCAGTTACATGATATATGCTGACGATGTGCTGTTATACATGCCAGTATCATTGGATAAACTAGACCTCACCCCTGTAAGGCCCTGTTACTTACAAGAGACCGATTACTAATTAAAGACTAATTTCCTGTATAGTCCAGATCCAAAAGTCAGTACAGGTGCAATCAGAATCTCTGTTTATTAGATTACTGATGAACAATACAGGCAAGGGAGAGGAGAATTTCTGTCAGTCATCAGACCTCAGAATCCCTCCTCTCACTGAGTACAATAGTCGTGTTACATATATACGTTTTTTGCTTCCATGTATGCAGTCTCCACATTCATCCCTCTGTGACTTTTCTCCCCCCTCCCTTTGTTTCCTGCTGCTGACCTCTCTGACCCCTCTGTTCCTGTTTCAACATCTTTAAGGCCTCTGTCTTGGTTATACTCACCACCTGTCAACTGTCTACTGTCTTCAGGACTAACGGCCCAGCTTTGCATGGTTTCCTGTGTATGTGCCTTCTGCAAAAAGTCTCTGCATGGATTCTTCAATCCAAGCATACACTTTGCTAAGGCTTATAATATATGATATTTCCTTATATGGTTCTTTATGCTGGCCTGTTTCTTCCTTTGTCCACTGTATAGTAGTTTGGTTGACATATTTTTATTAGAGCAGAATAAAAGCCATTGAGTGATTATGAACCAGGAACATATACCTAAACCTTATAATCTCTACACCCCTCTGACTAACTGCTTCAACACCATATCGGAGTGGCTCCTGTCACAAAATCTGCGAATCCAACACAAGAAGACGGAAGTTCTATTAGTCTCAAGGAATATAAACTTCATCCCACCTAGCTGTCTGAAGGTAAAGGATGCCGAACTACAAATGAAACCTGCGATACGTTACCTTGGAGTAACGTTGGACCAAAATCTCGACATGAAGAACCACATAGCCAATACCATAAAGGCGATCTACTTTAAAATCAGATCCCTCAGACACCTACGCACGTTACTCGAACCAGAAGATTTCCGCACCATTTATCAAGCCTTGATAATCCCCCATTTTGATTTTTCAAACTCCATATTACAAGGGCTCCCCCGATCCACCCTGAACCCCTTGCAACTTGCTATGAACAGTGCAGTGCGGGTACTCTTTGGGGCATCCAGGAGAGACCACGTGACACCCCTCCTGAAACAGTTACACTGGCTCCCCATTCAAGCAAGGATCAGTTTTAAGACCTTACTGCTGACTTTCAAAGCTGGCAAGGGGCTCACCTCCTCCTCTCTGTCTGACCTCATCCAACCTCTTGCACCTAACAGACCACGAAGAACCGCAGAGTTGAACATGCTAGTTATCCCAAAAGAAACCACAAGATGCACCAAAACAACAGCTAACAGATCCTTCCGACTCTGCGCCCCAAGTCTATGGAACACCTTACCAGCACATATCAGAGCAATCCCCAACTTGAGCCAGTTCAGAAAGGCTCTAAAACACTTTCTCTTCATCAAATATCTCACTAACAGCTCCGAACATAATCCCCACTCGAATAGTGAGCACCACAACAATAGTAGTAGTCAAACAGGCAAGCCCTCGCAACAGGTGTCCCCCACAATGTAAAACACCAAGCAGTTTCCTTTCTCATTGAACCACCTATGTATATAGTTTACCCTGTTTCCTTTTTCATTTGAACCACCATGTATATAGTTTACCCTGTTTCTCCAAGTTCCACTTCCTGTTAAATGTAATGACCAGACATAAGAAAGTTGTAGGATGTTTCTGTTCCATGTAAACCGCGCTGATGGCAAATAGTGCGGTATATAAGAAATGTTAATAAAATAAAATAAATAATAAATAAATAATAACATAACTAAGCTAACATTGCACACTGACTTTTTACAATGGATACGCCCTGCGAGGCCACAGCTAAGGCATCACAATAGCTTCAGTGCTAATATCCGGCATGGGTGATGCATGCAAGGGGTTTGACTGTACAAGTCTCACCCCTTAGTTTTCACCACCATGTAGTCTCAATTTCTACAGAGCCTGTATAAGGTCTGGCCATGATGTCTGCACCCCATGCTTGCACTAACATGCAACAATTCCCGCTCTTCAAATCAGGGTACCCGGAGGTAGCAATTGTCAAGCTCTTGTTCCACCTCTTAATGCTGCCTTGCAGACTGTCTACCACCTTAACACATGATTTTTCTTTACTATATGAACGCTGTGTGCCCTTCCTGAGATGTCTCTCTCTCATACTGTATGCTTAAAGTTTATTTTATACATATAGATAAATATTCTATATATGTCAAAAATTTCTCCTCTTTTTTTTTCAGAAAATAAGTTAATTTTACATCTTCTCTTATCAGGATTGAGAAAATCCTGCATCAGAGGGGTATGCAGGAGAAGCAATGTCCTTTGCCTCTGTCCCCACTGAAATTGGGGACAGGAGGTGGTTCTAGTCCATAGACTCTGGGGCACTACTTCAAAACTAGGGACAGTCCCTGAAAATCAGAGATACCTGGTAACTTGAAGTGTTCTCACACTCTCCAAAGGACTGGAGGGAGGGGGGATATGTGTTCCTAGTTAATGCTTTTATGGGACTCATTTTCTAGCTCTTGGGAGCAGGGACTGCCTGTCTTTCAGTGTCCTGCCATACCCAGCTGAACTATGACACCCTGCAGTATCATCACTCCAAGAATGCTACCTTAGATACTGTGCGTGGGGTCACCCGTCTGCCTAGGGTAGGTCTTGCAGTGCCCAGCTACACTGTCTGTCTACTCATACTTTTCAAAAGACTGGGGAGAGGTCTGATGTACTTCCCGGCTTATGCTCCTATCCAACTGGATTTCCAGCTCTTGGGACCAAGGACTCCCTGTCTTTTAGATTTTATGTAACTTTTTCTTTAACTTTTAGCTTTGCTTAACAGTATTCTATAAACACTAAAGTAATTGCTGATTGGAAAACTGTAAAGGCAGACTTTTCCTAGCCTCTCTTTCTCTGATAATTTCCTCTACCTACCCCAGAGAAACACTCCCTGAAGGAGCGGTTAGGAGGAGGAAGTTCCCTTCAACCTGTTTTTATTTTCCATCTTTTTTTTTGCGCTTTCAAGTAGCAAGTCCCACCATCCCTTCCTCACTGGCTCAAAGTCAGACTTGAAGATCTCAGTTTTTTTCTGCCCTAAAGTCATAAGCCCCAAGAGGTCCTTCCCAGCTTACTCAAAGACAGACATTTTGCACTCAGTTTTTTCTCCTTTGTAAACCTAAATCCCAACACCCCTTCCTTCCTTGCTCTCTGTGAGTCAGACTCAAAATGGTTCTCTGGGGCTTGGGATGGGCTGTGTATTGCAGCCCTGCTGTGATCTCATTGCCCATGCAATTTGCAGAACTCAGGCAAGAATGCATTTCTCTGGCTGTCTGTCAAGGATCTGCAGCATGATTGGCTGAAGTGTCTCATGCTGGCTGTTGGTAGTCCCTTCTTGACCCCTCTTCCCCTCCCCCCCCCCCCTCCCAATCTTGTAGACTGGCTCCTGCATATTTGCAGTGCCTGCATGCTTGACAAAAATGAAGTTAATGAATGGCAATTGAGGATTTTCTTTTGAGCATGCACTTAGTTAGTTGGCCCCAGGACCAACCAAAAATCATGGTTTTCATTGATTTTTCAATTCATACAAAAACTAATGCAAATTTCTACTGTTTGTCTGTCTCTCTGAGAGCCTTGTTTGCGTGCTTTGAATTATTTCATTTCTAGTTTTTTGCATTTTATTTTACTTAGCAAAGTAACAACTTGCTGATGCCACAAGCTTCCTTCTCTAAATGCAGGAGAGAAAATATTGGTGACTAGTGTGCTGTTGTCTTCATTTTCTTCTCCAACTGTGACATCATCATCTATGAGATTTGGATGAAGTGAGGAATGGGTGGGCTTGTTTGACTTCTTATCAAAATGATTAATGAAGTGACTTATGCTTCCTTCTTTCCCTCCCAAAGTGACTCTGCCTTGCCTGGCTCCAAATATCATAGTGGTGTTGAAAATGAATGACATAAATAAGAATTCATCTAATTTCAGTTCTCCAGCTCTCACTTTGTTGAAAGGGACATGAATTGAAATTGCCCTAATTGGATACTGCTTTATGTGCTCTAAAGCAACCATCTCATTTCTGGCTAAGTTAACGGAGATAGCTTTGTTGCACTAATGGTCTGGATGTTTTCCATGATGTGTTTCATAAAGATCATGACCCCCAGCACACTGGACTTGTAGCAGCAGAGCGCAGACAAACCAATAATACCAGGAGTCTGTTCAGAAGGTCCAAATCATTTATTTGTGCACAAGTCTCAAGCAGAATCAAATTCAAAATGGCTGAGCAATGGCTGTTAGTAAAACAACAACTTTTATACTTTTCTTGTCCATTCTAGGTATAGGCAAACTTCTCATTGGTCCCGGTAACCCCTTTCACCTCATCTATTGGTCCCGGTACCGTTACGTAGTCATCCAATGAGGACCTTTGACTGGGCTCAGCACCTGCTTACCCCCCTTACAGTCCCAATTACAATGGTCAGTTCTTCCAGCTTTGATACTTTTCTCCTCCAAGGTCACTTAGCTAACTAGAACATGTGGGAAAGCAGGGCACTGTAACTTTTCTTTCAGCAGAGTTAATTAATTCCATAGAAGCTTCACTCTCTTATCAATACCAATTAAACTTGTTTTTCTATATTCTCTAAGTTTCGATTCTGCTTAGCTATACTTAATTGTGCTCAGTTAAGTTTTAATTCTGTAGCAGCATTCAGGGGAATGTGTAATTCCTTTGGGCCTCTCCACAGGCTTCATTTACAGGTCAAGCTGCTTAGGCCTCTCTGCTCATTTCAGACACCATGGATCATAGGCCTTCGCTTACCACATTCCCCCCTTTGATTAATCTCACCCTATTATTAATAAGGTGTGAGAGTTAAATCACTTAATTATACTGGGGTCGGGTTTCGACCATATGTAGCAGGATTAGGGTGCCATAAGGCTAAAATCTTAGTTGCGGTTTTCCGCTCCACTGTATTCTCAATAACACTGTTAATAGAACGCATACAACATGGGATTATACATGGTAACAAGAAGAACAAGGCTACAAAAATTAGTATTATCATAGCAAAAGTAGTGAATCCTCCTAATCCAGAGAAGATAGATGCAAACCAATTGGCACATAAGTTTGCTTCCGCATGTGTTCAGCAATTTCTTCAACAACCTGACCCTTATCATCTATCTTCAAACAACAATTTGTGAGATTCAGCTTACCACAGACTCCTCCATCAGCAGCTAATAAGTAATCTAGTGCCAAGCGATTTTGATAGATTGCAGTGCGCATTTGTGTGCTTTGTCTAGCTAGGAGTGTGAGTGCTTGGCTAGTTTCATTAGTAATGAGTTCAACTACTGCTTGCAAGCGTATAATTCTATTCAACATGTAAACTGGGGTACGATATCCCCACATGCCATCTTGCTCCCAAGTGGCAGGTCCATAATAGGCAATGATTCGCTCAGGGGGCCAATCTTCACCATCCCATTTCTCCCATTTGCCTATCTGTAAAGCTGCTCTCTTCTGTCTCTTTGAATAAACTGGGTAGCCTAATTGTTCTCCATGTTCGGTGGGCAACAAAAAGAAAGAGGGTCGGATAGTGCCTAAGACACATGCCCCTCCCCAGTGAATAGGGAGTTGAGCATATGCTCGGGTTCCGCAAATCCAATATAGGCCAGGTGGGGCTTGCCAGACATGAGGTTGGTTAAGGTCAGTCCATAAAGGGGCAAGCTCCTAAATCTTGCTAATGGGTTGGTGGGTTCAGATTCATTAATTCCGGACCACCAGGATGTCTGTTTGGTGGTGTCATTATAGAACTTCTGACTAAGACAGACAAGCTGTCCTACCTTCGAGATAAACTGGGGTCCAGCTTGAGCGTAACACAGACGTCCAACTATTGGGTGTGCTAATACCCATTCACTGGTAGTCTTGTGTAGCTCTGTCTGATTGTAGGTCACTGAGTAATTCAGTTCTTGGGCCTCCCAAGGCCACTGATCACCCATCTTGGTTCCACCACAAAAAAAAACAATCTGAAATGCGGAGACTGGAGACCACAGCTCCAGCCAACTCTAAGAACAAATTCTGAGAAGGGTGAGGGATATCAAACTTGTTTATATGCATGGTTTCATAGAAAGTGTTATGTATATGGTATCTTGATGATCGATGGGCTTGGGTATTTAGTCTAATATATACAATGGTCCCTGGATCTGATCCAGAACCTGCAATGCATAATCCAAATTTATACCCTTGTTTCCATGCACTGGGATGCATTATGTGTAGTTCTAATGGGTTACAGGCACCCTTCTTACATTTTTCTGGATTCTTTACATATGGCTTGATTAAAGCAGCCATTCGATTGTCTCTGGTGTTCTCTACCATACCAGTTTTCCATGTGGCATAGAACACACATTCCCACTTTGGACAATAATAGTCTTGAACTGGTGCTGTGCTATATACATTTGCCAAAACTCGTTTACCTGTGCAGGCCCCCCATCCAGTAGTTCCTTCAGGGCACATATACTTATCATCATTAGCATAAACTTTCTCCCAATTGGCACATTTAGAACGACTATCTCTATTAATGGCATCACAAGCATCAAAATATAAAGCAGCACCTTTCGTGGGGTCAGTAAGTGGGGGTGTAGCATTAAGTAAAGCTCCATCAGCATATTCCCATCGTATTTCTAGGGTATAATAAGATGGGTTCTGATGTGGGTTAAAACAAACTTTAGTATTACCTTTGGTACAAACATTCAGTTCAGTGGTGTTATAAATACACCGACTTACTGTACCAGTACAGGTATAGTAAGAATGATAAAGCAAAGTCTGAGTTACTTTCATTCCAGTCCGAGTAGTAGTAATGCAGGCAGTACATGGGGGTAAAGCATGAACCAGTTCAAAGTTCCCCAGGCAAGCAGCCAAAGCAAGATAGAGACAAAGATGCATGTTGATTGTAGTTCTTCTGGATCTCCGCTGGAAAATCTTGACCACGACGTCTTCTTCTTCTTGACACGATGCTGACCCGTTTGCTAATGAAGCAATTCAACGGGTGTCAATGTTGATTGAAGATCCTCAAATGTCCCGCTGTGATGCCAACTTACCAAGTGTAGTTGGCCTGAGGAAAGCTTATGAAGGCACAGTTAGTCGATGAAGAAAACAAATGTCTTTGCTGTATAAAAAAACAGCAATCCTCTTCGAAAGACTTGGCTGCTGTAGGACACTGTAGTTCATGAGTGTCCCCGATGAGTTCTAGGCTGCTGGCTGCCTCCGTAGAGTAAGACGCAAAGGGACGTCAGGATGTGGCTCTGCTGTCCACTGGTCCTGATCTGGAACTGCTGCTGGCTTGACTCTGCTGTGATGAATCCAGGAATCGGTTTCTGCTACCTTTACTGCAGTTGGGGTAGACAGGATGACGGTGTATGGTCCCTTCCAATGAGGTTCCAACGGTGTCTTCTTCCAATCTTTGATCCACACCGAGGTACCAGGCTTGTAGGGATGCAGTGGTTCCGTCAAATTGATAGGCAACTGGTCCTGTATCCACGTGTGGAGAGTCTGCAGAACAGAACTAAGAGCTAGACGTTCTTGTCTGGTTATTTCTGAACCAATCTGTGGCAAACTACCTTTAACACCCTGCACTATGGGTGGAGGTTTGCCATACATAACTTCAAAAGGGGAAAATCCTGATGATTTTACAGGAGCTGAGCGTATTCTAAGTAATGCTATTGGGAGAACCTGGGGCCACTTTAGGTGGGTCTCCTGACATAGCTTGGACATCTGAGATTTCAAAGTTCTATTCATTCGCTCAACTTTCCCTGAACTTTGGGGTCTGTATGCAGTGTGTAACTTCCATTGTATCTGTAGGGCACTTGCTAACTGCTGGGTAATTTGAGATACAAAGGAGAGTCCATTGTCTGACCCTATTACTGCTGGAATTCCAAACCTGGGGATAATCTCTCGTAACAGAACTTTAGTAACTTCTCGGGCTTTTTCAGTCCTGGTGGGGAAGGCTTCCACCCACCCAAAGAAGGTACAAACTAATACTAACAAGTAACGGTATCCATTAGCTTTTGGCATTTCAGTAAAGTCTACTTGCAGGTGGTGCATGGGGGTTACACCTCCCGACTGAACTCGTGGCGGTGGCGTGGGACCCTGTTTGGCATTATTCTTGGCACAAATTAAACACTGGCGGGCTACTGAGGCTGACAGGGCTCCCAATAGAGCGATACAAAAATGTGGTTTAAGTGCTTTTTCCATAGCGCTCTTCCCATAATGTGTGGCTTGATGAAAGGCCTTAACAAAGGCTGGTCCCAATGATTCAGGGATCACTATTCGTCCTGGGGGTTGACTGCCCTCGGGGGGTGGCAGCTCAATCCATCCATCTTTCAGTACTCCCTCTTCTTTATTACAGTATTAATCCAATTCTTTGGTGGTATATCGTGGCGTCCATAAATTAAGGGGTACTGGAAACAATGCTGCTTGTATTGGCATGGCTTGTGATGAAATTTGGCCTGTCATGGCTGCTTTACGTGCTGAAGCATCAGCAAATCTGTTTCCTTGGGCAACTTCTCCTTTTCCTGTTTGGTGTCCTCGACAGTGTATGACAGCTACACGTGTCGGGGCCCATACTGCGTCTAGTAACATCAATATTTCTGGGCCATATTTGATTGATTTGCCTCCCGACGTAATGAGCCCTCGTTCTTTGTAGAGAGCTCCATGTGCATGCAAAGTGGTGAAGGCATATTTTGAGTCAGTGTATACGTTCAGCAGAAGTCCCGCACCCAATACTAGTGCTCTGGTAAGTGCTATCAATTCTGCTTTCTGGGCTGATGTGCCTGATGCAAGAGCTGATGATTCAATGACTTTCTCCCGGGTGACTACGGCATACCCGGCACAAAGTCGTCCATCGATAATGAGACTGCTCCCATCCACAAAATAAGTCTGATCAGGGTTCTCTAGGGGCACATCTGTCAGATCAGGTCGACTTGAGAATACAGTGTCCATGACTTCTATACAGTCATGCTCTGGAGGGTCTTCGCTAATTGGTATCAGGGTAGCGGGGTTCAGGGCATGGCTCACTTCCAGTTGTATCTGTGGATTTTCACATAGCATGCTTTGGTATTTCAGCATTCGAGAATTGGTGAGCCAATGGTTTGCTTTTTGTTCCATAAGGGCAAGTACCGCATGTGGTACTGTGACGCGTAGATTCTGTCCTAAGGTGAGTTTGTCTGCTTCACTTACTAATAGTGCTGTAACTGCAACAGCTCTCAAACATGGTGGCCATCCTTTGGCCACAGTGTCCAACTGTTTTGATAGGTACGCTACGGGTCGTTCCCAATGTCCCAATTTCTGAGTCAACATGCCTAGGGCATTCCCGTGCATCTCGTGCACGAATAGATGGAAAGGCTTGTGGACATCTGGCAACCCGAGTGCTGGTGACGACATCAATTCTTCCTTCAGGGTCTTGAAAGCTGTGTCTTGCTCAAGTCCCCATTCTAGTGGTGACTTTTCTTCTCCCTTGGTGGCTTCATATAGTGGTTTAGCAATCTGAGCAAAGTTAGGTATCCATATCCGGCAGTATCCTGCTGCTCTCAGGAAGGCTCTGACTTGCTTCCTGGTAGTTGGGGTTGGGATACTGCACACGGCTTCTTTTCTCTCGCGTCCCAATTGCCGGCTTCCTTTGGTTAGACGAAAGCCCAAGTATTTTACTTCTTTTTGGCATAGCTGTGCTTTTGCTCTGGAAACTTTCTATCCAGCTTCATCCAATAGTTGCAAGAGGTCAGTAGTGGCTTGTATACATTCACTTTCAGATGTGGCGGCTACCAGTAGGTCATCTACATATTGGAGGAGTACTCTTCTTTCAGGGGCCACTGGATAGCTCGAAAGATCTTGGTTTAGTGCAGCACTGAAAATGGTAGGTGAGTTCTTGAATCCTTGAGGTAATCGTGTCCAAGTGAGTTGACCCTGCCTCCCCGAGACAGGGTCCTGCCATTCAAAGGAAAGCAGCAATTGGCTAATTGGGGCTAATCTTATGCAGAAGAACGCATCTTTCAAGTCCAAAACAGTAAAGTGGGTGGCTTCAGCAGGAATCAATCCTAGGAGTGTGTAGGGATTTGGCACAACTGGATGTATGGTTTCAACTGCTTCATTCACTCTCCTTAGATCTTGCACTGGGCGGTAGTCACCTGTCCCAGGCTTCTTTACTGGCAGGAGGGGTGTGTTCCATGGTGACTGACAAACTTTGAGTAGGCCATACTCCAGCAGCCTTAACAAGTGGCGATGGATGCCTTCAATTGCTGCTCTTGGAAGTGGGTATTGCTTGACATGTACTGGCTGTGCACTAGGCTTGAGATTCACAATTATTGGAGCTATATGTTTAGCCAGGCCTGGTGGATTGCCCTCTGCCCATACTCCAGGAGGGGCATCAATGCTTTTCAGAGTAGGTTCAAAATAGGTATCAATGATTGGCTCAGTACTGTAATATCTCCATTCTTCTTCTCGAGGAACAGTCAGCACCATTAGTCCAGCAGGTTTTGACTGGGAATTTACTGTCATTTGCATTTCTCCTTTCTCAGTAAAGGATATCTGGGCCTGCAGCTTGGCTAGCATATCTCGTCCCAGTAATGGCACTGGGCATTCAGGCATATAAAGGAATTGGTGCGTTATTTGCTGTCCTCCTAAATTACATATGCGGTTTTGGAGAAAAGGCTTTGTGGCTTTTGCGCCAGTCACTCCCACAATGGTAACTGCTCTTGTGGAAAACGGGGCTATTTGTTTATCTACTACAGAATGTTCTGCTCCAGTATCAACCATAAAGTCCATAAATTGGTCTCCTATTTGTATACTGACCATAGGCTCCTGGAGACCTAAAGCGAATTCGGAGCCTGGTCTGTCCTAATCTGCTTCGTCTAAATCGGAGGCCGTTGCTGCTGCAACTCCCTGTATGGCCTCCGCCCGTTCTCGTTGAAAATATTCTCGATTGGTTCCTCTGCGGTTCTGGGGTCGGCCTCTCTCTCTCCCTCCAAGGGGCGTGTTCCCCTTCATCCTGGGAGGCCTCTTCGAGTCGCGGGCATGCATTTCTCCAATGTCCTTCCTCTCTACAATAAGCGCATTGGTTCGCGCCTAATGGGGGCCGGTCATCTCCTCGGCCCCTCCCTCTTCCTCTGCTCCTTCAACTAGGGACACCTCCCCTTTTCTGTTCCACTATGGCCGCAGCAAGAAAATCTGCTTTCTTCTTCATCCTTCGATCACTTTCTCTCTGTCTTTCATTATCACGATTCACATACACTTTATGAGCGACTTCCAGTAACTGTGTTGCATTCATGCCCGCAAATCCTTCTAATTTCTGTAGCTTACGTCTAATATCTGGTTGTGACTGGTTCACAAAAGCAGAATTCACCATGCATAGGCTTCCTGGGGCATCTGGGTCATAGGGAGTATACATTCTATATGCTTCAGTGAATTTTTTTATTTTTATTTTATTTAACACTTATTTATATACCGCATCTTCCAGCGATCAGTTGCGGTGTACAATTAACAACAATTAACAATGCAGAGCTTGTTTTACATAGAACAATTATAACTTTTTACATAGAACATCTTAACTTGAACAACAAAGTGTATATATAAACTGTGCGGAATAATTCAATAAATCAACTAACACAGATTGAGTAACAATTTAAACAGAAGTACTGTCTCTAAAACAGTTGTAACTATATACAAGTGGGGTATCAATGCATAGGAATGGGATGATTATTCATTTGAGTTTGTATGTATTGATTGTAGTAGGGAGTATAATCTTGATTTTAGGCAGGTTCATGTTTAGCCTTTATCTAAGTTGAGTGGAGGGTTTTCTATGGTGTTATAGTGTTTAGTGAATAGATAGGTTTTCAATTTTTTTCTGAATTCTGTTATCTCTGTTAGTGATCGTAAGTCCTCTGGTAAAGAGTTCCAGACTGTTGGGGCTATGTGGGAAAAGGCTCTATTATTTGTTAATTTGTGAGTTCTTATATATTCTTTTGGCATCTTAAGTTTATTTGATTGACCTTTTCTATGAGTGGGCTTAGGTGGTTCTTTGCTTATTAGATTACAGAGTGTCTTCGGGGCCATGTCATTTAGGGCTTTGAATGTAGTTATTATTGTTGAATCTCTCATAGAATACTGATGGGCTTTCATCTATGCCCTGATTAACTTCGGTCACTTTAGAGAGATTCATGGCTTTCTGACCCCCCTTTTTCAGACCTTGCATGAGGCCTTGGCGGAACCGTGATAGGGCTCTGGATCCTCTCTCTGTATTCGGATCCCACTGGGGGTCTTCGTTAGGGAATTCCTTTTGTGCTGCTTCGCGATTGTCTATTTCTGCTTCCGCTCTCTCTACCAGGGGATTGTCTGCGAGCCAGTCAATAGCTGCTCGCTTAATTCGTGTCCACTCCTCAGTAGTAAATAAAGTAGACAGGAGCTGACGGCAATCTGCCCAAGTGGGTTGGTGAGTTTCCATAATGGTATGCATTAATTCTGTTAATTCTTGGGGCTTATTAGTGTAAGAAGCATAATGCAATTTCCAGTTCAACAAATCAGCAGTGGAGAAAGGCACATATACTAAACTCAGGGGTCCTGCTACTATCTGGTCATGCTCATCTCGCACGGGCAGTCCCGGGACTTGTCGCAGGGGGGCTATTACTTTCGGGAGAGCTTTCTGCTTCTTAGTAGTGACTTTCGTTATCTTGGTGAGGGCTTTCAACTTCGAGACTCGCTTAGTCTGGGGAGCCTCGCTCGCAACAGACGAACTGGCACTGACAACTGATTTTACGCTATCTTCCTCGCCCTGAGAGGTCTCTTCCTCTTCTTCTTCCTCTGACTCAGTTTTTTCTTCAATCTTGGGCATGTCAGCATCCTCATCAAGAGGGGGATCATCTATTTGCCCTTCGCGGTCTAGGTCTGACTCTGGGGATGGGTCCCGCCGTCGCCGCGGTGCTGCCGCAGGATGCGGAGGTACTTTCACTGGATGCTGGGCTCGGGGCTGTCTAGTTACAGCTCCCGGGGACTCAGGATCTACAAGAACAGGTTTCTGACTAGGTTTCTCGACTGTCCCTGTTTTCTGGGTCTGGTCTGTTAATGCTAACATTATCCTGCACTGTTCTTCATAACAGCGCTTTGCCCAAGGGGGTGGATCCTCACAAATACTTAACCAAGAGTCTATATAGGGATACTGATCGGGGTGCGCTACTTGCACCTTCCGATGAACTGACTGAATAATTCCTAGGTTAAACGTTCCTTCTCGAGGCCACATGGGGTCTATGACGGGCCACTCCCTAGTACAGAAAAGCTGTAATCGTGAGGCAGTCAGTTTTACTCCATAATCCCCTGAATATCCTTTATTAAAATACTTGATCATACATTCTAACGGAGTGTTCCTAGTAGACCCCGCCCCTCCCATATCGATGTGTGCGCGCAACAACAAACGGAAGGGAAAGGAAGGTGGACCGTGGGTAAGGGGTCCTCACGGCCCTAGAAACATTTAAGGGAAACAAATAACAAGACAAGACGACGGTCGCTTCCTCCTTTTTACGATCTGGATGCGGTCGCCCGGCCAGAAAATGCGTTACTCAGGAGTCCGCCTTCGCTTGGTCTGTGTTGCAAGACCTCTCATTCACACTCCATTCACACAATCATGCTAGCAACGTATCCCAAAAACAGCCCAATCCTGTCTCTGCTGACTAGGCTATATCAAATTTCAAAATCTAAATCAAAAAGACGATGGTTTCGCCCCGCGCATACTCATACGGGGTTAATCGGACCGTCTTGAGAGGTGATCAAACTCTCTTACCAAATATCAAATTCCAAAGTTCCAAAGTTCAAACAACAGTTCTGCTCTTACTCTTCTGTCTAGTCAAATCAAAACTATACTCACCGGATCTGGTCCCCTTTCCCAAGCAAGCGCATGAGTTGGACCTCGGACTCCCCTCACGGGTTCGAGGTGTTGGTTCCGTCCGGGTCCGGCACCCGCCGAGGTCTGGCCAGCTCCCTCCGATGCAAGGGACCGGTGGCGTCAGAGAGTGAGCCCACGTCGGGAGGGCACAATCCCGGCAGGACCAAACCTGTAGAGGCGGAAAGTCGTGGTATATTGCCCCGTATACCCTCTATTACCACACGTTTCCCGGCCAATGCACCAAGAATATGTAGCAGCAGAGCACAGACAAACCAATAATACCAGGAGTCTGTTCAGAAGGTCCAAATCATTTATTTGTGCACAAGTCTCAAGCAGAATCAAATTCAAAATGGCTGAGCAATGGCTGTTAGTAAAACAACAACGTTTATACTTTTTTTGTCCATTCTAGGTATAGGCAAACTTCTCATTGGTCCCGGTAACCCCTTTCACCTCATCTATTGGTCCCGGTACCGTTACGTAGTCATCCAATGAGGACCTTTGACTGGGCTCAGCACCTGCTTACCCCCCTATACTTAATTGTGCTCAGTTAAGTTTTCAGGGGAATGTGTAATTCCTTTGGGCCTCTCCACAGGCTTCATTTACAGGTCAAGCTGCTTAGGCCTCTCTGCTCATTTCAGACACCATGGATCATAGGCCTTCGCCTACCACAGACTAGCTTAAGGCCCATTGGCCATTCCCTTAGCCACCGCCTCCCATCCCTTTCTCTTTTCCCGCAAATAAGGCCAGGCCCCTGTTTTGTTTCTAGACAGTTTTATTAGTGGGTCTTTCAGGCCACAGCTTGCGGATGCAGATAAACACAATCACAGCAACCATATGTACATCATGTATATCAACAGTGAATAAACAATGACCAAACAACGAATACCGAGACCTCAGGCTAACTAATATGGAGGGGCACCGCTGTCCCAGCTGCCAGGTTTGGCCATCCCGGCCCACCCTAAGTCCAGGGTTGCCGCCCCCTTCTACCTCCCTGTCACCAACCACCCCGTGTTGATGCCCAGGTGGCCCCTGATTCTGATAATTAAGGTCCAGGTCCCCTGTTCCCTGGTACCTGGCCACCTTTTGGGCCAGACTCAGGCACCCCAGCCCGGTACCTGAGCCCCCTTTTCTTTTCCTGGGGTGCCCCCTCTTCTTCTATCAATGATGTCCCACTAGCTGTGAAATCTACCCCCCCCCCCCCCGTCTTCCCATCCCTGTCCTCTGGCATGGGAGGGTGGGGTCACATTTCTCAGCCATGGGAAATGGAAGAGGCTTCCTCAGCCTCCTCCTTTTATACCAGCTCCTGCCGAACCCCCTTTCCTGATTCCCAGCCTCGAGCCCTCCCCCATCAGTGGCCGGGTCATGTGGCTCGCCTCCAATCAATCCGATCCAGTCATGACCCCCGGCATGCCAGACTGGCTTCAGGCCCATTGGCCATTCCCTTACCCCCCACCCCCACCCCTTTCTCCCTTCCTGCAAATAAGGACAGACACCTCTTTTGCTTCTAAACAGTTTTATTAGTGGGTCCTTTGGCAGTTGGAGTCAGGAGTGGTGCCAAAGGACTGGAGAGAGGCTCATGTGGTCCCTTTACATAAAAGCGGAAGTATGGATGTGGTTGAAAACTACAGGCCAGTTAGTTTAACTTTGGTGGTGAGTAAATTATTGGAAACTGCTGAAAGAGAAAAAATAGTGAGGTTTCTGGAGTCCAGCGGATTACAGGATCTGAGGCAGCACGGATTCACCAGAGGCAGCTCTTGTCAGACAAATCTGATTGATTTCTTTAACTGGGTGACTAGGGAGTTGGACTGAGGGAGAGCCCTAGATGTGGTGTATTTAGATTTCAGTAAAGCCTTTGACACTGTTCCTCACAGGCAACTTATAGACAAACTGAGCACCCTAGAAATGGACCCTAAAGTTACTGCTTGGGTTGCAAATTGGTTGAATGGGAGGTGACAAATGTTACATGTAAATGGAGCTCACTCTGAGGAGAAGGATGTTATCAGTGGTGTTCCCCAGGGATCTGTCCTTGGTCCGATTCTTTTTAACATCTTTGTTAGTGATATAGCAGAAGGGCTGTCAGGTAAGGTTTGTCTCTTTGCAGATGTTAACCAAAATCTTCAATAGAGTAGACACCCAGGAAGGTGTAGATAACATGAAGAGGGACCTAGCTAAGCTTGAAGAATAGTCTAGAATTTGGCAGCTGAGATTTAATGTTAAAAAATGTAAGGCCATGCATTTGGGCTGCAGCAATCCAAGGGAGTGATATAGTTTTAGGGGTGAAGTACTTTTGTCCACTAAAGAAGAGTGGGACTTAGGCGTGATTGTGTCTGATGATCTTAAAGTAGCTAAACAGGTAGAAAAGGTGACAGCAAAATATAGAAGGATGCTTGGGTGCATAGGGAGAGGAATGGCCAGCAGAAGAAAGGAGGTGATAGTGCCTCTGTGTAAGTCTTTGGTGGGACCTCATTTGGATATTGGGTGCAATTCTGGAGACCGCACCTTCAAAAGGATATAAACAGGCTGGAGTCAGACAGAGGGTGGCTACTAAAATGGTTAGTGGTCTTTATTATAAAACATATGAGGACAGACTTAAGGATCTTTATATGTACACCTTTGAGGAAAGGCGGGATAGAGATGATATGATTGAGACGTTTAAATACCTCTGTGGCATAAATGCACAGGAGAAGAGCCTCTTTCGATTGAAAGCAAGCTGTGCTATGAGGGTACATGGGATGAGGGTGAAAGGGGATAGATTCAGGAGTGATATGCGGAAATATTTCTTTACATGGAATTGTCTCCCAGTGGAGGTGTAGAGATGAGGACAGTATCTGAATTCAAAGAAGCATGGAACAAACACAGAGGATCTCTAAACGAAAAAAGGGGACTGTTGTAGTGATTGATATGGAATGGCAGACTAGATAGGCCATGTGGTCTTTATCTGTCGTCATGTTTCTATGTTTTTATGCTTCTATGTTTCTATGTTTCTAGACAGCTTTATTAGTGGATCTTTCAGGCCACAGTTTGCGGATACAGATAAACACAATCACTGCAACCAGTGAATAAACAAATGACCAAACAATGAATACCCAGGCCTTAGGTTAACTGATATGGAGGGGCACCACCATTTCAGCTGCCAGTTTGGACGCCCCAGCCCACCCCGTGGCTACAGTTGCCACCCCCTTCTACCTTCTCATCACTAACCACCCCATATTGGTGCCTGGGTGGCCCCTGATTCTGGTAATTCGGGGCCAGGTACCCCGTCCCCCTGATACCTGGTCCCCCTTTTTTGCTGGGCTTAGGCACCCCCATCCCGGTACCTGAGCCCCCTTTTCTTTTCCTGGAGTGCCCTCTCTCCTCTTCTATCAGTGAGGTCCCACCACCAGGAGGCCCTGTGACCCGACTCACCCCAAAGTGAGAACCAAACCGATGGCCCTCCGCAGGACCTCTATAAACAGCTCCATGCCAATCTCATTCAAGTGAACCCCATCCTCTGCGTACACTGTCTCACCTTTCTTTAATATGCCCTGGTGATCCACTACCAGCCCTCCCACTTCTTGCACAAAATTCCCCACCTCTTTATTAACATTCCCCTGCTTCTCTCGATGCCCTTTGGGTGATCAGAACCCTACCGTAGTCGTGGGATGATGGGTGACCAAATGATCCCCACTCCCAACCCAGCATGTATTTAGGCCACGTCCGCCATGATCCCGATGATAAGATCGATGCGGCTGGCATTGGACCTTTCTCTGGCCAGAGAGGGCAGGCCACAGTTGGTCCCACCACATCCCCCTCTGTCCCATCCACTGTACATGGACGCTGTCGGGGTGAAAGCTGAGCTGCATGCCGTAGTGTCATTCTGCTGCTCTTCGCCCAGCCCAATAAACATTGGAGTGTCCCACAATCCTAACTGAGATCACTCTAAGACCTAGTAGGCAAGAAGGAGAGCAGCATCACCACCTGTCAATGGTGCCAAATGTACAGTTTATACCGGTTGGAAGCCCACCTCCCGATGGCCTGTATTTGTTCTCCCCCCAGGTTCAGCAAGTGAGCCGTAGTGGCCTCCCTGATCCTAAATGAGTGCAGTGTCAGCACCTTGGTGTCGAATCCCGCTGCCTTCACTGCCCATAGCCACATAACCCTGAATTGGTACTGTGAGAGACAGGACCCATCCGCATGCTGGAGTAGGGGCCCCCCAACCGGGGGGCGTACTTGCAGGTATGAGCGCAGGGCCTCAACCGGGCAAAGCTCTTGGACTGCTGTAGCATTTAGCCATATTGCTTTCTCTTTTCCCAGCTGATCCATCTTCGATCTGGCCAGGAAAAGACACATGCTGTCTCTCACGATCCTAACATCACCCACCCGGATAGCTGTGCTGGTTGTGTCAGCCCTGGACCGAGGCAGGACCTCACCCATGCAGAAGGCCCCAAAGAACATCAACAGGGCCGCCAGCCTGAATAGTTTCTCTTCAAACTCGTCCCTAGTAATAGCTGACGCCTGTCGCATGACCCTGCCCAGCATGGGAAGGGAGACTAGGCGGCGACCATCCGACCATCCCGCTGCCTCCCTTGCCCAGCCTTCCATTACTTTCCTGACCAGAAACTCTTTTGTCACGTCCTTGCCTCCCCCCAACTTAAGAAAGAAGGCTATCCCTGCCAGTTCCAGTCTGGCCTGCCTCACTGATGTCCCTTTGGCCTGTAACTGCATCAGGAACTTGAAAAATAGCCTGCTGCTGTCTCCCCACTGTTCCATGAAGCTCTAGAGCCTATTCCAGGAGTGCCTGTAAGCATTCCACGTAGCAGACGACAGCGACCCCATCAGTAGTCTGCCAGCATTCCGCATCCAAGATTCCACATCTCCTCTGGCATGCGGACCGCATGTGGCGCTGCGTTTGGGGCCAGCTGTCAGAACCGCTGGAGCTGGAAATGAAAAAGAGCATCAGCCAACTCATTGCTTTCCCCTTGGTATGTGCCGGGTTGTAATAAATGCATTCTGTTCTAGGCTCAGCAGCACCAGCCTCCTAATGAGCTGCATCACCCTCCCCACCTTTGCTCTTTGCTTATTGATGGCGAACACCACCACTGCATTATTCATGAGAAAAACTATTCTCCTGTTGGTGAATATCTGCTTCCACATGGTCATGGCTACGACAATGGGGAACATCTCCAGGACTGTAATGTCCCTGGTCATGCCCCACTGGTGCCACTCCACTGGCCAGTACTTGTGGTACCATTGACCTTTGAAATAGATTTCAAAACCCACTCCTCCAGCCGCATGAGTGAATAACTCCAATTCCCTGTTGCATGTGGCCAGAGCCCTCCATATGTTCCTACTATTGTAGAGCAACAGGAACCATTGCCACACTGCTAGGTCCTCCCTCAGGAGCACAGTGACCTTAATGAAGTGGTGCTTCCGGGGGATGCCCTTTGTGGCATCTGCCAGCCGCCGTATGAATGCCTGACCCATGGGCATCACCTGGAATGTAAAGCTCAGGTGGCCCATCAAGGATTGCATCTGCCTCAACGTAACCTTCCTTGCGACCATGGCTGCCTGAACTGCCACCCTCAAGGTTGCCACCTTATCAGCTGGCAGTCTCTTCACCATTTCTCTAGTGTCTATTTCTATCCCCAAAAAAGAAAGGCACTCCGCTGGCCCCTCAGTCTTATTAGGGGCTAGTGGAATCCTCAACTCCCCTGCCTTCTCCTGGAAGGCACCCAAAAGGTCCTGACAGCCCTGCCTGTCCTGGGACATGAGCAGAAAGTTGTGCAAATAGTGTATGATTCTGCCCTTGCGCAATCCCCTTTCAGCCATCCATTGTAGAGCCTAGCTGAACTCCTCAAAGTAGGCACATGATATTGCACACCCCATTGGGAGGCATTTGTCCACATAGTACTGCCCCTCGAACCGCAGACCCAGCAAGTAGAAGCTGTCTGGATGTATTGGGAGCAGCCTGAAGGTGGTCTCTACATCAGGCTTTGCCATCCAGGACCCTCTCCCCAATCCCCGGAGCAACTCCAGTGCCTGATCCACCAATGCATACTTTTCCGAGCATGCCGCGGGATTGAGGTGGTCATTCACGGATGCTGCAACTGGGTATGATAAGTGGTGAATGAGCCAGTACTCACCTGACTCCTTTTTTGGAACTAGATCTAGAAGGGACACTATTTAGTCAGGCTGGGGTTTACTCACGAATGGGCCTGCTATCCTACCCAGCACACGCTCCTTATTGAGCTTCTTCTAGACTACCTCATTCTGCTCCAGCACAGATTTCAAGTTCCCTGCCCCCCATGGAATAGCAAAGCTGTATGTGAAACTGTCAAACAACCACCGCATTTTCTTTGGATTATAAACCCTGAGATTCTGCCACAACACTTCAATGTTGATAGGCATTGAGGCTCGCCCCCACCATGCTGCCGCATTGCAGGCATGTTGGCTCACTTCCTTGCCGCTTGAAATAGCGTATCTGTGGGTGGCTTTCCCCGCAAGTTGCACATGCATGCTGGTATCTGCATACATTACTGAACCTGCAGGTTCCCCCACTGAATAACCTACAGATGCCCTGGCGGGAGGGGACGTTGGGCGGCACGGTAGCAGTGCTCCCTTCCCCGCTACCCACCCTTCCATCTCCCTGAAATGGCAGCTGTGGGCTTATGAGCCAGCTGGGCGAACTCCCCCTGGCAATCCTGCCTGGTCTACTACCCCACTAACCCTATGTCATCAGCTGGATGCACAGGTCAATGTCTTTACGGCCCCAGCTGAGTCATCTGTTGCCTGCCATGTTCCAATGAAATTGCTCATCGTACTCAACCAGGCAATGCCACCGTACACCTTGTAGGCCTCGCAAATACTATCGTCGCATTTGAGCAGAACTCTGCACTGCTCAGGGTGCTTCTCGCCCACTACACTGGCTAGCACCTGAAAGGCCGCACACCAGTTGGCGATAATCCGCGATACGCTGTTGGCTTTCTTGGAGACCAGCTTGCATTTATTGCGACAGCCTGAGCATTTGCAATTGGCCTCATCCTTCCACACAAGTAGCGAGAATATATCCACATACTCACCTTTCCAAATTTTGTCTTTTTGCCAAGCCAGGATGTGATTATCTAGCGCGCTCATTACGCACACATATTCTGCCAGCCTGAAGTCTGCAATCAGCTCTCCATCTCTATTCGGGGCCCCCACCCCTGCCCCATCCATGCTCACTGGGTAACCTCCCCCATGCAGCCTCCAAGGGGCCCTCTGGCCCCTTCTGTTCCTGATGCACCCTGGGCTGTTGTAGGTCTCCCCATCATCCCGCCATGCCCTGCAAGCCCCCGCACAAGCGCCTGCAGGAGTCCCTCAGCACTCAGGAGGTCCCAACTCCTGAAACTTGGGCCACTGCGGCAGGTGCCTCGCTCCCACCTGTACTATCGCCCCGCCCCGGGGTGCCTCCCCTGCCCCCTCCCACCGATCCTACCCTATCCACGCTAATTGATGGCATCATCATCCATGAGATTTGGATGAACTGAGGAATGGGTGGGCTTGTTTGGCTTCTTATCAAAATGATTAGTGAAGTGACTTATGTTTCCTTCTTTCTCTCCCAAAGTGACTCTGCCTTGCCTGACTCCAAATATCACAGTGCTGCTGAAAATGAATGACACAAATAAGAATTCATCTAATTTCAGCTCTCCAGCTCTCACTTTGTTGAAAGGGACATGAATTGAAATTGCCCTAATTGGATACTGCTTTATGTGCCCTAAAACAACCATCTCATTTCTGGCTAAGTTAATGGAGATAGCTTTGTTGCACTAATGATCTGGATGTTTTCCATGATGTGTTTCATAAAGGCCATAGTATACAGATCATTTTGATATCTGTGAAAGATAAAAGTTATTATATTGATAAGTGTCTACAGTTCTTGATTATACTTTTATATTTATCTTCTACTTTGATTTAGCTGATATTAGCATTTCATTGGCCCAGTGCCAGTTGTTAGGTATTCAGAGGTTACTATTAGATTGGCCTGACTCCTTTTTTTTTAATAGCTTTATTTAACACTTTTTTATATAAACAATTACAATAATGCCAAAATAAAAGAGAAAAAAAAAGGAGATAGAAAGAAACCCACAGACATCATACACATAACAAAATCTCCAGCAATCAACACAAAAAACACATAAGTAACCCCCACGCCTCGACCTCCCCCCCCCCCCCGCCCTCCCTATTAACACTGGAATCAAGCTGTATACTAGGAAAGAATACCACCATGGGCATGGGCAATACAGAGTAAAAGGAGCAAGAAGAGAAAAAAAGAAACATTTGTTAACCCCACTCGCTCCCAGCAACATTATTAAACTTTGTTACAGCACGCAGCATCAGCAAATTCTCTCAGGGCGTTCCATTTCTGCAGGCATTGTGGGCCACGGGTCACCCCCTTACGGGGCATCTGCTCATATTTGCTAAACACACAAACCTGAGCCCACCACATATGATATCGCAACCCAGCCATGTTCTTCCAGTGGCGGGCTAGGAGGTAGATAGCTACTCCTAGCATGAAATCTAATAAAAACCTATGCTCTTTACACAGGTTAGGAATAGGAGTAGCAGAGCGAAAAGCAACCAAACCCCAGGTTAAGGGGGTCTGGAAGTCCAAGATTCTCTGGACTGTTGTCCACACCTGGAGCCAGAATGACTGCACCCTTTGACATTCAAACAGCATATGCCTCAGAGTCCCCACATGCGAACCGCACGTCCAGCAGAGCGAGGAGGCTGAACTATCCCATTTACACAGTCTAACAGGTGTTAAATAGGCCCTATGTGCGAACAAGAACAGGGACTGCGTAATGGAGGCCGCCTTGGCAACTCTCACTTGACGCACCCAGAATCTCTGCCAGGAACGCTGTGTCATGCAAACACCTGTGTCTTGTTCCCACACTTTCTGCAGCCCAAGTAATCGTGCAGACAACCCTCCATGTAGCTCCTTATACAGGAAAGAGGCTGCTTTGCCAGACTGCTGTGCCAGCTGAATTGTAGTATCAACGTCCCACACTTCCTGCAGCAACACGCTCCCCACGAGGAGCTTACTTAAGCAGTGCTTTAATTGAAGCCATTGAAAGTATAACTTCCCGGAAAGCTGAAACTCCTGTTGCAAACTACCAAAGCTTTTCCACTCTTTCTGATCCAATAACTGCCCAACAGTCCAAATGCCCTTTTCATACCAAGGTTTCCAAGCAAAGGGCTTTTGCTGAATCTTGAAATATGGGTTGTACCAGATAGGGAGATCAAGCGTGACATTCCCCTCAGTCCCCACAGTTTTAGCTAGGAACCTAAATGCTCGCTGAGTGTCAATAATCATCCGAGGCCTGCCAGAGGTCTCACTAAACACCATTCCCGGGAGTAGGTACAGAGGGACAGGGGCTACCAACCTCTTTTCCAGATCTAACCAGACCGGACTCAGATCTGAATGCTGCTCTCTCCATCTAATACCCTGCTTCAGTAGGAAAGCTTGATGATACATGAAAAAATCGGGAAAACAAACTCCTCCGTCCTCTTTTGAGGCTTTCAACTTTTTAAGGGCAATTCTCGGGGGTTTGTGCTGCCACAGGAAAAGTGCAAGGAGCTTCTCAAGTTGCCGGTAAAAGTGTAGAGGAAAATAGAATGGCACCATCTCTAATATGTAATTTATTTTGGGCACAATGGTCATTTTGATTGTTTCCAATCTGCCCCACCAGGATAATAACAACGGGGACCACTTTGTGGTCAGACTCTGTACATTGGCCATAACTGCCTCCATATTATGTTGCAGCATATCATCCAGAGAGTGACAATAGTATGCTCCTAGGTACTTAATCTTAGTTGACTCCCATACAAACAGGAATTCTTCCAAATCATTTCTGAGAGCTCGAAAATTGAGAGGAAAAGCAACAGATTTAGCCCAGTTAATTTTATACCCCGACAAAGAGGAATACTCCTGAATCTGCTCTAGGATATTTGCCACAGACCTTGGATTGGTAAACAACAGGAGGTCATCCGCATATGCAGAAATCTTGATATCACCCCCCGCCAGCCTAATACCTTGAATTCGACTATTCTGTCTAAGGAGAAGGAGTAGCAGCTCAAGTGCAAGATTAAATAAAAGGGGCGATAAAGGGCAGCCTTGACGCGTACCCCGACACAATGCAAAATCCACGGATTGGATATTATTCACGGTGATACTTGCAGAGGGAGAAGCGTACATGACCTTAAGCAATCCAAGAAATCGCTCCCCAAATCCAAACCACTACAAGGCTGCATAGAGGAACGACCACTCAAGGCGAACAAAAGCCTTTTCGGCATCTAAGGAGAGGCCGACCAAGGGTTCCTCTTGACACTCTGCCCCCGCAATCACATGACATAATAACCGGGCGTTGTCTGCAGTAGAACGCCCTTCTATGAACCCACATTGATCTGGATGGATTAAGCGGGGGATCACAGAGGACAGCCTACGTGCTAATACTGAGGCAAAGATCTTATAATCCACATTTAATAAAGAGATCGGACGGTAGTTGCCCACTATCTGCGGATCCCTTCCTGGTTTTTCCAAGACTACAATTCTAGCTGCTGTAAACATGCCCACCTGGGGGCTTTCTGCCACTAGAGAGTTATAGTATTCCTGCATAAAGATGCCAAGATCCTTGGCAAATATCTTAAAGAACTCAGCAGGCAGCCCATCGGGGCCAAACGCCTTACCAGTTTGTAACAAGCGTATGGCGTGCTCAATTTCCTCCAGGGTAATAGGGCTGTCTAACATGTCTAAGCTGTCCTCCTCTAACCGCGGTCTATCCACCTTATCGACTAACCGTGCGAATGCCTCTCGTGAACAACTTTTTTCAGAGGAATATAGGTTTACAAAAAAGACCCTAAAGGCCTCCGTGATGTCCTTATCTCCCAATAACAGGGCCGAGGCACCATCGGCCTTAATGGCCGCAATACGACTAGCCTCCTTTTTTGCCTTCAGCGAATTGGCCAATAGCCGCCCTGCCCTATTATTTTCCCAATAATATAGCCCTTCCTGGGCTTTAATATATTGAGTTGCCTCATCGGTCAGCAGCTGATTATATTTATACCGCAAGCGCTGCAGACGAAGTAGGATACAAGGATCCTGTCTCTTGACCAAGATGCGTTCGCCCGCTTTAATTTGCAGATCTAATTCGGCCAACTGCTCCTTGCGGAGCCTCGCCTGATAAATGCTAAAACTTGTAATCACAGCCCTGATGGAGGCTTTAAAGCCTTCCCATCTTGCCCAACCCGATGTTAACTGAGGCAGGTTAAAACTAAAGTAGTCTTTCATAGCTGAGCGTATTTTGTCTTTAAAATCACTATTCTCTAACAAGGTTTTGTCAAAAAACCACTGAGCCGGAACCCGCTCTGGTCTCCCATCCTCCAGCATAAGAGAAACAGCAGCGTGGTCCGACAAATGCATCGCATGGATCTCAGTGCCAATAACACTAGTCGTCAGGGTTTTAGAGAGCAACAAAAAATCTATTCTGGATAGGGATTTGTGCGGAGGGGAATAGAACGTAAATTCCTGTTCCACCGGGTGCATTAGTCTCCAGATATCCACCAATCCAAGGTCTTGCAATAGTGAAATCAAAACTGAATGAGCTTTCAGCGGTCTACATGATCTAGGAGGCTTCCTATCCACCAATGAATCCAAGACTAAGTTGAAATCCCCACCAACAAGGGACGGAATCACCGTTTCCCCATGCAATTCTTGTGCAAGAGCCCTAAAAAACTCAGGATTGTCACTATTTGGAACATATACGTTTAGAACATTTAACTCTAGCTGCCCTACATGAAGGTGAACTCTAACCCATCTACCAATCTGATCTGCTTGGACTTGAACCACCTGCGGGGCAAGAGCTTTCCGCACAAGTATCGCCACTCCATTATGCTTCTGCACAGCAGCCGAGAATCCCACCACTGAAAAAGGCTTGATGTTTAGTTTTAAAGACTCCTTGGAATTTAAATGAGTCTCTTGTAACAATATTATATCTGCCTTTTCTTGTTGGCCATATTGAATTATTTTCTTCCGTTTCATAGGGCTATTGATGCCTTTGACGTTAAGAGAAAGAATCTTAATAGGTGCCATTATATTGCTTCCTCATCACACTCTAGCAATTGCTCTGAACCAGCAGTCATCTTGCCACTTGGAGCATGATATTGAGACCACACATTAAGCTGGACAGCATACCTCTGCATAGCCAAAATACACATAAAATCCCAGTGATACAACCCATGAGCTTGATTCCAGTGAACCCTTTGGAGGACGCACCACCCACCACCTGTATAGGTGAACCTGCTACGGCAGGAGAGGCCCTAGGACCGGCTCACAGTACACGTACGCGTGCGCTGGTCAGCCCACTGCTATAACCCTCAAAACCGGTGGCCAAAAAGCTGCTGAGAACCTCAGGCTTCTTGCCGACCTTAACACATACTGTATGAACCCCAAATCCAATACCACCCACAGACCACGCCAAATACATCAATCAAATGTCCCAGATGAACCTCAGGACATCAACTCCGCTTCTTTATAGTCCAGATAACTTCGCAGGGCTTCAGTTTCATCAAAGTTCCTCGTTTGGTTATGGAGGGTAACCCTCATTCTAGCCGGGTACAGAAGTCCAAATCTGGCCTGAAGGTGTTGGAGTCTGGGTCTTAGCGAGAGGAAAGCTTTACGCCTATCTACAGTCGCTTTGGCAAAGTCCGGAAAAAACAGCAATCTGTGGCCCTCATACTCCAACGGCGAGTGTACCCGCGCTGCATCTAAAATTTTCACTGCATGCTGAAAGCGCAGGACTTTAAAGATGATAGGCCTAGTCTTCTTGCTATTCAAAGCAGACTGCGAGGGGACCCGATGAGCCCTTTCGATTTCAAAGGGCATATCAAACGATAACTTCAATACTGCTGGTACCAACCTCTGTACAAACGCACACATGTCTTTGCCTTCCACACCTTCGGGCACCCCTATAATCCGTACATTGTTCCTTCTGGATCTATTGTTGTTGTCTTCTATTTCTCGTTGTAAGGCCTTAATTTGCTTTGCATGTTTGCCGATGTCCTGTAGTTTCTCCTCGTGGACAGCTAACTTCGAGTCCACGGTATCTTGCCGCTCGACGATGGTTTCCATTCGCTGCTTTAAGAGGCTAATATCCCTTGCATGGACGATAGCGCATTGCTGTTAAACGTGACTATTTCTTTGACCGATCTTATTTCTGCAAGGATCTCCTGCATCACCTCTGAGCCTTCCCGGTTCGATGCCATTTTCTGTGGAGACGGAGGTTCCGTCTTTGATCTCTTGACACTCGAATTTTGGCTTCCAACAAAGTCTATACAGTTTGGTTTTGGACCCGACATGCTCCCGGGGTAGTCCAAAAGCAAGAAATCTCACTGGTTTGGTTTTGGGTTCACAAATACCAGCGCAAACGCCAAATTTTAAGCAAGGTCCTTCAGAGCTTCGTCTTAGGCACTCATTCCGCCAATGCCCAGGCTCCACCTCCCTCGGCCTGACTCCTTTTTTTGAAGGAAAGATCTGTATGAGTCTGCATGGATAGAGTATTTTCTAGGGTGTTGAGTTTGCCATGGAGAGACCTGAACGGCTCAACACTCTAACCCTGATTATATATATTTTCAACCTATGAGCAGTGAGCTACATTTTCTGGGATTGTAGGGTTATACTTATGTAGATGATGTGCAATTCTCATTATGAATGGAGATTTAGGCTAGTTAGCTAAAATAAATATGTTGCTGGGGTCTCTCCAAAGATTAAGGAGAATGGGTTGTTGTTGAACTGCCAGAAAATGGATGCTTTGTTAGTTAGTCCTCCTAACATGGTTTGAGGCCCTTATCTGCTTAAGATGGAGTCAGTGGATATCCAACCGGTGAAGGAAGTATGTGGCCTGAGAGTTTGCCAAATTCATAATTCTCTCTGAGGAGCAGGTGTCAAAGGTGATCCAGACAGCATTTTTATGTTGCAGTGCAGGTAATGCAGAAACTCTGTCCATTGTTAGAAAAGAAGTCTTTTTCATCTTTTGTCCATGTTGTTCCACATTTGGGGGTATGTTTACTAAACTGCGTTAGTGCAATTCGCGTTAGGAGCCGCGTTAGTGGAAGGAAAGCCAAAAAAGGACATGGGCGGTACATCGTAACCGATAACGCGCAGTTGCGCGCGGTATTGCGTGCCGCGCAGCAACGATCGCTACAGCACGCACGCTACTGCACACAAGCTTAAGAAAGTGCGCAGACACCCAAATACAGAAACAGAGCTGTAGCACAATGGCTACTACACAACCTCATGGTACAAGGGTCATTGGTTCAATTCCCCAGTGTGCCTAATGAAGAAGGCTGGCTGAGGCGTCATGTGTAACCCTTTGAAGGCCTACTATAATATTTTAATCCACATTCTGCAGCCGGGTTAATGTTTGCACATGTCAGGAAAATTGTACCCGTCGTACCCAATATGTTCCAATAGTGACGTTCCCTCTGGCATGGTCATGTATTATATACCATTTGATAGGAATATATAGGCAGAAGATGAGATCCTGAAAGTACTGGGCTTGGCCTGGAAAGGGTTAAGTAGTGGGCTGTGAGGAAGTTTAGTTGTACCTGAATAGTGCTGCCAGCAAACACACCCTCACAGTGGCGTAACCTAAGGTGCCACATAAGGCACCCTAGAGGGCACTCCATAGGGCACATTATAAAGTGCGCTGTCTGCCAAGGCACCCTATAATGTCCCCTATAGGACACCATATAAGGCACCTTATAAGGCGCTGTATAGGGCGCCCTATGAGCCACCCTAAGGGGACAGTACCCTGAGGGTGGTCCTGCTGGCAGAACTAATATACAATAAAAATAGACAATGCCTAAGACAGCCCTATTGATGAACCCCACTCTGGGTTCTGAACCCCACTGTGGGTTCTGAACCCATGTCCTCTGGCTCTACAGGCAGTGAAGTAACCAGTGGGCTAGAGCTGCTAACAAACAACTGGCTGGCTACAGGAGGACTGCACGGCACCACACCCACATTCTGCTGTGGCTACCAGGATAGGGGTAACCCACCCGTACCCATGATGCACTGCACATGCAAATCAGCAGTCGAGAGATGGGCACAAGATCAGGTATGCAACCCCACAGCACCTCGGCCTTGTAGGGGGAACAGACCGTGTGTGGCACTGCCACAGAGTAGCCACAGACAGTCACATTGTGCGGGTACAGTGCCCACCCTGAGGTTGAGGTGGGGCGTCCAGCACCAGGTCCACAGCACCTTTCATGGCTGAAATAAGCCATGCTGCAGGTCCCCATCAGTGTGTGATAGGAAATCCATTAGACACACCTAGGATACAGCTGTGCTCTGCTGTATGTCCTGGTCATGTCTAGTCACTATAGGCGCTGTTGCACCCAGACCAGTGCATATCCTGTGTTGGTGCCATCGTTACCTGCTGTAGGTGAAGGGGGGGGGTGGTGTATGGACCCATAGGCAGATTATGTACCACCACACAGCCCACCCTCTGGGGCTCAGGGGGAAACAGGATCACCCACCAATAGATCCACAGTCTACCTCCCTGCAATGACAACGGTAGAGGGGACCAGCAACAGCAGTCCTTCTGGTGAACAGACAGAGCAGCACACATCCATAACGCAATAGCGGACAGACGGTAGGCGTGGAAATGCTCAGCTGCCCCCCACCATTATCTGACATTCTCCAGCAGCAAGCCTCCAGCCGCTGCACCCTGCAAGGTGTTCCAGCAAGACAGCATACTAGCTGCAGGCAGTCTGCCAGCTAGTCCATAGTGCATGGTCCTGGAAGAGATGCATGTACCCGGAACGGGGTTGTCAGCATACACACCAAGCAGATAGGTCAGTGATTGGGCCCCAAAAGGAAACCCATATATATCACATGAGAGAAATGCTATATAGCACTATGGGGGAACCTAGCCATGCCATGGTCACTGCTCAGTCAGGGTGAGAGTGACCTCCCAGCAGGACATGCTGTGGCCACTCTGTCCGTGCAGGTGGTACTGGGAACTACAATGTCCGAGCTATTGCCCTAAGCCCTGCGCACATGCGGCAAGGCCAGGCCACCCTATCCAGGCTATTCCCACAGTACCTTGCTCCTCATTATGCACATTGGCAGGCCAATACTGGGAGGGCTGTGGAGGGTGTTGGAAGCCACCACACACTGGATAGACAGACACGCACTCCCCACACCTATGCCAGCATTGTGCAACTCTAGAGGTGTTGGGCAGCCCAAGCCACCATACCAGTCCTGGGCACAGTGCAGGCATGGCTATGGTACGCAATACTGTAGGAGTCACTCCCCAGGTTGGTAAACACTGTCAGACACAGGACCTGTAGCACACTCCACAGACATCAGAAAGGTTGCTATGATGCAGCTCACTCAGGGAATTGTACTTAACCTAGGAATTGCTATCTGCCAGTGATCATAGCAACCTTTTGATAGATGTGTACCATATTCCCAGGTTTAGGGTGGCATTACTACGGTATGCATGTGCTAGTATTGGGAGATGCACACAGAGCCCAAAGTCCTGCCTCTCCAGGAGGCTGTGGATAATGGGGCCTGTGGGTGCGGGTGTGTCTGCCCCTGTTGGCTGCTGCTTTACGGCAGAGGTTCCCAACTCCATTCCTGCGGTGCCAAACACTGTTCGGGTTTTCATGCTGTCCCTCATGAATATGCATGAGATACATCTGCATACCATGGGGGTGGCGCTTAGAAATACAGCACAGGCATCTTCATCAGAGGCAGCATGGAACCGGAATGGTGTTTGGCCCTCCAGGACTGCATTTGGGAGGCTCTGCTCTAGCTAATGTGCATGTTCATGGTGTCTGTGCTCTGTAGGGTAAAATGTGGGTGTTTTGGGCATGTTTACGTCATCTGCAAGAACGGTTCTGTCTGTATTAGCACGTTATAGTGATGGGTAAAATATGAGGACTGGGTTGGTGGAAACCACAGCTGGGACTTGAACCTGTGACCTTCTGCTTCTGAATACACTGGTTCTGTGCACTGCACCACCATGTTCTCACAGAGATGGTGCATTCCCTGGTGCTACCATGACTGTTGGTCAGACAGGGCCTGTCTGCTGCAGTGCACGGCACCCACCTACACAGGCTAGACCACGGTTTGCTGTGGGCAGCTACCACTGCCCCCTCCACCACCAGTATCCCTCAGCCACCATGCTGACATGCCCTTCTGCTGGTGGAGCTGGTGGTACGCAGTCTCAGGCCATCCTGTGTGTGGGTAGGCGGCTGCCTATGGTGCGGGTTCTGGGGTAGGGGTGCCTGCATATCTGTCCGCACGTCCCCCAATCACCGCCTGCCACTGTTCTGTGCCCTTGGAGGTACCTGCTGGGTACTATCCCCTGTGACACTGTGATAGACACGCTCATGCCCATGTTGGGCCCTCCTCAGTTGCTGTCTGGCTGCTGTACAGTTTCAGCATTCCTAGGTGCCACCTAGGCATCTGCCTAGTCCGCACTGTGCCCCAGCTGCACCACAGCATGTGCCGCCTGCAGCCCTCTGTATCCCCTTTTCCAGCATCTGCCCAGTTGCCCGTTCCGACATGCCCGCCCTGATGTTACGGGACATGTGCATGCCATAGGAACCCTGTCCGATGGTGGGGAAATCCCTGAGCAGCGCTATTTCACTGTGGGCCCATGCACCTTGTATGGGGACGGAGTATGGACCCTTCCACAAATTATATCTGTTCTATGGAGCTTACTCGGGGGGGGGGGGGTTGATGTTTCTCATTGCTACCACTATTGTACAGCTTGGTTGTTGTTTTTTTCCAGTTTGTTGGGGTCATTTTCGGTGTTTCTGTGCCCCTTTTGTTCTGTGCACATGTATCACACTTATCACCTTTTTTTGGTTTCCCTGCCTAGGCTGTACATTGCTGACACGTAAATGGTTTCTCTCCCCTTTAAAGTGCTTTTACCGGTAGGTTTTCATTCGCGTTGGAATTCAGCTCTGAAATTCAGCGCGTTGGTGTGAAGGGAGCCTCTCCCCACCCACTCTCCGCCCATTGACCCCTTCTCTCCGCCCTCTCTCCACCTTCTGCGGTGTTTTATCGCGCCACGGAGCATTACGCTCAGCGCGTGATAGCGCGCGCTATAGCGCGTTTACGATCGTTAACGTCGTACAACGCGCGTTATTCACGTTTACCGCAGTTTAGTAAACATACCCCTTGGATTATTGCAGTGGTGTGTATGTTGGCCTGTCAAGGAAGTTGACTGAGCAATTCTAGTTGATTCAGAACGCAGCAGCTAGGCTGGTATTGGGGTGTTATAAATGGACTGAACCAGCCCCATTACTTTATCAGCTAGATTGGCTACCTTTCAGAGCAGAGTTCAGTTTAAACCAGTGGTTCTCAACCCAGTCCTCTGGGACCCTCAGGCCAGTCAGGTTTTTAGGATATCCACAATGAATATGCATGAGATAGATCTACATGCACTGCTTCCATTGTATGCACACTCTATCTCATGGATATTCATTGTGGATATCCTAAAAACCTAACTGGCCTGGGGGTCCCAGAGAACTGGGTTGAGAACCACTGGTTTAAAATATTAACTTTAGTTTTGAGAATTTTATGAGGTAGTGGCACAATTTATTTTAAAAAATAAGTTGAACTGATATGTACCCAGTAGATACCTGTTTTCTAGTTAGAGAGTTTTGGTGATGGTTCTGTTCCCCACATTGTAGAACAGTCTTCCTGTACAGGGCTGGCCCCAGAGTCGGTACAAGATATTGGTGCCCTAGGCAAACTTTAAGTGTTACACCCCCCTAGCTGTAAGAATCTATTGTTTATCTTTGAATGCCCTGCTCTTTGCCACCCTCCAGAAGCTGCCGCCCTAGGCAGTTGCCTTGTTTGATTAGTGGTTGGGCCAGCCCTGCTCCTGTAACTGACAGGCTAGAGACATATTCTGAGAGTCATTTTAAAAGGTTTAGTCATGATTTGTATATCTAAAAACGTGCATGTGGATGTCAAAATCAAGGACACGTCTCCATAGCCATTCTACGGATGATGTTCGCAGACGTCTGCGGTGCAGGGACATCCAAGTAGGCAAAGGGGTGTGGCAGAGGCATGTCCAGAGAGGGGCAGTGGCATCCCCTTTTAATCTCAGAGACATCTGCAGGCATGTCTTTTCATATATTGGTTTGTAGCTACCGGTTAGGATGTCTCTGTTATTAGAGGTTCTCTGTTTTTTAAAATATTGTTTGTGTTGTGAATTTAGTTTGGTATATTCTTTATCTCCAGGAACAAGCAGGAATGTAGTCTTCACATATGGGTATCATCAGCACTGACGAAGCCCACGCGGGAATGCTCCCCAGCATCCTATAGGAAAGCTTTTGGGAGCATCCCACTGCGCCTGTGCTGCTGCCTTCCCACCTTTCCAACTCTCCCTCTTCAGTTTTTCATTTTCCGTGGAGCGGACAGGCAGCAACTCCTGTCACCGCAGAAAATTTTCTTTTTTGTGGTTATGTCTGCCTTCCCGTCGACACTCACACCGGTACCACCGCTGACTTCTTTGTTTTCTTCTTCTTTCTTCTAAAAAAAAAAGATTTTCTTGAGGGTCTGTCTCCTCTTGGTGCCTCAGCGCCATTTTGGCCCTGTGTTCTTTCAAAATGGAGAAACCAACTAGTGGTTTCAAAAAATGTTCAAAATGTGGCAGTACCATTTCTGCTACCGACACCCATGACTGGTGTCTTAAATGTTTGGGCCCAGACTATTCACCATCGGAATGTCTCCTCTGCAGAAAGATGACTAAGAGGGGCCTGCAGAACAGAGATGCAAAGCTCAGCACCCTTTTTGCCTCGGACATAAATGTCTGTTGCATCAACGTCGTCCAGGGCTTCATTTTCCTCCCATGGATCTTAGGTAACCAAACCCAAGTCTTCCTCAAAGACCGGCCGGTCCTCAAAGGGTTGATCTCCTTCTAAGCATTGAGATGCTTCTAGCATTGCCCTCAAGGACAACACACTGGCCAATCAACCCCGGCGGGAGGTATTTGCCTCCAAAGCATTATCAGGGTCCCAAGATGTTCCCGAGGTGTCCACCTCCAGAGAGCTCTTGGTGCCATGTTCTGGTGTCATGGCCTGTTCCGCCGGTACTGATACCCAGACATCGGCAATCTCCATGGATCAACGTATCCTAGCCATTGAGCGCAGTCTTGCGGCCTTGCTAGCAGCCTCCGTACTGTTAAAGCCACTACAATCGGTTCCGCAGTCAAAGGTACCGATACCGGTACCGGATGTATATGCATCTACTGTTGCGCCGCACTCCATACTACCACCCATGCCAGCCTTAGAATTGGTGTCCAGCATAGAGGGTCCGGTATCAAGGCATTCCGATGCCGACTTTGATCAGTACCTTCGACAGGCAGTATAAGAGCACCCAGCCCATCCATACTTCGAGTCTTCTGATTCCGATTCTTCCTATGACTCCATCGGTACCGGAGCAGTTTTCCCGGAGGATCCCTCTCCTTCGCCGCAACATCGGAGTCTCCTCCGGAGGACATGTCTTTTCAAGACTTTATACAGGATGTGGCTCGGGGTCTCTCAATCACCGTGACCCCCGAGAAGGAGCCGAGAGCTGAAGAACTTGAAATACTTCAGTATTCGGCAGCCTCTAAGGAGGCCGCAATCCTTCCCATACACCAAATTTTGCACAACCTCATGCTTAGGATGTGGGAAACACCCTTAACGGTGTCTCCACATTCTCGAAGGCTCGATACAATGTACCGGGTACCTCAGTGTCCCGGATTCCAAAAAACGCAGTTACCACACCATTCCATGATTGTGGAATTGGCGATACGCTGAATCAAAAGTGCCAAGACACATTCATCTATTCCTCCGGGCCGTGAGGCAAGGACTCTCGATGCCTTTGGTCATCAATGTTTTCAGGCCTCTATGTTATCAGCCAGAATATATTCATACATACTCTACATGGGTATGTTTCTTCGAGAGGTTACTAAAGATTTGGAACTCATGGCTCCTCTTCTCCTCGATGACAAGAGGGCCGATTTCCTTACTCTTGTTAAGCATAACCAAAATGTTTCTACATTCATGAACAGAGCAACCTTTGATTGTTTCGAATGCATTAGCAGGACCTCTGCTATTTCTATTGGTGCATGTCAGATTGCTTGGTTACAAGCATCTGATTTAGAGCAGTGGGTGCAAGACAAACTGGGGAATATTCCTTGCACGGGAGAAAACCTCTTTGGCAGAATAAAGCTTCTCAGCTTGATTCCGAGAACACTACCTTGAATAGACTATCAAGGACCACTGCAAACCCAGCTAAGAAAAAGACAGTTAAGAAAACCTTTTTCAACAAGAAATTCTATCCTTCTTACACCCAAACTGTCCACTGCCCAATCCATGCTCCCCAGAAGTGCCAGCAGCAGCCAAAACAACAAAGAAAGGCTCAAGTCCCCAGAGCTCAACCAGCTCAGCAGACACAGCCTCCGTAAGGTCTTTGACTCCTTCCTAGAGAACCTAGTCATCCTACCTCTAAAAATGCCAGAGCCACTCAACATTCCAGGCAGACTGTGTTACTTTGCCAAGAGGTGGCAGGAGATAACATCAGAGCATTGGACTCTCTGTGGAACCCCAGATATAGACCTATTTTCAAGTCCTCAGAATGCCAAACTTCCCCGATTCTGTTCCAGAATTCTGTCTCAGTACAGTCAGGCAATAGATGCTTTCCACCTCCACTGGGGTCAGGACTTCCTATATGCCTACCCACCCATTCCCCTCATTCCCAAGACTCTCTTCAAGCTTCAGAGAGACAGGGGCCTTATGATCCTCATAGCCCCATGCTGGCCATGACAGACGTGGTATCCACTGCTTCTATGTCTCTCTCAAGCCAGTTCTCTGGAGTTGAGATGTGCTCCAGATCTTCTATCCCAGGAGAATGGGACGCTTTTGCACCCAAATCCTTAGTCTTTATACCTGATGGCCTGGCTGCTGAAAGCTTAGAACTCCAGGATGTCAACCTCTCTCAACAGTTTAAGGATATCCTTTTTGGCCTCAAGGAAACCTTTCACAAGGCATGCCTATGCCTTTAAGTAGAGAAGGTTCTCTATCTGGTGTTCAAAAAAGGAACTTAATCCTTTTTTAGTTCCAGTAGAGGCGTTACTGGAGTATCTCCTCCACCTTTCATCCTCTGGACTTAAGACTAATTCAGTAAGAGTCCACCTTGGTGCCATTACGGCTTTCCACAAGCCCTTTAATGGACATCATGTCTCCTCTCAGCCGCTTGTAGTGTGGTTTATGAGAGCCATGGGATTTAAATCTTGTCCTTAGACAGCTTATGAAGCTGCCCTTTGAGCCCTTAGACACTACATCCATAAAGTTTCTTTCTTGGAAGGTAATCTTCCTAATTGTCCTCACTTCTGCAAGATGCATCAGTGAGCTACAAGCTTTAGTGGCTGATCCTCCTTACACAAAATTCCACCATGATAAAGTAGTCCTTAGGACTCATCTTCACTTTATTCCAAAGGTGGTTTTGCCTTTTCATTTGAACCAGTCGGTTTATCTTCCTGTCTTCTTCCCTAGGTCTCATGCCTCTAGTGCAGAAAGGAATCTTCACACGCTAGATTGTAAACGGGCTTTAGCCTTTTACCTTCAGAGAACTAGGCAGCATAGAAAGGCTTCACAGCTTTTTGTTGCCTTTGATTCCAGTCACCTGGGCTGACCAGTTTCCAAGAGAACTCTATCCAGGTGGATTGCAGACTGCATATCCTTTACCTATGAGAGTAAGGGACTTTCTCTCGAAGGTCATGTCACAGCTCACAATGTGAGAGCAATGGTTACCTCTATGGGCAACCTTCACTCGGTGTCGATTGATGACATCTGCACAGCAGCCACTTGTTCCTCTGTCCACACCTTTGCAGCCCATTACTGCTTAGACAAGGACTCCCGTCGGAATGCCTCATTTGGCCAAGCTGTTCTCCAGCATCTCTTTCAGACTTAGAACAACTCCTACCCCCTATCCCGAATTTCGATACCAGAGATCCTTCGGAGGAAGCATGACCCACCTCAGCCTGGTTTTTGCTGCTTTCTGGGGTCATCTCCCTGGCATCTCTAAGCTTGGGAGTCCCCATATATGAAGACTACATATAACAGGTGATCTCTGGGAACAGGTGGAACTGAGTCTTCACAACCCACCCTCCTCCCCTAGGAGTTGTATCTCTATCTCTCTCTCTTTCTTTTCTTCTCTCCTTTTGTCTCAGCTACAAATCCAGCTGAAGAGAGAGAGTTGGAAAGGCAGGAATGCAGCAGTGCAGGCACAGTGGGATGCTCCCAAAAGCTTTCCTATAGGATTCTGGGCAGCGTTCCCGTGCGGGCTCCATTGGTGCCGATGATACCCATATGTGAAGACTCAATTCCTGCTGTTCCCAGAGATCACCTGTTACAGGAAAGTAACTACGCTTTATATATTTTAAGTAGCATTTTAGAAGGAACATCTAGGAAGAATCTGGAATGTCCAGAGCAGAGCATCCAAAAAAAAGGGGGAGTGGAAGCAGTGAAGGGATGCATGTATACATACCTTCTGAAATGGCTTCATCTCTACTTTGAAAAATGAACATCCAAGTAGTCAGTTCTGGAGATGCTTCCCCCTCCCGCACATAGCAAGGCCAGGTGTGTGCACCGGTCTAGGCCATTTCACAAATGTGGATGTCCTTGAATTGGTTGTCCACAGAACCAGGTACTTGGATATCCCAGCTGGGACATCTCAGCTGTAAGCCTGTAAGGTGTTTGGAGAATGTATTTATGTGCAGGTTTCTTCAGGCAGGAAATAACGGTGGCAATGAAAGCACATTTTGTGCTTCCTCTTGGATGTGATATATCCATGAAATGAACACTATTTTTCAACTTATTTGTGGTCAGGAGCAGGCATAGGCATGAATGACTCACCAACCAGGGTCAGATGTGCTTATGCCATTCTGAAATTGTACCACAACATTCATCTCCCATGCTCTGCACGGGCACTGTTCCACATGAACATTCTCGCTGGGGATATCTATATACCCAGCTTCTAAAATTGTCCCAGAGATGTCTCCATGCTTTGCGTATCTAAGTGCCCATTTTCAGAAGTCTAACTCATGAATAGGGCTTCTAAAACAACCCTCTTCATGTATAAAACCTAGAGTTAGCAGACACCCCCAATTTTCAGGGATTGTCGTAGATTTATCACCTTTATCCCCAGTTCTTACTCTTTGGCAACCTCCTGTTTCCAATTCCAGCAGTGGACTAGGAACAGGGAAGCCAGAGTTCAAATGCCATGGCTGTTGACATTGTACTAAGTACTGGGGATGATAGAGTGCTTTCTTCTCTACAATCTCTGGATTTTTTCAGCCAAAATGAGCACTTTTCAGAAGCCAATGTGTGCCTGGAACAAGTCTATAGTTAGACGTAATGTCAGACTATTCTGAAATCAGGCAGGGATTTCCAGGTTCCTTGGAACACCCTGGTACCCCTTCACCATGACCTGTTTAGATTTGGACATCCTCAGAGCCGGCTTCTAAAATGGTTGAATGTCTCTATGCCCAAAGCACAAATATGGCTTCTAAAATGGTCTCCATGGTGTTCTATTGGTGAAAGTTTAGCTTTAAACTATAGCTATGTATGAAGGGCCCAATATTGAGTTCAGATGGCTAGGCGCAAGTAGAGTACCTAGCCGTTGCTGCCATCCTCTAACCCTGAATATTCAATGCTGGGGTCATTTCCACCCCGGCATTGAATATGCGGGGTTGCCACACATGCCCAGAATCTGCAGAGGCTAACAGGGTGGCAGCAATAAGAACATAAGAACATAAGATATGCCATACCGGGTCAGACCAAGGTCCATCAAGCACAGTATCCTGTTTCCAACAGTGGCCAAACTAGGTCGTAAGTACCTAACAGTTACCCCAAAAGACACAGGTTCCTCAATGCTTGTATTCGGTCAAGCAGTGATATCCCGGGTCCCTTTAAATAATAGTTTATGGACCTTTCCTCCAGGAACTTCTCCAAACCTTTTTTAAACCCAGCTGCACTAACAGCTCTTACTACATCCTCTGGTAACAAATTCCAGAGTTTGATTACACGTTGAGTGAAAAAATATTTTCTCTTATTAGTTTACCCGTTCCATTCCATTCTTTAATTACAGACCTCTATCATATCTCCCCTCAGCCGTCTCTTTCCAGGTTGAAGAGCCCTAACCTTTTTAGCTTCTCTTCATAGGAGTATCCTTTCATCTCCTTTACCATTTTGGTGGCTCTTCTCTGTACCTTTTCTAATAATGCTATATACTTTTTAAGATAGGGCGACCAGAATTGCACACAATATTCAAGGTACGGTCACACCATGGAACAATACAGAGGCATTATAATATCCTTGTTTTATTTTCCATTCCTTTTCTTATGATATCTAGCATTCTATTTGCACTCTTGGCCGCCGCTGCACACTGGGTGAAGGGTTTTAACATGTTATCCACAATGACGCCTACATCTTTTTCCTGGGTGGTGGTCCCCAATGTGGAACCTTGCATTGTGTAACCATAGTTTGGTTTGTTCTTTCCTAGGTGCATAACTTTGCACTTGTCCAATTAAATTTCATCTGCTATTTGGATGGCCAGTCTTCCAATTTATCAAGATCCTCTTGCAATTTTCCACAATCCTCTTGGGTTTTAACAACTTTAAATAGTTTTGTGTCATCTGCAAATTTGATAACCTCACTCATTATTCCCTTTTCCAGGTCATTTATGAATATGTCAAAAAGCAGTGGACCCAGCACAGATCCCTGGGGTACTCCACTAGTCACCTTTTTCCATTGGGAAAATTGGTCATTTAGCCCTTTCTCTGCTTTCTATCTTTTAACCAGTTCCTGATCCACAATAGTACATCACCTCCTATCCCATGACTCTTTAGTTTTGCCAAAAGTCTCTACCAGTTTATTCACACCTTTAAAAAAAACATAACAGATTCGTAAGACAAGATCTTCCTTGTCTAAAGCCATTTTGGCTGTCTCCCATTAAGCCATGACTATATACATGCTGAGTAATTTTGTTCTTTATGATGGTTTCTACCATTTTCCTGGTACTGACGTCAGGCTCACCGGTCTGTAGTTTCACGGATCACCCCTGGAACCCTTTTTAAAAATTGGCGTTATATTGGCGGTCCTCCAATCTTCAGGTATTACAGATGATTTTCATGATAGTTCACAGATTACTAATAGCAGGTCTGCAATCTCATATTTCAGTTCTTTCATCACCCTTGGATGTATACCATCCAGTCCAGGTGATTTGCTACTCTTCAGTTTATCAAATAGTTGTAATACATCTTCCCGGTATATTGATATTTCTTTCAATTCTTCCGCAGCATCACCTTTAAATACCACTTCAGTCATGGGTAATATCCCTACATCTTCTTCAGTAAAGTCTGAAGCAAAGAATTCATTCAGTCTCTCCACTATAGCCTTGTTCCTTCTTACTGCCCCTTTACCCCTCTGTCATCTAATGGTCCAACTGAATCTCTTACAGGATTTTTGCTATGAATTTACGTGAAAAAGTCTTTATTATGTGTTTTTGCTTCCACAGCAAGTTTTTTCTCAAATTCTCTCTTTGCCTGCATTATCAATGCCTTGCATTTAACTCGCCAGTGCTTGTGCTGTTTCCAGTTTTCATCATTTGGCTCCTTTTTCAATTTCCTGAAAGATGCTTTTTTGGCAACAACAGCCTCTCTGACCTCACCTTTAAACCATGCTGGCAGTTTTTTGGACTTCCTTCCACTTTTCTTAAAGCATGGAATACAGTTGGTCTGGGCTTCCAAGATAGTATTATTAAACAACACCCAAGCTTGATGTAAGTCTTTAACCTTTGCAACTGCTCCTTTTAGTTTTTCCTTAACTATTTTCCTCATTTTATCATAGTCTCCCTTTCAAAAGTTAAAAGGTAGTAATGTGGATTTCCTTACCATCCCTCCTCCATTAATTAAATCAAACGCGATCATGCTATGATCACTATTGCCAAGTGGCCCCATCACCCTTATCTCTTGCACCAGATCTGGTGTTCCACTAAGGACTAAATCCAAAATGGCTTCCCCTCTGGTCAGTTCATGAATCAACTGCTCCAAGAAGCAGTCATTTATTTTATCTAGGAACTTTATCTCCCTAGCAAGCATGTCCTGCCGTGACACTGACCCAGTCAATACCGGGGTAATTGAAATCACCCATTATTATTACCATTCTGTAACTTTTGTTATCTTCCCTGATTTCTTTGAGGATTTAATCATCCATTTGTTCATTCTGGCCAGGCGGTCGATAGTACACCCCCACTGCCACCGCCTTCCCCTTTTTACATGGAATTTCAGTCCATAGAGATTCTACAGTGAATTTTGTTTCCTGTAGAACTTTAATCCTTTGTGACTCCATGCCCTCTCTAACATAGAGTGCAACCTCTCCACCAATTTGATCTGCTCTATCATTGCAATATAGTTTGTACCCAGGTAGCACAGTGTCCCACTGGTTGTCCTCCTTCCACCATGTCTCTGAGATACCATTCATATGTAACTTCTCATTTAGTGCTATATATTCTAACTCCCCCATCTTATTTTTTAGACTTCTAGCATTTGCATACAAGTATTTTAGAGACTGTATTTTATTCATATTAATCTGGTTATTGGTAGGCAGGGGTACTTTTTAATCTTTAAGCTCTGTCTGCTCTGTACTCCAGGGCATTTGGGCTACCTTTGTCTTTATTGGAACCTCTCTGCTGATGTGCCCTAGTTTAATTTTTTTGTTAGTATCCTTCAAGGATACATTGTTCCAAACCATGCGCTCTTGGCGACTGTTGGCTCTTCCCTATTATCTTGTTTAAAAGCTGCTCTATCTCCTTTATAAAGGTTAATGCCAGCAGCCTGGTTCCATCCTGGTTAAGGTGAAGCCCATTCCTTCGTAAGAGCCCCTTCTTTCCCCAGTATGTTCCCCAGTTTTTAACAAATTCAAAATCCTCATCCTTGCACCATTGTCTCATCCACGCATGGAGACTCCAGAGTTCTGCCTGCCTTTTGGGTCCTGCGTGTGGAATGGGAAGTTCTGGATTTCAACTTCCTACCTAAAAGCCTAAATTTAGCCTCCAGAACCTCCCTACCACATATTCCTATGTCATTGGTACTGTCATGGGGTAGATCAGTCAGAGCCTATGGAGATAGGTAAAGCTGAGCAAAACAGATCTGACACTGACAGCTCAGTGCAGCACATGGCCCAGAGTTGCTATAGGCAACATACAAAAACGGTATCACAAGGTATGAGAGCACGCCCAAATAGCAAGCTAGCTCACAGCTCATTAGATAATGAGGGGCAGCTGGGAGGGGGCGGAGCCCAAGCAAACACCAAGTCACACGCAGATAAAATTCACTTACCAGAGGTTAGTGGAGAGAGAACACAGGAGAGACCACGAGGGAAATACAGCACCGTTGGTAACTGGGAGAGAACAGCTGGTAACTGGAGGACGGGAGGAACTTGGAAACCCGGTAGAACCAGAGCAGCTGAAGAAGCCCCGAGGAACTTCTTCAGAGAGCAGGGCACAGCTAAGCAAAAGCCCAGTGAACTTTGCCAGGAAGAGGGCAGAGGGGATATTCCTGGACCCACGCTTAGGAAAACCAACCTACCAAGTAACAGGTACAAGGAGGGAGAGAGCTTCTACCCTGAAGGGAGTTTCAGGCCCAAGGGAAAACAGAGAGAGAAAAGCAGTAAAATGCTTTCGTCTTGGCAAGGCTCTGCTGTACCGAGAAACTCCGAGCAGAGAGTGTGTAAAGGTAGGCTTATTCCTTCTGATAGAAGAGACATAGAAAGTGAAGAATTTCCCTGCACTTACCAAGAGTTATGTGGCTCTCAAAATAGACTCCAGAGAATGCGGTAATTTCCCATTCTACTCTAGCTGTGAGGAGGGGAACACTCTCAGCCATACAGAGAGACTGTTTAAGAGTAACGTGAGTTGCAATCCAAAAGGACTTTATTCAGAAGAGGAGTGTGAAGAAATGCAATGTGATTTATATGAGGAGCCTGCTTCTGAGAATTGTATGGATTGTACATTTACTTTGTCTGATGAAATCACTTCTTTATGCTGAAGAGGTTTTTGGAAGTTTTGCTAAGGAAAGGAAGTGAGGAAACTTACCTTGAGTGAAAAGGACTGTTTAAACTACCTTTTTCTGTTCCACTGTTAAGCTGACAATAAGCAGTATTTTTGTTCTGGTTGTTACTTTTATTTTGTACCAGCCATATGGTCATTTTGTTCTTATATCCATTGCTTTGAAAATCCGCCCGGGAAGGGGAAATAAAAAGTCCTGTCTTAAGCCTTGCTACACGACTACAACTTAATTCTTTCGTTAGCTTGTGGGACTACAACTCCCAGAGGGCATTGCAACACCTTTTGTACCACTCCCCTTGCTACTTAAGAGAACGCCCCGATGAAATACCCACACTTTTAGCCTCTGGGGACCTTCACGGGTGAAAGTACCGACATGTACCAAGACAGCAGACTCCTCCCCAGCACTATCTAAGACCTTGTCTAGGTGGCGCATGAGTTCTGCTACTTTCGCACCAGGCAGGCATGTTACCAAGCGATCCTCATGTCCACCTGCCACCCAGCTATCTACATGCCTAATGATCGAATCACCAACTATAACAGATATCCTAACCCTTCCCTCATGGGCACTTGGCCCTGGAGAAACATCCTCAGTGTGAGAGGGTTTTACATCACCTGGAGGACAGGTCCTTGCTATAGGATCCTGCCATTCCAGGGTGATGCTCTCCTGTCACGTGACCTCTCTCCTTCATGGCAACAGGGATGCTGCCAGACTGGAGGTGGGACTTCAGGACTATATCCCTGTAGGTCTCGTATATGTACCTCTCTGTCTTCCTTATGTCTTACAAGTCTGCTATTCTTGCCTCCAGAGATCGGACTCGTTCCCTGAGAGCAAAGAGTTTCTTGCACCTTTTGCACACATAAGACCCCTCACCAACTGAGAAAATCATACTTATGACACTCAATGTAAAAGACTGGAAAGCCCCCATCTCTCTGCTGGACTGATGTCTGCATCTTCGTTTTAAGGTTGTGTTTAGATATTTTAGTTCTTTACTTAATAAGGGTTGCTGGGGATACTTATACTAATAAAACTATACCTAATATGTTTAATGGACTTTGTTCACCTGAAATTTAATTAATCTCAGGTCCTTAATGTATGCTGATGAGAATAAACAGCCGCACCTGAGAGTGAATAGGGCACCTCCTTTCCTTTAAGAGGTTTAAGCAGCTGTAAAGCTATAAATATACCAGGGGTGGGTGTGTGTTGGGGAGGGAGGGAGGGAAAAGACGTATTAAAAGCTGGCTGCTACATAGTACCCTGTCTTGTGCTTCTAAGAT
This sequence comes from Ichthyophis bannanicus, assembly GCA_033557465.1. Lineage (NCBI taxonomy): Eukaryota > Metazoa > Chordata > Amphibia > Gymnophiona > Ichthyophiidae > Ichthyophis > Ichthyophis bannanicus. The sequence continues at coordinate 1,203,556,109 of CM066031.1, forward strand.
AATCTGTGACCAAACTGCAGGGGGGAGTCCCACAGCCCTTGCCTGGATAGAGGGAGTCTTGGGTTCTAAATCTAACCAGAAATCTCTCTTCTGTGTTTTCAATTTAACCACCGCTTCCCAGTTAGCTTCTAGAGGTAAAGATAGGCCAGCTTTTACAGTGCCTATCTTTTACCCATAGAAGCTAACTGGGTAGTGGTGCAATATCGCCACTACCCATTAGCCTCTTTCACCACCGACAAACTCCGGAATGCCCACGACACACCCTGATGCTAAGCGGTTAGCATCAAGACATGTAGGGGAGAAGATTGGGTATATTCAGCAGTACTAACTGTGTTAGTGCCATTAAATATCCCACTGAGTGGCATTTGCATGGTTTATAGGGTTGTAAACCATGTAAATGCTTTTCAAATATCGAGCCCATGGTATTTTTATTTTGCGTCACTACATAGGTAGATTTCTTATCTCTTCACTTGTTGGTATTCAACATAAGTTTCTATGGAAGCTGTTGAACAAGTTCATGGTGGGAAACTCAGCTTTTAAATGGTGGGACAATAAGCGGCATCTTTATGATGTGCATAGAAATGTTCTTTGTGCCATTGCACATTGCAAATAAATGTGGATGTTTGGTAGCACCACTTTTTTTGTAATGTAGCAACTTTGATCCTGTTGGGTAGTTTGACTATTTGGATTCTTTCATTTACTATTGTATTTTTGACATATTTAAATTTTTTTTCCACATTTCAATATTCATGAAGCCTGGTGTGGCACATTCAGCATTTAGATAATGGCTCAATATGCAGCGATCTATACATTTTATCTCACTGGAATATTTTCTTTACATGATGTTACACAATATGGTAGGTTTACTAAGTGGCATTAGTGGTTTACGCACAGTGTGTGGACTGAGGCCATATGTTATTCAATGAAACCTCATGCGCACATACCACATGTACACCACTAGCCCCATTTAGTAAACCCACTTAGGGGTCAAGGGGAAGTGCAGCATAAACTTCACTAGCTGTGGTTGGTGAACTGCTGTGCTTTTCTTAGGGGGTGGGATTATACTTCCCTCTATACTGAATCCCAGCAAGGCGACACCACAATTGAAGTATGGTAGGAATGAAAAAGAAAAATATATACTGGCCGCACAACGCCAAAGATAAAATGGTGTCCACCCGTAGCATATGCACTAGGGCTAATGATAGTGGTTGTTATAGTGCAAGCATCTGGGCAGCAGCAGAATGGGAGAGTGTTGACGGCAGAGGATCACATTTTTGTGACAACGGCAACAACACCAAACTTAAACTGCGCGGAAGAAAGGCCCGGCAATCTACTTCTGTATCTTGCCATGAAAACCCAATGGATAGTTACAACAAAACAAATTGTGCTATGGTGCTGGAAGATGAGACCCCCAGGTCGGAAGGCACTCAACTAGCTACTGGGGAAGAGCTGAAGACTTTTCAGAGTAAAGCCAGCATTTATGATGTGGTTGGATCAAAGCCCTCAGGAAGTCTGACTGCTGATGTAGCTGCGCATGCAATGAGAGTCAGAAGCTGTAAAGATGTCTTACACATTGGAACATGGAACATACGAAGCATGAACCAAGGGAAGTTGGAGGTGGTCAAGAATGAAATGGAACGTGTACAACTTGATCTGTTGGGTGTCAGCGAACTGAAATGGACTGGCATTGGGCACTTTGCATCAGATGATCACATGGTCTACTATGCTGGAAATGAAAGACAAAGAATAAATGGTGTTGCATTTATAATAAAGAAGAAACCTGCAAGAACTGTAATGAAATACAATGCAGTCAGCGAACGCTTATTCTCTATTCGTCTACGAGGATTGCCTATCAACACAACTATAATTCAAGTATATGCCCCAACAACAGCTACAGAAGAGAATGAAATTGAAGAGTTCTATGAACAAGTACAAGCTGAAATTGACAGAACATGCAAACAGGATATCCTGATAGTCATGGGTGACTGGAACACAAAAGTTGGCAACAAAGAAGAAGGCAAAGTAGTTGGAAAATATGGGCTTGACAACAGAAATGAAGCTGGAGAAAGGATGATAGAATTCTGCAAGACCAATGATCTATTCATCTCAAACACCTTCTTCCAGCAACACAAGCGGCGACTGTACACATGGACTTCACCCAATGGATTGTATAAAAATCAAATTGACTACATCTGTGGAAGTCAACGATGGAAAAGCTCTGTAACGTCAACAAAGACAAAACCTGGAACTGACTGTGGTACAGATCATCAACTACTAGTATGCAAACTCAAGCTAAAGTTGAAAAAGAGCAAACCACTCATGAATGCAGCAAAATATGACCTTGAGAATATACCACTGGAATTTAAAGACTGCCTGCAAAATCGATTTGCTGCTTTAGATACAAATGACAGAGCTCCAGAAGAGTTATGGAATGATATCAAGAAGGTTGTGTTGGAAGAAAGCGAGAAGTCTCTACAAAAGGTGAAAAAGCAAAAACGGCCAAAATGGATGATGGAAGAAACTCTGAAAATTGCCCAGAAACGCAGAGAAGCTAAAGCCAGAGGAGAAAGAAAGACAATCACAGAACTCAACAGAGATTTCCAACGTGCAACAAGACAGGACAAGGAAAAGTACTACAATGACACTTGCAAGGAAATAGAAGCAGAAACTATTAGAGGAAGAACAAGATCGGCTTTCCTAAAGCTATGAGAGTTAAAGAAAATGTTCCAGCCTCGAATTGGAATGTTACAAGATGCTCAAGGTTCTATGTTGAATGACGCTGAGAAGATCAAGAAAAGGTGGAAGGAATATATAGAGTTTTTATATGAGAAAGATCAAGTGGACCAACAGCCGTTTCAACCTGTATCTTATGATCGGGAACCATTGGTGATGAAAGAAGAAGTTCAAGCAGCATTGAAAGCCTTATCAAAGAACAAAGCACCAGGCATTGATAGCATTCCCATAGAAGTATAGCAGCAATCTGATGCAGCTGTTACCATACTCACAAGGCTCTGCCAAGAAATATGGAAGACAACATAAGAACATAAGACATGCCATACTGGGTCAGACCGAGGTCCATCAAGCCCAGTATCCTGTTTCCAACAGTGGCCAATCTAGGTCATACATACCTAGCAATATCCCCAAAAGACACAGGTTCCACAATGCTTGTACTGGGTCAAGCATTGATATCCTGGGTCCCTTTTTAATAGTGGTTTATGGACCTTTCCTCCAGGAACTTGTCCAAACCTTTTTTAAACCCAGCTATACTAACAGCCCTTACTACATCCTCCGGTAACAGATTCCAGAGTTTGATTACACGTTGAGTGAAAAAATATTTTCTCTTATTTGTCTTAAATAGTTTACCCTGTAGCTTCATTACATGTCCCCTAGTCTTTCTATACTCTGATAGCGTAAACAATTGATCCACGTTTATCCGTTCCACTCCATTCATTAATTTATAGACCTCTATCATATCTCCCCTCAGCCGTCTCTTCTCCAGGCTAAAGAGCCCTAACCTTTGTAGCCTCTCTTCATAGGAGTAGCCTTCCATCCCCTTCACCAATTTGGTGGCTCTTGTCTGTACTTTTTCTAATAACGCTATGTCCTTTTTAAGATACGGTGACCAGAATTGCACACAATATTCAAGGTGCGGTCGTACCATGGAGCGATACAGAGGCATTATAACATCCTTTGTTTTATTCTCCATCCCTTTCCTTATGATACCTAGCATTCTATTTGCTTTCTTGGCCGCCGCTGCACACTGGGCAGAGGGTTTTAACATGTTATCCACGATGACTTCTAAATCTTTTTCCTGGGTGGTGGTTTCTAATATGGAGCCTTGCATCATGTAACTATAGTGTGGGTTGTTCTTTCCTAGGTGCATAACTTTGCACTTGTCCACATTAAATTTCATCTGCCATTTGGATGCCCAGTCTTCCAATTTATCCAGATCCTCCTGCAGTTTTCCACAATCCTCTTGGGTTTTAACAACTTTAACCAGTTTTGTGTCATCTGCAAATTTGATAACCTCACTAGTTATTCCCTTTTCCAGGTCATTTATGAATATGTCAAAAAGCAGCGGACCCAGTACAGATCCCTGGGGTACTCCACTATTCACCTTTTTCCATTGGGAATATTGGCCATTTAGCCCTACCCTCTGCTTTCTATCTTTTAACCAGTTCCCGATCCACAATAGTACACTGCCTCCTATCCCATGACTTTTTAGCTTCGCCAAAAGTCTCTGATGGCGGACTTTGTCAAAAGCTTTCTGAAAGTCCAGATACACTATATCAACCGACTCACCTTTGTCTACCTGTTTATGCACACCTTCAAAAAAACATATCAGATTAGTAAGACAAGATCTTCCTTGTCTAAAGCCATGTTGGCTGTCTCCCATTAGGCCATGACTATCTACATGCTGTGTAATTTTGTTCTTTATGATGGTTTCTACCATTTTCCCTGGTACTGACGTCAGGCTCACCGGTCTGTAATTTCCTGGGTCACCCCTGGAACCCTTTTTAAAAATTGGTGTTACGTTGGCGACCCTCCAATCATGGCCAACTGACTGGAAAAGATCTGTGTTTATACCAATACTAAAGAATCCAACTGACTGTGGAAATTATCGCAAAATCGCTCTGATCCCACATGCCAGCAAGATTCTACTAAAGATTATTCAAAAGAGGCTACAACCATACCTGGAACAAGAACTACCTGAAGTGCAAGCAGGGTTCAGGAAAGGGCGAGGAACGAGAGACATCATTGCAGATGTGAGATGGATCCTTGAAAAGACTAAAGAATACCAAAAGGATATCTATTTGTGCTTTATCGACTATAGCAAGGCTTTTGACTGTGTAAACCATGAGAAACTCTGGACCACATTAAGAAGCATGGGTATACCAGAACACCTGATCATTCTCTTGCGCAATCTGTACATTGATCAAGAAGCAACAGTTCGAACGGAACAAGGAGAAACAGAATGGTTTAAAATAAGCAAAGGTGTAAGACAAGGCTGCATACTTTCCCCCTACCTGTTTAATTTATATGCAGAACAAATCATCAGAGAAGCAGGATTGTATGGAGACAACAGAGGTGTGAAGATTGGTGGAAGACTCATCAACAACCTTCGCTATGCTGATGATACCACATTACTGGCTGAAAGTGAAGATGATCTGAAACATTTGCTTCTCACAATCAAAGAACATAGGGGGATGTTTACTAAAAACCGGAAATGTGCGCGCCGCAAAAGAGCGCACGGAAACGCGGCACTGAAACGCTAATAAACGCGTTTAAACGCCCCGCACACGTGCGTGTCACCCCCACAAAGGTGCGCGGCACACTAACGGGCCCCGTACAAGTGTGGGCCCGCAAATGTCCGATAGAGGCGTGGAACGGCTAAAGGAGGGCGGAGGAAGGCTCCGGAGGGGCGGAGGTACGGGGTCAATGGGTGGAGAGTGGGAGGGGAGAGTATCGGGCCCGAATTTGCATGTAAAAACTACCGCGAGGGAAACACTAGCGGTAGAAAGCATTTAAAGGGAAGAGAAACCATTTCCGTCAGCAATGTACAGGAAAACCGGGGAAACCAGTAAAACGTGAGCAGTGTGATACATCTGCACAGCACAAAAGTGCAAATAAAAATATAAAATGACCACAACAGAACTATTAAAAATAGTAATTCAGCTGGGGAACAGTTATAGTGATGGGCAAATACAGAAAACACACCCAGCAAAGCTCCAGATAAAAGAAATGAATTTTGGAAGGGTTTACGGAGCGGAGACTCTTCCAAAAAACATTTCCTTTTGTGGAGCTTTCCTGGGAGTGTTTGCTATGGTTGCCCATTAATATCACTGTTGCCCAGCGTGGTGATATTTTGTCCCCCATTTCCCGTGGTCATTTCCTGGGTTTATGTGCACGTTTGTCACCAGACAGGGTGCATATGCCCATAGTAAATTTGCGTAGAGCAGGGTTTGTGACTCCATCCTGCCAGGCTTACTACCTCCAGGGGCTGCACTGTCTATGTGGCCATAGTGTGGTGCAGCAGACAGAGTCAGTACCTCTAGGGTCAGAGGTTCAAAGCCCAACTGGGGCACTTGCCAGCCCAGTCCCCATATTTTACCCACCACTAAACACAGATAGCACAGACACCCCTGTATTGCAGGGGACATAAGCATGGGGAAAACACCCATATTTTACCCAACAACGCACACACACCACAACAATGGGCATTACCCACAGCCAAGCACCCCAAATGCAGTCCCATACTGCCACATTCCAATCAGGTCACCTGCTTTTTATGGGAGAAGCTCATGCCAGCATGTTGGCGGACGAGTACATGTGGTGCAGGGGGCAGTGGCTGCTAGCGACAGAAGACAGAGGCCTAGCCATGTGCAGGCTGGCACAGTCCACAGCAACAGACAGGCCCTGCCGGATACACAGTCATGGACTATCCAGGGAATTCAGCCAAGCTGTGGCTATACAGTGGCACAGTGCACACAGACAGTGCATGTAAGAACAGAAGATCACAGGTTCAAAGACCAGCTGGGGCTACTGGCAATCCTGCCCACATATTTTCCCCACAAATAAACAGTGACAGTAAGGACACACCTTTTGTGACAAGGACATATGCAATGGTAATACGTCTATCTTTTACCCCACTGAGCACAGACACCATGAACAGGGGCAGAACCTACAGCAGAATCCCCCAAATGCAGTCCTGGTGGGCCACACACCAGTCAGGTTCCATGCTGCCACTCATACAAATGCCTGTGCTGTATATCTATGCACCACCCCCACGGCATGTAGATGTAGCTCATGCATATTCATGAGGGACAGCAGGAAGACCCAAACAGTGTGATGCAAAACTGGGCTGGAGTGGGGAAGCGCTGCCGTAAAGCCGCAGCCAACAGGGGCAGACACACCCACAACCACAGGCCCCATTGGCCAATGTCTCCTGAAGAGGCAGAACATTGGACCCTGCGTGCATCTCCCAATACCAGCACCTACATACCTTAGCAATGTCACCCTACACCTGAGGTACACAGCTCTGAAACGTTTGCTAAGAGTACAGGCTGATAGATATCCCTACATTACGCACATGCTGCTAGTTGACCCCATCCGAACAATCTGTTTGGTGTCTGCGGTGCGTGCTCCAGGCCTGACCTCTGACAGTGTTCACCACCCTGGGGAGTGACCCCCAGCAGTACTGCGTACCATATCCATGCCTGTGTCGTGCCCAGGACCGGTGTGGTGGCCAAGGTTAATCACCCCTTCAATAGTAGCACAATGCTGGCATAGGTGTGGGAGTGTGTGTCTGTCTATACAGTGTGTGTTGGCTGCAAACACCTTCCCCAACCCACACTGCCAGCACTACTGCCAGTATTGGCCTGCCAATGTGCATAATGAGCAGCAATGTACCATGGGTATAGGTCAGACATGGTGGGCTGGCCAGGATGCATCTGCACAGGGCATAGGGCACTGGCTGTGCCATTGTAGTGCCAGGCCACCACCTACACAGACAGGGTGACCTCTGTATGTGCTGCTGGGGGAGCACTCTCACCCTGAGTGTGCAGTGATGACAGCATGGCTAGGCACCCCCATAGTGCTGTATTGTGTTTCTCTCTTGTAATATATATGGGTTTCCTGTTGGGGTCTCCTCACAGAACTCTCTGCTTGTGTGTGCTGCTGTCCCAGTTTTGGGTGCATGCATTTCCATCAGGGCTAACCAGCAGACTGTTCACAGCTGGTATGTGTCTTGATGGAGTGCCTTGCAGGGTGCAGTGGCTGATGGCTTGCTGCAGGTGAATATCAGATAGTGCTGGGGGTGCATCTTTGGATATCCAGGCCTAAAGTCTGTCTGATATTGTGTTATGGATGTGTGTGGAGCTGCTTGGACTGCCCTGTAGGGTGTCTGTTCCCCAGCAGGACTGGGGTTTGATGGTCCACTTTGCTGCCATTGGGGGGGGTGTTCTTTGGCCACCTAGGGGTCCATGGGGGTTTCCACTAACTGAGACAGACAGAGATATCCAACATGTTTCTGCAGCACCTTCCTATCTCACAGGTTAGTACTGTTTTGGAGCTCTGTCATGGCCTCATCCAGCCATTGCTGGTGTTGTGGACCTGGTCCTGGCCGCCACATCACACCCTCAGGGTGAGCACAGTACCCGCACAATGTGACGGTGTGTAGCTACTCTTTGCTGGTAGTCCACCCGCTCAGGACCCCCTACCAGGCCGAGGTGCTGTGTGGGTGCATATGGACAATTCCCCCTACCAGGCCGGGTAGCTGTTGGGGTGCATTCCCCATCTTGTGTGCATCTGTGGACAGCTGATTTGCATGTGCAGTGCATCATGGGTACGGGTGGCCTAACCCTATCCTGTTTACAACAGCAGACTGTCTGTGGGGTGACATGCAGGCTCTCTGCAGCCAGCCAGGGGCTTGCTGTCAGCTATAGAGCTGTAGCCCAATGGTTACGTCACTCCCTGTACAGCCAGAGGTCATGGGTTCAAACCCACAGTGGGGTCCTTTGATAGGGCTGTCCACAGCTTTATTTTTATTTACTGTACATATGTCTATGCCAGCAAAACCACACACAGCTTACTATACCCATTAGGTGCCTCTGAGGGTGCTTTATAGGGTGCCCTATAGGCCACCTTATGGTTACCATCCATATAGGGTGCACTATACATTATCCTGTGTCGCAACATACATGGTGCCCTATAGGGGACATTCTAGGGTGCCTTGGCGGACATTGCACTGTAACATGTGCCTTACGGGCATCCGTATGTTAACACACTGTGAGAGCGGGTTTACTAGTGGTGGGAAATAAAATATAAATGGAAGGCCTCCTACAGCACTCCTCACCATGATACATACTGCCCCAGCCAGCCTTGTTCACTGGGCACTGTGAGGGGTTGAACCCCTGGCCCCTGCACCATTGGTCAGTGTCCTAACCATTGTGCTGTGGCTCTGTTCCTGTGCTTGTGCATCCACGCGCAGCCTTGTAGCCATCAGCGCGCCATCTTGTGGCGCACTAAATTAACAGCGCGCCGCCTTATGCCGCACAACATGGAAATGCCCCTAAAATAATGCCTCAGCCAGCTGTCTTCAATGGGCACTGTGGGGAATTTAACCCATGATCCCTGCACGAGTGGTCAGTGTCTTAACCATTGTGCTATGGCTCTGTTCCTGTTATTTGCACATCAGCACGCCACTTCTCCCTCCCACTATTGGACTGCCCCCTCACACATCAGCGCGCCGCCTTCTGCCCACCGGCTCGCCGCCTTCTGTTGCCCACATTTATCAGCGCACTGCCTTCTGCCACCCAAACTTACCAATGCGCTGCCATCTGTCGCCCACACTAAACAGTGTGCCGCCTCATGCCGTAATAAAAATAACAGTGCGCCGCCTTCTGCCGCCCAAAATTAATATGCCTCCTAAGCACTTTTGCCCATAAATGTTGGTGCCTCAGCTGGTCTTTTTTGTTGAGTGCAATGGGGGTTTGAACCCCTGGCCCCTGCACCATTGGTCAGTGTCTTCACCGTTGTACTACGGCTCCATTGTTTGGTTTAGCAGCAGGGCCCACTTAGCCTTCCCACGCGCTAATGTGGGCCCCGCACATTAGCGCGACGCACACATGTACGGTCCGGTTTTTTGCTTTTTTCTGCCTGGCCCGCCCACTCCTTATATGGCACCAGCACACTAACGGGGACCCGCACAGCAACGGAGTTTAGTAAACATACCCCATAGTCTCAAAATGGGCCTGCACCTTAATGTAAAGAAGACAAAGATCATGACAACTGGCATAATCAACAGGTTCATCGTTGAAGGAGAAGAAATTGAAATTGTGAACAACTTTAACCTATTTGGATCAACTATCAATAAAGAAGCAACAAGCAGTCAAGAAATCAGACGACGCATTGCTCTTGGCAGAATGGCTATAAAAGACCTAGATAAGATTCTCAAGAGCAGAGATGTCTCTCTCCATACAAAGATTTGACTTGTTCAAGCCATGGTATTTTCAATAACATCATATGGATGTGAAAGCTGGACAGTGAAAAAGACAGATAGGAAGAAAATTGATGCCTTTGAATTATGGTGTTGGCGGCGAATACTGTGTATACCATGGACTGCCCGAAGAACAAACCAGTCGGTACTAGAGGAGATCAAACCTAAGCTTTCTTTAGAAGCTCAGATGACAAGACTTCGACTTTCATACTTTGGACACATCATGCAAAGAGAGAAATCATTAGAGAAAGACATTATGCTTGGCAAGATAGAAGGTCAACGCAAAAGAGGAAGGCCAGCAATGAGATGGATCGATACAATAACAGCAGCTACGGGTACCAGTCTGTCAACAATGAGCCGCCTGACTGAAGACCGAACACAATTTAGGATAGCTATTGTAATGGGGAAGATCAATCCTGGGCCTTGAAAACACAGGATTCTGTGAGAACTAGGTCAGAATCTGACAGGCAGGCAAACCACATGATCAATAGTTGTCAGGAGCAACGTAAACAGACCCAGCCACGAGGTCTGCAACCCCGCCCAACTAGCAAGCAATCCTTAGCTCCTGAAGCAAATAGTTTTCACCTGAGTGGGGGAAGTGCTAATCAGCACTATAAGAAACACTCAGTAGAGGTAGAAAGGGGAGAAGGAAGAAACAGGAAGGAACTCAGAGAGAGATCCAGCAACAGACCCAGAGAGAGAGCGAGAAACAGCTGTGAGAGTCAGTTTGCTGTGACGCAGTTTGGAGCTCAGAGGCAATGTGCTTTGCAGAGTGAATGGAAGCCTGAGAGAGTGGAACTGTATGTATCTGAGAATTGTGACCCTGGAAGTGATTCTGAACCAGACTTAAAGAAACTTACTGGCAGCAGAAATACCTTGAGAGTTAATGCTCAGAAGCCCCGTGGGAAAAGTCCAAGGCTGGTGCCGTGCTGGGAAGGCCACCAGAAGGATTTAACAGGAGAGCTAGCATGGTAGCATTTACAAGCCCCTGAGAGGAAGAGGTTTTGTGTAGAAGATGTCTGCATGTCAGAAGAAGAAGAGTTTGAAAAGCCTAAACCTCAGAGAAAGCTTCCAAGGGCAAAACCCTTTGCTAACACCATTATCCTCAGTCAAAACCTGAAGGTAGGGCAAACAAATACTTTAAAGGGAAAAGTTCTTATAAAAAGTTATATGCTGAAAATCCTGGAAGGTGGGTCTCTCCTCTCTCACACTCTGCTATATATGGTAACAGTAATTCTTACCTTAGAGAGGGCTGGCTGGATAAGCGCTGCGAAGATACATTAGAAGGAGGTTTACAAACGTTGTGCAATAAAGAAAATGTTTGTCCAGCTGAAAGTCAGTAGGAGCCTATGATAATTGATTCTGCTAGTGAAGATTCATTTGGTGATCCAATGGATTGTACGCTAACCATTTCAGACAAGATTACTTCTTTGTGTTAAGCCAGCGTTTGTGCATTGCTTAAAGCTAGCTGTAAAGATCACAAGATTTGCTGTTCATTTGCAAAGGAACTGTATGCTGATAATATTGTTTCCTGTGGATATAATTTGAGTAAGAAGCAAGAAGAAGCTGTCTTTCATTTTCCTTTATCACATGCCAGAGTGTATGGCTTTATTGTTTTTAGTTTGTTGTGTTGTATATTTGAAAATCCAACCCCAGGAGGGGAAATAAAATCCTATCTTGTACCTGACCCATTCGTGTCCACAACTACTCCTTCATCGAAAGGGTCAACAGGCGGACAGACCCGCTCCCCCTAGGCGGCGGACTGGACACTCCCTGACACTATCCAGAGGGTCGCCATGAGTCGACTCCGACTCGACGGCACTTAACAACAACAACATGGGGCAAGCACTGAGATGTAGATAACAACCTTGCCACTGATCGAGGTCATTGTGAGCATGTTCATGGACCCATTGTAGCAGGAGGTAAACCACAGAAATTAATGAAAAAGTTAAGAAGATTAACAATGATTGAGTAGGCTTCTGCAGATAAGGAGGAGATAATGTACTGCTACTTTCATGCTACAAATCCTATATTTAAATCAAGATGATATACAAGGAGAATCTGCCAAAAACTGGAAGAAAGAAGAAAATTTTCATAAGAAAAACTGCAAAAGCAACAGATGCAAATTTAAGATCTTTCCTTTTCAGATCAAAGCTAAGAGGTATGTGAATGATAACATCTTGAAGCAACTAAGGGCTTTCATGGAAAAAGAAATATAGGGAGGAGGAGGTAACCTGGGTGAGAGTGCCAGAAGAAAGGAATACACAGGAACAGAAAGGACAGTTGAGGGGGAGATGGAGCTTGGAGATCTGGAACTGAAGGAGAGTGAGGTAACTACAGGACAGGTTAACCAATCAGCAGAAGAGGAAGAAGAAAGGGAAAGACCCAGAAGTGGAGGAATTCAAGATCGAGCTCCTAGTCCAAATGGAAAAAGATGAATATGCTGGGATTCAGGCAAGAGAAAGATTACCCAAGTTAAATTTAACACCTAAGGTTAAAAATATGATTATAAGGATGAACAAGACCATACCCAGTATAAAGGGACCATTTATTAACATCACTAAAATAAATCAAATATAGTATTGTGCAGCTAAAATTATCACTGCAAGAATACTATCAGCTAAAGTTCAGGCCATAAGAAAAGAAAAGCAATAACAGTTCCTCCTTGGAAAAAGTGCATCGAGGGAAAAATACAATCATTGCGTACAGAGGTATCCCTGATAGACTGGTATCTAGAAGGATTAAGATCATCAAAGATATTAAGGAAGATCCAAGACATCAAGCTGAAGCATGCTGCATTAACAGAAGAAGACGTGAAATTTCTATGTTCCAACAATAAATTGAAAGTAGCAGCACAAGCACAAAAATTGCGAAGGTATTAAGAAAACCGAAAAGAAAGAAATCAAAATAAGCTATTTAGAGAGAACCCAAAACAATTCTATAGGGAAATGGGAAAGAGAATTAAGATAATAAAAGTACCACCAACCAAAGCTGAAATAGAGTTTCTGGAGAAAACTATACATGGATCCTATAAAGCACAATCAAGAAGCAAAATGGTTATCCTTCTTACAGGAGCATTTAGGAAAAGCAAATTCAAACCTATGGAATGGCCTGCAGTAACAACAAAAGAGATGGAAAGCAGGTTAAAGGAGGCCCCACACTGGAAGATCCCTGGCCAAGATGGAATAACCAACCTTTGGCTCAAACAGTTAACATCACTCCACTAACAGCTGGTGAACTGCAAAAATCAATTGTTCAAGCAGCCAGACTTAACACCACAATGGCTTTCTACAGGAAGAACATTTCTTCTTCCAAAAGGAGACCCAAGTAACACTCCCAACAATTATAGACCAATAACTTGTCTACCTTCAATCTATAAGCTGTTTATTGCAATAGATGCAGACAGAATATATGATCGTATCAAATCCAATAACATCATCTCAATAGAGTAAAAGGGGAACAAGAGGGGGGCATATGGCACCAAAGACCAGTTAATGATGAATAAGGGTCATCATGGACAGCGCTCAGAAAAGCAGAAATCTGAGTATAGCATAGATTGATTATAACAAAGTTTTTGACAGCGACCCACTTTCATGAATAATAAATTGCCTTGAAATGTTTAAAATAAATCCTGCTTTGATAGAGTACATTAAGTTTGCCATGACAATATAGCAAACCACACTCTTTTTGAAATATAAAGATGGTCAGAATATCATTCCTGACATCAGGATCCAGCAAGGAATATTCCAGGGGGATTCCCTGTCGCCCCTTCTGTTATGTGTGGCGCTTAATCCAATGAGTTCTCGCATCAACTCTTTGAGATATGGATTTAGCATGAATCCTAAAGAAGGTAACAACGCAGAAACAACATCTCATTTATTAATTTTAGATGATCTGAAGTTCTATAGTTCTAGTGACCAACAATTAGCAGAGGTGGTGAAAAGCTTTTCTGATGACATCATGATGATCTTCGGCCTTGGAAATGTGCTAGGGAAACTTTTTTTAGAGGAAAATTGAGCAAAACAGAAAACATCTCCCTGGCTGAGGGCTGTGACATCAAGGACCTTGAACAGAAAGGTGTATATAAGTATCTCATAGTGGAGGAAGGATGGACAGCAGTATTACTGAAAGAAAAAGATCTGTAAAGAAATATTACAGGAGATTAAAAAGTGCTTTTACATCACGGAATAAGACACAAGCCATCAATCAGCTGGCAGTTCCTGTACTTCCATACAGCTTTGGGGTTGTGGACTGGCCTCTTAAAGATCTTGAAAACTGTATGTGCAAAAATGAAAACTCCTCCTTGCCCATGAAGTGATTTAGAAGAATCAGTCTATGCCAACACTGTACATCCCTACAGCTGAAGAAGGGCTAGGACTCATGTTGTTGTTAAGTGCCGTCGAGTCGGTGTCAACTCATGGCAACCCTCTGGATAGTTGTCCTAAACTGTGTTCGGTCTTCAGTCAGGCGGCTCATTATTGACAGACTGGCATGCCTAGCTGCTGTTGTTGTATCAATCCATTTCATTGCTGGCCTTCCTCTTCTGCGCTGACCTTCTACCTTTCCAAGCATGATGTATTTCTCTAATGATCTCTCTCTTCGCATGATGTGTCCAAAGTATGAAAGTCAAAGTCTTCTCATCTGAACTTCTAAAGAAAGCTTAAGTTTGATCTTCTCTAGTACTGACTGATTTGTTCTTCGGGTAGTCCATGGCATACCCAGTATTCATTGCCAGCAACATAATTCAAAGGCATCAATTTTCTTCCTCTCTATCTTTTTTTGCTGTCCTACTTTTGCATTGATATGACATTAGAAAATGCCATGACTTGAACAAGTCAAATCTTTGTATGGAGAGAGACATCTCTGCTCTTGAAAATTTTGTCTAGGTCCTTCATAGCCATTCTGCCAAGAGCAATGCATGGTCTGATTTCTTGACTGCTTGATCTTATGTTCTTATGTTGCTTCTTTTTTGATAGTTAATCCAAATAGGTTAAAGCTGTCCACTATTTAAATTTCTTCTCCATCAACGATGAATTTATTGATTTTGCCAGCTGTCAGGATCTTTGTTTTCTTTACATTAAGGTGCAGGCTCATTTTAAGACTATGTTCCTTGATCTGGGGAAGCAAATGTTTCAGATTGTCTTCACTTTCAACCAGTAATGTGGTATCATCAGCATAGTGAAGGCTGCTGATGAGTCACCTACCAAACTTCACACCTCTGTTGCCTTCATACAGTCTTGCTTCTCTGATGATTTATTCTGCATGTAAATTAAAAGGTAATAGGAGAGTATGCAGCCTTGTCATACACCTTTGCTGATTTTAAACAATTCTGTTTTTCCTTGTTCCATTTAAACTGTTGCTTCTTGATCAATGTAAAGGTTGCGCAAGAGAACAATCAGGTGTTCTGGTATACCCATGCTTCTTAATGTGGCCCAGAGTTTCTCATGATTTATTTATTTTATTTATTTATTTGTGTGCTTTTCTATACCGCCCCTTCCAGAGATCAGGGGCAGTTTACAGAGAACATGGTAAACATCAATTACATAGAACATTTTTGAGCACATAATAACTATTTTACAGAGAAAATATTAACTATTTTACATAGATTGAGCACATATTCATTATTTACAGAGAGTAGGACAAATATGCACATCGATAATAAACATATTAACTATTTACAACAGCCAGAACAGGACTGACTATAGTTCGGTGGAAGGAGTATAGCGGGGTTATCAGTGCAAGGGAGAGTGGGACATGAGTTAGGTAGGGTAAACTTGTGTTAAGTGATTTGTGTACTCTTGTGACATCTGCTCGGGGGTGAGCTGTAAGTTGTAATAGTGCTGGGTGAAAAGGTATGTTTTAAGTTCCTTTCTGAAGGTTAGAAGGTCTTTAATCTCTCTTAGGTTGCATGGTAGTTTGTTCCATTGACTGGGTGCATAATAAGAGAAGGCAGTATTGCTTGTTACCTGCTTCCTTTTTCTTACAGAGTCAGGAATTCAAAGCATGTTAAGGTTTCTGTTTTCTGCGGGGGTCTGGATTAGGGTTGCTAGATGAGAAGGGGCTATTTCGTTAATGAGCTTGAATATAGTGACTAATGTTTTATATTGAATCCTACTTGCAACAGTGGAGAGCGTATAGAATTGGAGAGATGTGGTCGGATAGCTTGGCTTTGAAAATAATCCAAGCAGTAACATTTTGGGCCATTTGTAGTATGTGAAGGTTTTTCTTAGATGTACCTTGAAATAAACTGTTGCAGAAATCTAGGTGTGGCATTATAAGTGCCTGGGCAACAGTTTTACACAGTTAAAAGCTTTGCTGTAGTCAATAAAACACATATAGATATCCCTTTGGTATTCTTTATTCTTTTCAAGGATCCATCTCACATCCGCGATGATTTCTCTTGTTCCTTGCCCTTTCCTGAACCCTGCTTGCACTTCAGGCAGTTCTCGTTCCAGGTATGGTTGTAGTCTCTGCTGAATAATCTTCAGTAGAATCTTGCTATCATGTGTAATCAGAGCGACTGTGTGATAATTTCCACAGTCAGTTGGATCACCTTTCTTTAGTATTGGTATAAACACAGATGTTTTGTAGTCAGTTGGCCATGATGTTGTCTTCCAAATTTCCTGGCAGAGCCTTGTAAGTATGGTAACAGCTGCATCAGATTGCTGTAATACTTCAGTGGGAATGCAATCAATGCCTGGTGCTTTGTTCTTTGATATGGCTTTCAATGCTGCTTCGACTTCTTCTTTCATCACCAATAGTTCCAGATCATAAGGTACAGGTTGAAACGACTGTTGGTCCACTTGATCTTTATCATATAATAACACTGTATATTCTTTCCACCATTTATTGATCTCAGAATCGTTCAACATGGATCCTTGAACATCTTGAAACATTCAAATTTGAGGCTGTAACTTTTTCTTTAACTCTCATAGTTTTAGGAAAGCCCATCTTATTCTTCTTCTAACAGTTTCTGCTTCTATTTCCTTGCATGCATCATTATAGTACTTCTTGTTTTCTCTTGCGGAATGTTGGAAATCTCTGTTGAGTTCTGTTATTGCCTCTCTTTCTCCTCTGGCTTTAGCTTCTCTGCATTTCTGGGCAATTTTCAGAGTTTGTTCAGTCATCCATTTTGGCCGTTTTTGCTTTTTTACCTTATATAGTGTCATGAGGTAGACAGCACAAAACCGGGAATATTAAAGAGTAGTGCAGAGGAAGAGCTTACTTGTCATGAGCTAGACAGCACTAAGCTTGAAACATTAAAGAACAATGCAAAGGAAGAGCTTACCTGTAATGAGGTAGATAACACATACCCTGAGATATTAGAAAGTAAAAAGAAAGAAGAGCTTACCTTGCAGCCACAGGTGCAGTTGCAGCATTCACAGTGCAGAGAGGCAGGGAAAAGGAAAACAAACTTTCCACATGGTTTTAGTGATGCAGTAAGAATTGAGGGGTCCAATCAGGCTCACCTGGACCCAGAGTCACGTTCCACGTTAGTTGAGCAGAGAGATAAAAACAGGTGGGAAATCCCACAGGGGCAGAAGTGGAAGGAGAAGGAGAGAGAAGGGAAGCTGGAGCCTGCACTAGGGCTGTAGCAGGAGTTTGACTCTGAGGAGGAAAGCAGAGACCAAAGGAAGTCTGACTGCAGTTCCAGGCAGGCTTGGAGAGAAGGTGAGAACAGAACTCCCAAGCAGTTACAGAAAGACACGTTGCCTTGGAGAACCAGGACTGAAGAAAGGCAGGCTGATAAACCCAGGAGAGCTAAGAAAGACAGTAGCAAGGTCTTCCCAGCCAGAGGGGTCCTCATACCGAGGCAAACAGCCCAGTCAACAGAAGG
Organism: Ichthyophis bannanicus; assembly: GCA_033557465.1. NCBI lineage: Eukaryota > Metazoa > Chordata > Amphibia > Gymnophiona > Ichthyophiidae > Ichthyophis > Ichthyophis bannanicus. The sequence goes on from CM066031.1 coordinate 1,203,573,943, forward strand.
CAGAGGTCACATCCAGGGAAGCTCACTGAAAGCAGGAAGTGAGTTTCCTTCAGCCAAGCACAGTAACCGGTGTTCCCAAAGAAGAGCAGGCTGCAGGGCAGAGAGAAAGCCTTGGCTAGAAGCAGAGGAGGTTGAAACCATCTTCTCCACAGGAAAAGATAAGTACCCTATCTTTTGTGAAGGGAGAGAAGGGGGTCTCCGTGGGAAAAGCCAGGCTTACAACAAGCTAGTGAACTCTTATTGGCCTAAGCCGTGGGAAGAAATCCCCAGCACAGCTCCTGCTATCAGAGACACCCAAAAGCAGCTCCAACTGGCAGCAACTGAGGTTTCCCCAGGGCAAGGCTTGGAGAGCAGCGTCACAGGGGCTCAGTGTCCATACACAGGACCAGGTCCTGGCCCTATGCAGTGGGAGAGCTATAGCACAGAAAACATCCCTGAGCCCATGGAATGTGCTTTATGTGTGGCTGATAACATAGAGTCTCTCTGTTAAGTAAAGGAGCAAGAAAGAAAGTGTATTTCTGCACATTGGAAATGTGATGGACTATTGTTTGCTGGAAAGAAGCATAATTATTATTTGTTAAGCATCCTCTACACCGGTGAAGCAACCATTCTTTTATGTTGTCCTTATTCTATGACATCCTCAAGGGAAGGGGAATAAAACCCAACCTTAATTTCACTCTGGTCACGACTACAGTGTCCGTTATTTCCACAACTCAAGGCTATACCTGGGCCTAGGCAACCGCCTAAGACTGGCATGGTCTCACAATACAGATTTCTCACTTTCTTCCAACACAACCTTCTGATAAGTCTTCTGGAGCTCTGTCATTTGTATCTAAAGCAGCAAATCAATTTTGCAGGCAGTCTTTAAATTCTGGTGGTATACTGTCAACGTCATATTTTGCTACATTCATGAGTGGCTTGCTCTTTTTCAGCTTTAACTTTAGTTTGCATACTAGTAGTTGTTGATCTGTATCACAGTCAGCTCCAGGATTTGTCTTTGTTGATGTTATAGAGCTTTTCCATCATTGACTTCCACAGATGTAGTCAATTTGATTTTTCTACAATGCATTGGGTGAACTCCATGTGTACAGTCACCACTGTAATCTGTGAAATGTCATTAAAATCATCTGTAATACCTGAAGATTGGAGGATGGCCAATGTAACGCCAATTTTTAAAAAGGGTTCCAGGGGTGATCCAGGAAACTACAGACCGGTGGGTCTGATGTCAGTACCGACAAGGATGGTAGAAACCATTATAAAGAACAAAATTACAGAACATGTAGATAGTCATGGCTTAATGGGAGACAGCCAACATAGCTTTAGCCAAGGAAGATCTTGTCATACTGATTTTTTTTTAAGGTATGAATAAACAGGTAGACAAAGGTAAGTCGGTTGATATAGTGTATCTGGATTTTCAGAAAGCCTTTGACAAGGTCCCTCATGAGAAACTTTTGGGGAAATTAAAAAGTCATGGGACAGGAGGCAGTATACTATTGTGGATCAGGAACTGGTTAAAAGATAGAAAGCAGAGGATAGGGCTAATTGGCCAATTTTCCCAATGGGAAAGGCAAATTATGGAGTACTCCAGGGATCTATGCTGGGGCCACTGCTTTTTAATATATTCATAAATGAACTGGAAATGGGAATAACGAGTGAGGTAATCAAATTTGCAGATGACAAAAAATTTTTCAAAGTTGATAAAACCATTGAGGATTGCGAAAAATTGCAAGAGGACCTTGATAAATTGGAAGACTGAGCATCCAAATGGCAGATAAAATTTAACGTGGACAAGTGCAAAGTTATGCACCTAGGAAAGAACAACCCAAACTATGGTTACACGATGCAAGGCTCCACATTAGGAACCACCACCCAGGAAAAAGATTTAGGCATCATCATGGATAACATGTTGAAACCCTCTGCCCATTGTGCAGAGGCAGCCAAGAGAGCAAATAGAATGCTAGGTGTCATAAGGAAAGGAATGGAGAATAAAACAAAGATATTATAATGCCTCTGTATTGTTCCATGGTGTGACCGCACCTTGAATATTGTTTGCAATTCTGGTCATCATATCTTAAAAAGGATTTTATTTATTTATTTATTTTACATGCTCTTATATACCTCCCCTTCCAGAGATCAAGGGTGGTTTACATTGAACTCAAAAAGCAAACTCTACAATGAACTTACAAACTTATGCACAAAGAACTATCTTACAACTAACTGTATACAATGTTAGGGTAACTATATACAGTACGTCAGCATGATACAAGGTTATGAGAATCATATACAGTTTTGCAATGGGAGTGGATTCAGGTCCATCATTGCTTCTGTGGTCACTTGTGTAATGGGCAGGAAAAGTAAGGAGTTTTTATTCAGACTGATCGTGGGGCGTATAATAGGAATTCCCATAGTACTGTTTAAACAAATGTGTCTTTAGCATTATTAGAAAAGGTATAGAGAAGAGCCACAAAATGGTAAATGGGATGGAAGAATACCCCTATGAAGAGAAGCTAAAAAGGTTAGGGCTCTTCAATATGGAAAGGAGACGGCCAAGGGGAGATATGATAGAGGTCTATAAATTAATGAATGGAGTGGAACGGGTAAACGTATATCGATTGTTTACACCATCAAAATATAGAAAGACTAAGGGACATGTAATGAAGCTACAGGGTAACCTATCTAAGACTAATAAAATAACATATTTTTTCACTCAACGTGTAATCAAACTCTGGAATTCGTTACCGGAGAATGTAGTAAAAGCTGTTAGAGTAGCCAGGTTAAAAAAAGGTTTGGACAATTTCCTAGAGGAAAGGTCCGTAAACCATTATTAAAGGGGATCCAGGATATCCACTGCTTGCTCCAGTATAAGCATTGTGGAATCTCTGTCTTTTAGGGAAACTGTTGAGTACTTGTGACCTAGATTGGCTACTGTTGGAAACAGGATACTGGGCTTGATGGACCGTGTTCTGACCCAGTATGGCATATCTTAATGTTCTTATGTTCTTATAATAAAATAGCGCACCTGATCTATTGGAAACTCTGTAAGCACTAGAACATCACTGTGCCGCAAAAGCACTGGGATCATGATCCTAAGAGAATTACAGAGAATGAGGAGGTTATGGTTACCTGGGATACTCCTATTGTGACTAATAAAAAGCTGGATGCAAGGAAGCCGGATATAGTGGTTATGGAGAAAAACATCAAAAGGGCATTGATAATAGAGTTATTGGTTCTGAGTGATTATTCTGTGGAGAGGCAGAGGATACTGAAATACCAGGAAATGTAGAGACCAAGAAAACATGGCAGAAAGATACAGAAATATTTCCCATCGTGTTGGGTGCCACAGGCTTAATAAAGAAGAATTTCCAAGCACATCTTGACAAACTACCTATACATGTTACATCTTATGAAAACCAGCAGGAGGCTCTCTTTGGTCTGATAGAAGTAATATGCTGAGCCTTAGCAGTAAATTTGAGAGACTGAGATCATACTCCCCATGCCCTGACTTAGAAGTGAAGTTCATGACTGTCATGATATGGTCAAAACTAACACACCAAACCAAAAAACAAACAAACCCTAGTTATCTCAAATAATACATTCTCAAGCCTTTAGCCACCCCCAAAACTGTATAAATATGCTAATGAAAATCTGTTTTTGAGATATTGGATTTGAATGTCTGACAAGATAGAGAATGATGTTCTCTCTTTAGATATTAATTTTGTGATTGATGGCATATTCTGTGACTGTGACTTTGAAACTCAGCCGCTTATTAGCGTTTTTGAATTTAACTTTAAGCTTACTGACAGATGCTGATGGTTTAGCCCTTTTCCCCTTTCCTCTGGATTGATGAGTTTATCTAGCGGTGTAGCATTGTTTTGATTGGCTCTTGACTTTTTTAAAAGTGTTGACGTCAGACGTCGACTATAGATGTAGAGCTTCCTTCCATTAAGTATGCTATGTCCTTGAAGAAGCCCCACATGGGAGAAATCAAGATCTTTGTTGGGCAATACGGGCAGTATATGGCTGAATGATTCCCTTGGTGAGCGGTGGATAACTAAGAGATAAGTCTAGTATACTTGTTTGAGATCCTTACTATTACCAAGTTGTTTCATTCTATTTTAAGATGTTACTGTGTGCTATACCTGTTGTGCTGATTTTGCATGAGTGGCTGTCGGGCATGACAGTGGATGAGATAAATAATTGGCTAAAGTTTGTTGAAATTAACATTGACATTAAAAAGTACTTTTTTGATATTGTTTGTTGAGATATAGCAATTTATAATTGTGAACTGTAAGACAATTCTTTAATGATTATAATAATTTGATAAATTTTGGGGATTATTTGAAGACCGATGATGTGTGAGATGAGATTTCCCCTATGGTAGTTTGACTGCTGCATAGAGGGATAACTAGTCATCCTGTAGTCTTTTTTCTCCCCTATGGTGAATCGGTTCCTGGACTATAGAAGTCTGCTGGTTTTCATTAGCATATTTATACAGTTTTGCAGTCGCTTAAGGGTTGAGAAAGTATTTTTTGAGTTAACTAGGGGATTTTTTGGTTTGGTGTGTTAGTTACCCTTAGCACAGTGTTGTTGATGTGATGCGCAAAACTAACCCATTTGGAGAATTTTTTTTTTAACCCATCCCAATATTTGTTCACATAGGGGAAGTTTTCCATGTGGTTTTATGGCTGCACAGTTGTCAATGATTAAATGACTCATTGTGCCTGTTTGCTATTGTATTATATAAGTGGTTGTGGATGCTTCTAGCACCTTTAATGGTTGAGATATTCACGTTTGAAACTATAGGTTACTAAAAAGTTGTTGTTTTTTTCCATTCCTGAACATCACACTATCACTCTCTTGTGTTGCAGTAGTAATACTGTACTTTGAAATAAAGGTGGGAGAGAGAAGATATGATAGAGTTCTTTAAATACCTCTGTGCATTAAATGAACAGGAGGAGAGCTTCTTTCAATTGAAAGAAAGCTCTGCAACAAGGGGACATGGAATGAAGATCAAAGGGGATAGATTCAGGAGTATTATGCCTGTGCCTGTGTTTTCAACAAGCTGTAGGTAGATGCAAAAAAACAAGGGGGAGATTGAAGACTAAATGATTAGGGGGTGAAATCAGAGTGGACAGAGAAGCAGGAAAAGAAATGGAATAAAGCCGAAAATGTCAATGTCAGAGACGAATGTAGGGGGATGGTGAAGATAGGAGGAGAGAAAAGAAATGACATATGGACAGGACACTCTCAGGCTCATTCCGAGCTGCAAATAGTGGGGATGGATGTCTCAACGGGGGCGGGAAAGGGGAGGACCAGGGGCGGTGTTAGGGCAGGCAGTGGACGGTTGCCGGCCCTGGACATACAGGACTGATTCTAATTTTGGCCCTGTGCGTCCGGGGCTGGCGACTTGAACAGGGAAGTTATTCCACCACCGAGGTGGGCATGGAGCTGGGAAGGGATGGCAGGGGGCAGAAGGTATTCCCTGCAGCCCGACTCTGGCCCTGGGGAATTAGCTGCAGGAGCCAGTGGTTGTGCATCGCGGCTTTTAAATGGAGCTGCAGTGCCATGGCAACCGGACGCATGGCGCTGATGCTCCATTTAAAAGCCCTGACTGAGTTAGTTGGGCAAGGCCTGTATATGCAGGCCAGGCTGAATCACAGTTCTGGCCTGCACGTAAAGGCCTGATCACAATTCTGATCCTGTGGGGCTAGACATGCCCTCCGGGATCAGAATTGTGATGCCCTCTGTACATCCGGTTCAGACCAGGCATACAGAGGGCATGTACATCCGGGACGGAATTGGGCTGTCTGGGAATGGCATTAAGAGAAGATAGAAAGATAAAAGCAGAAACAAGAGAATGGAAGGGAGCAATGGATGAAACAAATAATTTTATTTTCAATTTAGTGATTTGAATATGTCAGTTTTTGGAATTTAAATCTGCTATTTGTAATTTTGCATAGCACAAGAGTGAAATGAATCACTCTTTCTATTTCTTTGATGATTCATCTGCTTGGAAGTGATATCATTGCTGTCACAGGATAAATGGTGAGAGGAGAATATGTAGAAGCTGATGAGGATAAAGCAGAATTGCTTAACAAATATTTCTGTTCTGTGTTCAAAGATGAAGAATCAGGAGCAGGACCTCAGAAACCACTCACAAACAGCAACAGAAGCGAGGGGCATCTTGAACAATTCTCAGAAGACTGTGTTTGTGAGAAACTAGCTAAACTTAAAGTAGACAAAGTGATGGGATGGGATTCACCCTAGAAAACTAGGGGAACTTGGAGACATTCTATCAGCTCCACTGATTGACCTTTACAATGCCTCATTGGAGTCGAGAGTGGTGCCAAAGGACTGGAGAGAGGCACATGTGGTCCCTTTACACAAAAGCAGAAATAAAGATTTGGTTGAAAACTACAGGCCGGTTAGTTTAACTTCGGTGGTGAATACATTATTGAAAGCACTGCTGAAAGAGAAAATAGTAAGATTTATGGAGTCAATTAGATTACAGGATCCGAGGCAGCATGGATTCAACAAAGGCAGGTCTTGTCAGACAAATATGATTGATTTCTTTGGCTGGGTGACCAGGGAGTTGGACCGAGGGAGAGCCCTAGATGTGATGCATTTAGATTTCAGTAAAGCCTTTGACATCGTTCCTCACAGGCGACTTATAAACAAACTGAGCACCCTAGGGATGGACCCTAAAGTTACTGCTTGGGTTAGAAATTGGAGGAGAAGGAGGTTACCAGTGGTGTGCCGTAGGGATCTGTTCTTGGTACGATTCTTTTTAACATCTTTGTTAGTGATATAGCGGAAGGACTGTTGGTTAGGGTTTGCCTCTTTGCAGATGATACCAAAATCTGCAATAGAGTAGACACCCAGGAAGGTGTAGATAACATGAGGAGGGATCTAGCTAAGCTTGAGGAATGGTCTAAAATTTGGCAGCTGAGGTTTAATGTTAAAAAATGCAAGGTCATGCATTTGGGCTGCAGCAATCCAAGGGAGCGATATAGTATAGGGGTAAAGTACTTTTGTCCATAAAAGAAGAGCAGGATCTAGGCGTCATTGTGTCTGATGATCTTAAAGTAGCTAAACAGGTAGAAAAGCAACAGCAAAAGCTAGAAGGATTCTTGGGTGCATGGGGAGAGGAATGGCCAGCAGAAAAAAGGAGGTGATAGTGCCTCTGTATAAGTCTTTGGTGTGACCTCATTTGGAGTATTGTGTGCAATTCTGGAGACCGCACCTTCAAAAGGATATAAACAACCTGGAGTCAATACAGAGGGTGGCTATTAAAATGGTTAATGGTCTTCATTATAAAGCATATGAGGACAGACTTAAGGATCTTAATATGTACAACTTAGAGGAAAGGCGAGATAGAGGCGATCTGATTGAGACGTTTAAATACCTCCGTGGCATAAATGCACAGGAGGAGAGCCTCTTTCAAATGAAAGCAAACTCTGCTACGAGGGGATATGGGATGAGGGTGAAAGGGATAGATTCAGGAGTGATATGCAGAAATATTTCTTTACGGAAAGAGTGATGGATCCGTGGAATAGTCTCCCAGTGGAGGTGGTAGAGATGAGAACAGTATCTGAATTCAAAGAAGCATGGGACAAACACAGAGGATCTTTAAAGGAAAAAAAGAGGACTGTTGTAACGGTTGATATGGAAGGACAGACTAGATAGGAAATGTGGCCTTTTTCTGTCCTCATGTTTCTAAATGTTTCTGTATATTCAACATGTTTTACCACTAGTTTTAAAGCAAATGCATATCTTCAGAAAAAAGATCAATTTAATAAAAAAGGAAAGCATAAGCTAAGAAGCATACAGCTAGAGATATTAATAATGCACTACTGCATGTCATTTTACCACAGGCCCTATTTCATGCAATGGGATGTATTTACTAAAACCTGCATTAATGCATTACCATGCGCTAACACGGTAGCACATATTAACAACTCTATTGATCTCTTCACATCATGGAGTCTATTTTAGGAGCCCTATTCATGTTTCGGACATTTAAAAATGGGCGTGCAGATGTCCAATTCACATGGGCATCCCTGGATTCATTTTAGAAGCTGGACATATGGACATCCCTAGCAGGAAAAAAATCCTAGTAAAATGGGGGCATGCTGGAGGAGTGGTCTGGCAGAGCAATGAAGATGCACACCACGGTGCAATTTCAGAATGACACAAGCACATCTGGCCCGGGTAATTGAGGCGTCCATGACTATACTTGCTCCTGACCATGAATAAGAAGCAAAAAAGTGCTTGTTTCATGGTGGAAACACTACCAGGGGGATGATGACAATGCATTGCTATCATCACTATCACTATTTCCTTTGGCAAAGAAGGTGACATTTTGCTTACCAGATAATTCCCTTTCCTTGAGTCCTGGGCATTTCCTTTCCTTGAGTCCTGGGCATTTCATTGGCTCTCTGTCTCCATCAATTTGCTGGTAGGCGAACACAATCCAGTTGCCCGGACTAGTCTAACAGGACAATATAGAAGCCTTCATTTAAAAAGCACCGGCCCAAGGGTTTCTGCTGCCCCAGACAGAAGCACCGGCCATGCCATGCTGCGCAACTTCCCACTGAGCTGCCCCCTACCGAGCCATGTCGCTGCCCTCTGCTGCTGCTGATTCCATAAGGAGTGGGGAGAGATGGCTCGACTCGGTGTGGCGGCCCATGGCAGGCCATGTCCTTCAGTACACATGGCCTGCTGTTTCTGACACCCCTCTGATAGGAAGTTGTGTCAGATGGGAGGGGGAGGGGAGCAGAAACTTCAGGTCATGTGTTCCGGAGCACATGGCCTGCTGCAGGTGCTGTGCCACTCACATAGGTCTTCCGACCTAGGTGGCTGCTTAGCCTGCCTAGTAGACCGACCAGCCCTGCATTTAAATACAAACCTCAAACAGCTTACAGACCCACCATTGCATGTCAGTATCTGCAATGTCACATGGATGTTACCCTTCTGGAAAACACCATCCAGGACAACCAAGAAGCCATTTCTATGGCCATCCATTTGGGGACATCCATGTTTCTGAAATTGGGCTGAAATGCAAACATACCCAGGGTTTTCTCAGATGTTTTGCTCTGGATGTCCCAGAATAAACCTGGACATCCTTTCTAAAATGTCACTTCACATAACATAAGGGACAACATCCATAATATCTATGATGAACAGAAGATCCTGATGAGAAATTCAACTTTATATTTTTAATTTCCTTCTGTAACTCACCGTAAGCTAAAAATAGCCTCACAAAATACTATTTTATATGAAAAATAATTTGAGAAAGGATTTTTTTATGGAGTGGTGTCCTAATCTTCAAAGACAATTTTTCTGCCCATACGATAATTAACTTTGAATTAGAGAAGATTCAGATAACATAATAAGTTGCAAAAAATTTTCTCCAGCTTAGTAGAGAGAATGGGCAACATACGGAAGGCTGTCTTAATGTTCTGTGATCAGAGAAAACAATCAGGGGCTGGCTTTTTCATGGTACAGACATCACAGTCAGTCAATCAATACAGGGTTATTGATCAGCATTAAATAGCCTGGGGTCCACTTCTAGTTTTCCTTGTGAACGCAGTATCAAATAAAAGTTGATGTTTGCAATGTTCAGGGATTCAGCTAGGGCCTCTGGAGGGGTTCTTAGTTCCCCTAGGGTTGATAAAGACACTGAGTTCTGCCTGATCTATAGGTATACAGACAACAGAGGAACAGTTTTGAGTTTTCACTATACACAATTTTATTGTACTAGGCTTATATACTGCTTTTCTACCAGTCAAAGTGGTGTACGTTCAGGTACTGCATATATATACAGGGTGGCCCAAAAAAAGTGAGAACATCTTGTAGCATATAAGTTATTTAAAAATTCAAAAAGACAGTCTCACTTTTTTTGGACCACCCTGGGTTTTTTTTCCCTCCTTGTCCCTAAAGGGCTCACAATCTATATATTTTTGTACCTGAGGCCATGGAGGATTAAGTGTCTTGCCCAAGGCCACAACGAACACCTGTGGGACTAGAAGCCCCAATCCTTCCAACCAAAAGTTGCTATCTTCTAGTGGGATTCAAACCCCTAGCTCTCCAGCCCAAGGTAACTTGCCCCAACAAATAGGCCACTCCTCCTCCTTTCTACTCGTATGTGGAGCCCTTCAACCAACAACAATAGCTAAAAGGCAGTGATTCAACCTTTTTTTGTAATTACCTGACAACTGAGTTAGGGCCTGTCTAGCTTCTTCTTTCTTCCACACCCTTTTATAGCTGGCTTTGCTAGGCTGAGACTCGACAGGGCTGCCATTTCATCTTAGCCCACCTGTGGATTGCCAGGAAGCAGAGGACAGAGTTTCTAAAGAACTTATCCTCATTGAGATGTCTTCATTCATTCTTTCAAAGTGTTATACTTATGTTTTCTGAAAAACGACAACACCATGCATATGAGATGCATAATGCAAACCCTGACACACTAAATGTCTTTACGCAGAGCTCCTACCCTCAGCCCCTTGACCTGCAAAATGAGAACACGTCTCTTTTGGTGACTAACTTAGAATCTATAACTATGAGAAAATGGTCCCATCTTTAGAAATCATAGTCAAAAAGTGTATTTGAATAATTATTTCAGAAATAGTCAAATATTATAAGGTTTAATAATGTATGAGATGCAAACAAAACAAAAACTTGTCAAAACTTTTTAATGTCCCAGCATAAGAAAGAACATAAGATATGCCATACTGGGTCAGAACAAGGTCCATTAAGCCCAGTATCCTGTTTCCAACAGTGGCCAATCTAGGTCATACGTACCTAGCAGTATCCCCAAAAGACAAAGGTTCCACAATGCTTGTATTGGTTCAAGCATTGATATCCTGGGTCCCTTCTTAATAATGGTTTATGGACCTTTCCTCTAGAAACTTGTCCAAACCTTTTTTAAACCCAGCTACACTAACAGCCTTTACTACATCCTCCGGTAACAAATTCCAGAGTTTGATTACACGTTGAGTGAAAAAATATTTTCTCTTATTTGTCTTAAATAGTTTACCCTGTAGCTTCATTGCATGTCCCCTAGTCTTTCTATATTCTGATAGCGTAAACAATCGATCTACGTTTACCCGTTCCACTCCATTCATTAATTTATAGACTTCTATCATATCTCCCCTCAGCCTTCTCTTTTCCAGGTTAAAGAGCCCTAACCTTTGTAGCCTCTCTTCATAGGAGTAGCCTTCCATCCCCTTTACCCTTTTGGTGGCTCTTCTCTGAACCTTTCCAAAATCGCTATATCCTTTTTAAGATACGGCGACCAGAATTGCACACAATATTCAAGGTGCGGTCGTACCATGGAACGATACAGAGGCATTATAATATCTTTTATTTTATTTTCCATTCCTTCCTTATGATACCTAGCATTCTATTTGCTCTCTTGGCCGCCGCTACACACTGGGCCGAGGGTTTTAACATGTTATCCGCGATGACTCCTAAATCTTTTTCCTGGGTGGTGGTTCCCAATGTGGAACCTTGCATCATCAGCACTTGAGAACAAACACTTTTTTGTGGTATATTAATGGTTTGAATTTAATGACACATCAAATGCATTCACTCTGCAGCACCTCACTACCTTTTCTCTCTTCTCTCTCTCTACACTCCTCTTCAGGAACTTCGCCCTTCTTTTAAATCACTTCTACCTGCGCCCTTCTCTTCTATTGCAAACTCCAGTCTTTGCTCCTTTCACCTTTCTGCTCCTTATGCCTGGAACAAACTACCTGGGTCTGTACATCAGGCGCCTTCTCTGACCTTTCTCAAATCCAGGTTGAAAACTCACCATTTCGCTGTCACTTTCGGATCTTGACCCACCTGATCTCCTTTGCGTTTCCTTACCATTCCCCCTAGATATATCCCATGTCTACAGCTACCGTGTTGTCTGTGTTGATTAGATTGTAAGCTCTGATGAGCAGGGACAGTCTTTTACATGTATCTGTGCAGCGCTACATACGTCTTGTAGCACTATACAAATGATCAGTAGTAGCAGTAGTAGTAAATAGCATTGTAAATTAGGGTTTTTTATTCTAGAAAAATGTACAAGGAAATAATATTTATTATAGGAAATATGGAATAACATATCACATTTGTGGATATTTATCATGGTAGAAAACGTAAGCAAATCTGAAGGGGAGGATTTAACTATTTTTTTCCTGCTGCATAATACCCATATATAGGGGAAGTTTGATGCATGAAGTTCTTATCCTCAAATGTTACAACCTAAGACAAATATGTTAAATCTTACCTAAACCGACAAGTCTGTAAGATTGTTTCTTACTTTTGACATTCCCCTTGTGGGATCAATTAACTATCCTACAGAATCGAATAAGGACTTTTGCTACTATACAGAAAGGCTAACTTTGAAAGGTATTTGTATGTAGAGAGTGTTTTAAGTTCAGAAATATCATTCTATATAATTGCATTCCCAAGTATGTGCATAATTCCAAAGTGTGTGCATTTATTGATACCTTTTAGGGTCATTTCTGGAGTGGGGAGAGGGTGGGATTTTTATTTACATGCATACTTTCTGAATGTAAAAAGTATACATGTACATTCCTCAAAAAAAAGCTTACTGCGCATTTCGGTAAATGTAAATGTGCAAATATGCGCATGCATTTTTGCTGGGGTAAATTTCATTTTGAATTTATATGTGTCGGTTTGCTTCTAAAATTGATATAATTTAGGCTCAGAAGAGCCCAAAAGTTTATGAGGGCTGCTATCAAATGACCCCTTTAGTTTTTATATTAGTTCTTTTGTTTCTTTATTTTATTTTTATTTATTTGCATATATTTTATACCGCCCCTTCCAGAGATCAGGGGGGGTTTACATCATAACGATAAACTAGAACAATTACATGTAACAATGCTTTAGAACTTTATACATAGAACAAGGTAACTGAGGTGCAGCCTCAAAACTATTTACATGAAGCGGTACTTGGAAAGACCACTTTTAACTATTTACAGAGAAAGTTTACAGTATAGTAGGATTGGTGTAGTTCACTATTTGATTTTGTTTCTTCTTTGTAAATCCTCTCCTCAGTGGCATTAAGTTACAATGAGGGGCCCCCAAGCAAACCTTTGCTGAGGACCACCCTTTGCCCTTCCACGGTGGTGGCAGCAGTGCTGCAAACTTACTTTATCATGTTTCCCACACTGCTCCATTCTTGTACGTTCAGCATGGGCCCTCCAGGCTGAAGCCTTGCAGTGTGTGCTGGGCCCACAGCAGACTTACAAGGGTGGAGCAGCTTGGCAAACATGATAAAGTAAGTTTGCTGTGCTCTGGCTGCCCCTGCTGTGTGGGCTCCCTTTCTGCACAGGCACCCCCACTTTGCGAGGGCTACTTGGGTGCAATTTATACCAGTGCCTCTCCTTCATTTCTGTTTTGAAATTGTGGGCCTTATTTACTAAGGGGTATGTTTACTAAACCGTCTTAATGTTCCCGGCGCTAGTTGCAGCGATAATGTAAAAGATGCCATATAAGGAGTGGGCGTTCCGGTCTTAAGGTAGCAATCGCGGGTTATCGCACGATGAAGTGTGCCGTGTCCGTTATCGCATGATAGAGGGAGCCGCGCATGTTACAACGCGTTAACCTTAACTTCGCGTGCTGACCTGCAATCATAGCAACAGAGGTGTAGCACACTGGTTAATACAATGCCTGCTAAAACAGGGATCATGTGTTCAATCCCCCAGTGGGCTTAATGAATAAGGTTGGCCAAGGCAATTCCTTTTCCTGCTTGAAACAGTCCAACAATCTGTACTGCCAGCTAAAAATACCCGCACCCCAGTGCCATAAACTAATTCACCTTTTAGGGCGCACCAGAAGGCACATCCTAAACCACCACATCAGCCAAGGCAGGTTATAATGTACCCCAGAGGCCATGTCGAAAGGTTGTCACCTCCCAAGGCATCATAGTAAGCACCCCATAAGCTGGCTGATTCTAAGGTGTGGCTTAAGATGCCCCAAGGATGTATAGGTGACTCAAAAAATGTTGGCCAAGGGCAGTAAGGTCCCCCAAGTTGAAAAGCAAGAAAGGTATGGGCCAAACACAGATGTAACCCTAACACTGCACAGAGCACCAAGGAAAGACAATGCACAGGTAATGGAAGGAAGTAGATCTGAGCTGATGGACCAGACAAATCTGTGTCCAGCCCATGTGGCAGTTGGAAAAATGGACAAACATATCGGGGGCAGCTGTAGCGATGCACAGGGTGATGGTAATGTACCATGCAACAATGACAGTGTGTGGCAGAGGATGGGAAGACGTATCCAGCAGAGGAGGTAGAGGTGGCAGGATAGGTGTAATGACAGGAGGACAGAGGAGTAGCAGTGCCATACAGAGCACACACAGGAGAGGCAACCAGGAAGAGCTGCAATGCAAAAACATGTATCAGTGCAGGACATGGGGTAGCAGCATGCACATCAGGGCAGGACACCACACAGCTGGCAGACACACATAGATGGACAGAAGGATGGTTGGCAACTGTGATAAGGGTACAATGTGCTAACAGCACAGATCTGCCAGATATGACTATTACAGGAATGAAAAGTAGCTGTGCAGGACAGGCATACAAATGAAAGAGAACAGAGAGGAATCAAACCTATGACCATCAACACAAATGTTACTGCACAAACCGGTAGGCTACACCACCAATGTGAGGTCATTAGCAAAGGCTGCATACAAGAATACTGCAGGGCATCACACAAGAAGCCTGCTGTCTGCCAGGATAGGTAAACCTCCAACAGAAACCATGATGGAATGCACATGCAGATCTGGTGTGTACAGATCAGATCACAGTCTGTAATTGGGACCAGAGCCACATATAACTACATGCACATACACAATGAAATGTTATGCAGTGGATACAGCATGAAAAAGAGGAAAGAACCTAAACCCAAAGGGCTGCAGGGGATGCTCTGTGGAGCAGGGCAAAATATTGAACAGAACAGGAGAGAATTTAACCTGCAAACAGGTGTGTCACAGACCTGCTGAACCACAGCAATGCCAATCCCCCAAGCGGACTGCCATGTAAATACTATAAAAAAAGAAACATATGTAAAGGCTAATATGTGATGGATGGGCAGCACAGAGGGCACACTTTGGTGTACAGTGAAGAGATGGAAGGGTGTGTGCATAGGTGATGAACCTGCAGGTACCTAATGGTCAGGTTAGTACAACAGAAAAAAATAAGTAAACCCCATGTGGGGATCAAACCTGCAATCTATGGTGTTACAATACATGTCTGTAACCACTATCCCAAAAAAACACAATGAGCACAATGCAAAAATATTACCTCAAAGGGAATGTGTGTATGGGAACCTGTAACACCCAGTGATGTGGCAAACGGCTGGCAGATAGACAGCTGGCACCGTGCAAGGATGTGAGCACAGGTGGGCCATGTACATGACCAGGAAATCACTAAATACAAGTGTCAGTGTGATCAAGCAGCAGCAGAGACAAATGTACATCAAACACATATTTTTATTTTGGTTAATCATCACAGATAGTGTAGATACCGCCTATCATAATATCAAGGTGAGTGGATCCCAGGTGAAAATCTGAAAAAACATTTTGCAGGGCAGAAACCCACACGTTACAGAAAAGTCACTGGCCCGTCTACAGATGATGGGCAGGAGAGATAATGTGCATCAGGTGCATGGTGTGCAGTACGCATTAGGCCTCCACCCCCCACATGCTGCTGCATGCCCCAAATGTGTTAGTTACATATGTGTGCATGTAGACAGTAGGCAGTGCATGATGAGGGCCCAGCACACATCAATCATGATCTGTTCCTTAAAACATATCTGTCTGCCAACACAGGAGGCACACAAATGAAACAGCATATGTTGTTAAAAGTAAGAAAGTGTAAACACACATATCGAAATTTATGTTACAGCTGTCACATAATGCCTGATATAGGAATCAAAGCTGCAACAATGTAACCCTACACAATCGTCAAATGCACAATGAGGATATGCTAACAGGTAACAGAGGCACATGAACACAGAAAATTCAAATGAAACCATCCACAGAAACATGCAGAGATAACACTATGCAGAAGGTCCCCTGCACTGGTTGGTGTGGATACAGTGTCTGTACACATATATCACGGTACATGGAATGCACAAATGAAGGAAGAAAATGGACACTCACACTGCCACACTCCAAATATAATGGGGCAATGTGAGTGCCGGAACCTCAGAGGATAAATAGGACTGTGCAGACATGCAATGCTAGGTTTGTAAATCAATGCAGAGTGTCACATCTGTACACTGAACAGACACAATAACCTGTATATAGAGATGGAAAGAAAGGTCAAACATGTTACAGTAACCCACACAGAAGCCATATTGCAACATGCTGTGTTGCACCAACATAGTCAGTCAT
Organism: Ichthyophis bannanicus; assembly: GCA_033557465.1. Lineage (NCBI taxonomy): Eukaryota > Metazoa > Chordata > Amphibia > Gymnophiona > Ichthyophiidae > Ichthyophis > Ichthyophis bannanicus. The sequence continues at coordinate 1,203,590,360 of CM066031.1, forward strand.
ATGCACATTCACTGTGTATGTTGAAACATGATACAGTGATACCACACATGCACTGTAACACCCTTGGTGATTGCAAACATCAATCCAAGATGTTGGTGTGCAGTAAAGTGGTGTCGTGGGAAATACTATGTCATGTCCAAGTGGAGGCTAGGTGGACATGGACAAGAGGACTTCTCCATTGCTCCCCCTGTGCCACACGCATAGCTGTATGCTCGTGTTGAACCAAACAGATGAGCGTATCCTGCGTTCCATGTCACACACATGGTCAAAACACAACAATACAATGTCAGAAGGTTGTACAACATACAGCGATACTGTCAGTCACTGCTGCACATGTGGGGCCCAGTACACAGTGTCCAAAGTGCAAAGGGTATCTGCAATCCAACAAGTCATGTTTACGACTGTCCTTGAAACCCTGGGCATGCATAGTCAAGTGCGACATCCCAATATGCCACAGTACAGGAAAGGTCATATGTGTCTCCTGCGATGAACATGACACTCAGCCAGAGCAGAGCAGCAACGGTGTGTTGGACAAGCCTGTGTGGCAAGGTCGAAGTATGGGGGAGGTGAGAAACGTAAAGAATTCACCCTAGTAAAGGGTCCCCTTTAGGAGTGCAGGGTGAGAAAGCCATAGCCACACCTAAGAACCAGGAAAACCCCAGCTGGAACCCCACACCTAAGAACCAGGAAAGCCACAGCCACACCTAAGAACCAGGAAAACCCCAGCTGGAGGTTTCATGCAGTGTCTAATAGAGTAAGAGGGAGAGATTACGGGCACGAGGTCCAAAACCCTTACTTCAACAAGTTCCTTGACTACTCAAATACCAGAAGGCAAGGGGATTGCCAACACCTGGGAAGGAATGAGGTGGGGCTAGAACCCGGGAGGTATAAGCCTATGCTTAGAGTATACAGACAGAGAGAAGGGAAGATGAGAAAGGAAGAGAGAAAGGGAGGAGGAGAGGGAGGAGAAGGCAGAGACCAAGAGAAGAGAAGGAGGTAGAGAAGGTGCTGACTCATGCAGAAGAGCCGAGCTACCAGGAGCTGGGAGGGCTGAATTCCCTGCAACAGGTTGGCAGCAGAGCTTGGAGCCAGGAAGTGGAGAAGCTCTCAGAGCACCGGAGAGGTTGTCAGCTGAGCAGTCTGACCGGGTGGGTGAGTCAGAACCCATGCAGCTGGGAGAGCCAGTGGCCAGAGTTGGGGGAAGAAGACATCCTTATGGATTGCTCTCTGTGCCAAGCTTTAGACATGAAGTGTTGAGGAAAAGCCAGCCCTGAAAGAATTATCCTCCTTGAAAATGGTACCCATTAAAGAAAACAGGCAGTGTGGTTGGTAAAATTCCCATATGTTTTTAAAAAGGGAAGTTTACTGAAGTATAAGGATAAGCAGGAAGCTGTGATTCATGCTTGTTATCCACCTGTAGTTTGAACTGTTGAAACGGAAAGAAGCCAATTTACCTGCTAGAAGAGTTTTTCTTTGCTCCTATGTTATGTGGAAAAGCCTCTGTTGAGAGTGTTTTGATGGCAGTGATGCAATGGGTGCTTCTTGTTTTGAGTTGCTGTTGTACCTGAAAAAATGCAGCTAGAAGGAATTGAGGCTGATAGAAGCCAACTGCCAACAGAAGAAGAAGATTGTTTGGAACTTTATGCTCTGAAATTAGCAAAGGGACTAAAAAGGAAGGTGGCAGCCTTGCTATCAAAGGGCTGTGCTTCTGAAAGTAAAAAGACTTTAAACAAACAATTTATGGGTTCTTGTGGTTTACTTGCCAAACCATCTGCTGTAGCCTTGAGCAAATCCTAGCAGGAAATAAACCTGTATATGGTACTTTGAATCTTTTTGTGCGAAATACATGTTTCTGTTATATGCCTTACCTCGGTCGGACCTTACACAACTACAACTTTCCTACCTGAAGCACAAAAAACACATCTTACGCACGTTGTACTAAATCCTCCCCAGAAAGACCACCACCACGCCCCTCTAAAAACAACGCTATGTATTCATGCAAACCCAAATGCACAAAACATCCTGACAGAAACATACTGACAGAACATGAGTGGGACACCACATCTATGGCATCAGCATGTGAAGTTATGCACACACAACAACAAGGGGTAGGTGTTGTGGCTGTCAGAAGGTCCCTCAGATACCTTAGAGAGGTGATAAAAGGGCAGGATTTTAGCTTCAGTTTTGAAGCAAATGAAAACAATATGCACATGGTTCGCTGGTTTCTCCAGGGAAACCACAAACAGAGCAGATCAGTGGAGAGGAAAACACGCCCTGTTGCAGTTCAGCTCATCGGTCACAAGCTGAGGCAGAACACCTGCTGGCGGGAGGGGTCAGATTAAAACCCAGGAAAACCCACGAGATATAAGGGAAGCTCATAGGCAAGGAAACAAAAGTTAGCACAGCCGTGGAGCCACAAGCTGATGGGAACAGCTGCGGGAAAGCAGACGTTAAGAACAGCCACTGAGTGCAAACAAGAAAGGAAGTCACAGGAAGCAGAGGATAAATTGGCTTGGGAGTGGACGCGATTCAGAGGAAACTAATGGTAACAGAAGATTCTCTGACCTTTGAATCAGAAAGGGACAATCCAGCCAAAAGAAACGAGCAGAGAACGACAGTGCAAAGGAGCCAGGTACTGATAGAAGCCCAGGTTTGGTGACATATATACAAAGGCAGCCAGAAGGGGAAAATGTACCAAGAAGGCCAGACTTCGTGTGCACTGTAGGAACCTCCAAGGCTTGCAATCTGTAGCTGCTATGGAGGGCCAGAAGGAATCTCCCCACTAAAGTGAGGAAAGCCAAAAGGTAGGCTGAGTGAATGGCTAGAAGCAAAGCTGTTTTTAAAGAAAGTGCTTCTGATATTAGAACCAGGAAGGGTGGCGGCTTTACGTGTGCTGAATACGGTGGCCATTACCAACCTTGTGTAGCACCGGAAGGCTGCAGGGCAAAAGTCTCCATTGCTGGAGGGAATAAGTGTGTGCTTGGAAACACCCTGTAGTCAATTGCAGAACATTTCCAGCTGAGAACCAATATGAAACTGATGGAAAACCCAGAGAACCAATCTTTAGAATACCTGCCTGTTGAGTCAGGGACTGGACGTACCATACTCTGTGTCTGATAAGATTTTAAGACCTGTGTTGCTAGGATTAATGCTGTGCACGAGAGAGAAGATGCAGGTAGCAGCTAGAAGAAAAAGCACCAAAGGTTTTGGGAACAGAGAATTACCCTCTTTAAGTTGGATTACTGTGATGCCTGATCTAGGAAGCTGTTTGGATGTTTCATTCTTATATTATTTCCTGCCAGGAAGATACATGGACCAACTGTTCTTTATTTTCTGATATGTAAAAGACGTTTGGAAGGGGAATTAAAATCCTGTTATTTGCCTGAACCACTCGAGCTCCACTACTCTCTTTATTTCGGTTTTGGTTGAAAAACTGACAACTCCAAGGACTGGAAGTGCTTTCCCCAAGCACTATTTTACTAATGGAATAAAGGATCAGGCCGCTTAACTCTACAAGCTCAAAGCTGTTGGGGTAATAGCGATATTACCGTGTATGGATTGGCAATCACACATAATCCTGCAACCAATGACACAAATGCTAGCGTTCCATGCTACGATCATCACACAGCACAGTAGCAAGGTAGAAAAAAACTGGGAGGGCACCCCCCCCACCCGACCACCCCCCCCCACAATGTTAGATCACACACAGACAGATGACGAACACACACACATCTAGGGATTACACCTCAAAGACACAGCATGTTGCACATACAGTTAGTCCACAGGAGTCCATGTGCATGTCAGAGGATGAGAAAATTACACACCCAGCAGTATTACAGTCCTAAATATTGTCATGCCTCAAATTGTCTTAATAGTGCCGAGTGATTGCAGGATATAGGGAGTCATGAGTGCGACCCCTGACAAACCTAGGGACCACATTCAGACGTATGCATATTTTGCAGTAAACATACAACCTGAAACATTCAGGGAATGGTAGTGGTTTGCGGTTGCGCGAACACTACCTCCCTGTCTCTGGGCAGGTGATCAGGGCAAAAATGTGTGCAATCAATAGCTCCAATCACGCCTGTGGTACCACCTGGCACGCACATCAAAGGCCTGTTTCAGGGTTCCCCACTGTTTGGCCCTAGTGTCTTGGGAAATGGCACTTGTAATTCTCTCCACCTAGCTGATTCATGGCACGCAGTACCTGGTGCCAGACAGCGTGGAGAAGGTGAGGTTGGCGGCTCATGCCACCCACTCGCGGCCACAGATCGACACATGGAAACAGCCAGAGACAAAGAAATGTAGGGTACAAGAGCTGAGATTGACCAACACACAATAGGTACGTGCATATGATCCGACCAGTCAGGGGCTCGAGCGTCAGACGCCTCTAGATTCCTCATAGTGCTCCCTAATGGCCCCCGTGACGGTCAGGTGCGGTGGTAGAGGGAGATGACCTGGTCCTCCACACGCATGCCCTGGAAGCTGGGCCCTCGGGGCACTGTAGAGGCGAGGCTGGCGCACACTGCAAATCCTACTTGCATGGCCACTCCTGCAACGTGCAGCAGCCACGAGCCCCTGCCTGGCGCTGACTGTGCAACAGCTTGCAGGTCTGGGCGCTCTGCAGCGGGTGGACTAAACCCATTGCCCTGTGACCCCAAGACCCCATGGACACCGATCTCCCCCATCAGGCAACACAGCAGCCCCTGATCACCTCCGCACCTGCACATGCCCCCAGCAACTACAAAGACCCGCCAATAAACGCCACCCCCTCAACTCCTCATAAACTACACACCAAAACGTTTCGAGACACTTACCTCAACCCACACAGTCATCCAACCCAGTCACACACAAAACTCCACACAGCCAATCTCACCAACCCAACAACTCGCCAGCACACGACAACAACTGCCCCTTGCACCACTTCCCTTGCTTCACCAACAACCAATAACCGCATGCACGTCTCCCTCACGACTACATAAACCCCTCAGTGTGTATCAATTGTGCATGTATATTTATATGTTTTTTGTACATGTACCGCGTCCACACTTGCGCTGGTGGCTGTGACAGATGTACAAGTGGCACGCACTGAGGGCACTGGGAGGCTGATTGACATACCTTTGCTACTGACGGTGTGTGTGTGATTAGTGCGATATGCGCCAGGGGTGATTGCAGAATGGTGAATGCTGTACTGCTGGACGCCGCCATTGCGGGGATGCACTCCATGTCGTGCACCCTGTTCGTGCCCCACGCACACAGTTGCGCATCGGTGCTGGAATGGTCACGGTCGACGCAACATTGCGGTCGTCCGCCTATAGAGTCACATGCCATGGACCGACCGGTCCACATCGTGCATACCCGATTCGCGGGGGTCCACGGGCGCGCAGAAATCACCCTCCGACACTCAACTCCTTCATGTGCACTTCGAAATCGCGCATAGCCTCACCAATGCTTGGCTGCCTGTGCTTGCGCAACACGCACAAGATCCGCCGACCACATGACGCTAAAAAACACGACCATTCAAACATTACACATGGCACACGTGGTACACGCTGAGGCTGTTTGAAGAGGTAGGCGACGGAGAAAGAAGGCAAAGTTACTGTTCGAGAAGCGCGGCAACAGTGTGAGATCAGGAGTTATAGAAGGTGAGGAGAGCGTGCTGTTGCGGAGCAGGCGAGAGAGAGAGAGAGAGAGAGGAGGGAAGAGCTAGAGGAGCAGGACCGAGAAGACCGGGCCAGGAGGTGATCTGAGGAAACCAGAATTCCCGACACGAAGGGGGAGCGAGGAGGGGAGAACGTAGACAGGCGCATGGTGCAAGCGCGTAGCTATGTCTGCTCGGACCTCCCGGGGGCAGTGGAGGGTGCAGAAGCAGGAGGAGCCAAGAGGGAAGCGTGGGGTATCTGGGGGGAAGAGTAGGCAAAGCAGAAGCAGGGACCCCAAGCGCCAAGGAGGTGTAAAAGACCGTGTATGACAGGGAGGTTGCAAAGGGCAACAGGAGGAGGCAGTGAGATGGAGACGCGCAGCAGACGATGGCAGGGGGGAAGGGAGCGGTGAGGACACATGTTCAGCGGGACCCAGAGCCGCAAGGTGAGGAGCAGGGTGGTGTGCTGTCGGCTGGTGTCTGCGAAAGGTGCACCTACTCGTGTGTGTCGGCAGACCACTACAGGGCGCCACCCAGCACCAAAACATACTCGCGTATACGCGGTGCCAGCGAGGCACCGCCGAAGAGGAGGGCTGTTCGAGAGTTCAGCCAGCAGGAAAAAACAACAAACATACTGCTGGCCAGTGCTTTGGGTGGAGCGGTATGAACGGTGGCTCTATGGGCCAGCTGAGCAGAAGCACACACTGTGCGGCACCATGGATACCACGGTGCTGGGGGAGGAGACTCCAGGAGGCTGTACGCACCAGGCAGAGGGGCCAACCAGGAACCTGGAATATCCTTAGGAACAAGGTTTAAATGATTATTAAGCGTGGTGTCCGTGATCACATGGTGGCGGAGAAGGCAAACATGACCATGGGCACCGGGAGGGGGGTGGTCACTTTGCCCCAAAAACCCTGACACCCCTGGAGCAGGAACTTCACACGAGATCGTCTGTGGAAACCCATCTACCTGCGTGGACTGCCTGAAGTGCCTGGACACCACCCATCCAAAAGCAAGTGGTGTCAGGCCCCGAGTGAGATCAGTGTTGACCGACAAGGTAAAAACTCAACGGCACAGTACATGCCATCCATTGGCCCACCGGGGAGGTGGCGGGGCAATACTTGCCTGGAGGAGCACCCTGGTGGCCGCTAACCACAGGCAACTGGGGGTTCACCACATATCCAGCAAACACACTGGCTGGCTGTAGGTTACAAGGGTGGGTGTGAGCCGGGTACCTGGGGACTGCTTGCACCGACAGACCAGCAGTCCTGGACGGTTGCGTATAGCAGACACAGTGCCTTACAGGGATATACAGAACCGGGGGGGGGGGATCGCAACCCGCAACTCCGCCTACGCTTACTGCCGCAGACGAGAGCGGAGTGACACCGTCCCCTTTAACTACACACTGGACCCCCCCCCCCCCCCGTGGGCCAGATGGAACCATAATTACAGGAGGGCACAAAACCCTCCACTCCATGAACCCAACACAGGCAGCAGCTATTCGTACATGGCAGTATAGGTCACACGAGAACCAGCCTACATCTGCACCCGCCCCAGGCAGGACACACCACTATGATCGACAGGGGGACACAGGACAGGAGGGGACCATACAACTAGGCCAGAAAACATTGACCTGAGTGGGGACCCACACCCCCCACCTATAAGCAGCTATGACGTGTGTATGGAGATTACCTGTCCAAAGACATATCCCAGAGGCAGGGCTAGCACACTGTGATGGCAAGGTAGATGCAAAAACAAACCCCAACGACCACATCACACAGATGTTCAACACCATCACACTTCTGTCATTGTCGAGAATACGCATGTTGGATCCCCCACCCACCTACACAAGGGACATTGGGGTGCACACTGCCACGTAGCCGTACCAACTGCACCTAGCCAGGACCCCACACCACCTGGGGCCATCATCTATACAGGTACTGCAGTGCCACAGACACATCCCCCATGACCCCCACCCATGGTGGGCAACCACATGCCCAGCATCACTCCACCCATCCCCTGAAATAACCCCACCACACACAAAGAGTGATGTGATAGCTGTCCACACACACCGCACAGTGGATACCAAAGAAGCAGACCCCAAACACATCCTAGCTGACCTGGACGAATGCTGCAACACACTGCCATCCATACCACTCCGGCCAATGCATCACAAAGCGCTCCACACACACATACGACAGGCCACAATCCCACTTCAGGGTACTCAAATACACACCCTGGCCACCTTGTAACGCTGAGCCCGCATCCCATGTCACACGGGCACAGTGCATACCTAGTGATGCATATGGGTGGGCCGCACAGTCTCAGCCCAATTCCCCCCAACATTAAAAGCCAATGTGGCAACAGCTCCACCAGTGCGAGAGGCCGCCCCTACCACCATGGAAGGTACAGCAAACTGTATGTACCTGTGTTGTCCCCATTGTAGGTGCAGTAGGAGCAGGTACAGGTGAATACGAACAATTGATGTTGGCGGGACTGTACTACACCGGTGTAGATATCTGACCTGCGCTTAACTCAGCCTTGCTGTGTAATCTGTTCTAACACCCAGGTGACATCCAGGCCAGGGAGGCATATGAGGAGGGGGATGCGCTTCACCAGAGGATTGCCGTTTCCTTAGACTTATCTGCTGCTTTCGACCTTGTGGACCAACCCTACTCTTCTGGCCCCATTACACGATAGTGGGCTCTCTGGCTTGGTTCTTTCGTGGTTTCACTCCTTCCTCTCCCAACGAACCTCTTCCCGTCTCCTCAGGACCCTCATACATTCCACCCTATCCTCTCCCATGTGGTGTCCCCCAGGGTTCAGTCCTAGAACCTGCCTGTTTAACGGTCTTCATGGCCCCCCTAACACTCTTAGTTCAGCAGCATAGCATTTCAGCACACGATTACGACGACGATAATCATTCTTCTCCATCACACGGACCCTTATGCCCCAGAACTTGCACATCTCAAATCTTGACCTTGGCTTCAGTGTCCTCCGGGTTCTCCACCAATGGGCCTGAATGTGAACCTATAACAAATCATTTGCCATTTGGTTTACTTCTGGTGCCCCAATTTCCCTATCTTGCCCCTAAACTGTCCGGTTACCCATTGCCGGTAGTCTCCTCCCTAAGTTACATAGGAGTTACCATGGCACTATGCCTTATCCTTAAAAGAAAATTAGTTCCTCTGTTGTACAGCGATCATTTCACACATTACGTCAAACTCCGTGCTATTCGTCCCTTTATATCGGTCCCTTAACGGACTACACTATTACTGTCCCTGGTTGTATTCCACCTGGACTACTGCAATGTTGTCCTGGCCGGTCTCCCTCAAAACCAACTGCGAAGACTACAACTAGTCCAAACAAAGCTGCCACGTTCATTCTCAACATGCTGCCACGCTTCGACCAAATCACCCCCATTCTTGATTCAACTACACTGGCTTAGCCTTGCTTACCGTTTATAACACGTTCAAAATCCTTATATATGTGCACAAAACCATCCATACGGGACTTCCCCTCTACCTTTGCCCAATCTAATACAACTGCACTCATATCACACGCTCCCTTAGAGCAGTCAACCTGAATCGCATTGTCCCTCCCCCTCCCGTCACACGGCACACAGTGAGTCCACCCACTCCTCAGCATTTTTCATTTTGGGGCCACGACTTGGAAAACTCACTCACCGTCGCCCTCCGTCTAGACAACCTCCTACAAGACCTGTAAGGCTAAGGCTGAAGAACCACCTTTTTGCGCACCGTTTTTAAACTTCCTCTCCTCCTGCTCCCCTTTCTCCAACAAATTGAACACAGAATATTAGTAATTTTTTGTTTTGTCTGCTTCGTTGCTTTATAGTGGCTGTACTTTCGCTCTTCACCCTATATGTCTCTTCATTCTTTTTGGCGTTCCTTTTCCTTTTCAGCAGCCTTATATATTGTATTGTGGTACACCTCTCTGGTGCCACTGGTAAAGAGCGGTATATTAAATGTGACAATAAAGATAAAGATAAAGGATGCCGAG